>OZ038486.1:50732990-50912990 GCA_964036315.1 Acanthosepion esculentum
TTTAAAAATAAACTAATAGAAAAACTAAAAATACGAATGCATACATAGATTCACATGCGTACATAGGTGCACATATCAGTCTGTACATACAGACATACCTACACACATACATATCTGCCGGTATACATGTATAAATAAAAATACATGTAGAAAATTAATATGTATCTTCATTACCATTCCTTCCCATTACATTAGCTTATATGTAAAGGAGCCTTAGTGAAAGATTCCCTGATGGTATAAAGTGGGTGATACAACCCAAGAAGGCAACTGGAAAATAGCCCTCAGTGTAGTGGGCAAAGCTTCTATTGTGACTATTAAAATTAAAGGATAAAATCAAATGTGGGACTTACACTTCCGAGGAATAGTGTTGTTTATTATAGGTCTCATTTGGAAATTGCACTCTCTCAGTAAACACAAAACGCTGTTTAGTCACACAATGATTATATATATATATATATATATATATATATATATATATATATATATATATATATATATATATATATATATATATATATATATATATATATATATATATATGTATATGTATATATATATATATATATATATATATTAACAATGTTAATACTCGGTTGGTAAAAAAACAAAAAAACTCGGTTAGCAAAAGTAGGAAGATATAATTGACCCCATCTTAAAATGGGACATACTAAAAAAAATGCCATACGTATAAAGAAGGGAACAATTATTGCTTATTATGCATGGAGGAAAAGTTAAAAATTGCACCTCCGATGAACCAAATAATTTATTAAATCAAAGAACTTAGATTTTAAATAGGTGCAGCATAGGAACATTTTGGATATTGGAATACATGCTCTGTTGTGTCTTGTGGGGGGTATTTTTTATGCATCTGTCACGTATATTTAAATATAGAAATAATGAAAAAAAGTTTTATCTCATGTGGGGAATAGATTATTTGTGTATGCAATGAAAGTGGTCATCTATCTTTTCAGCCCCGATGTAGAATGAATTTCATGTCCGTAGAGTGAAGTCGGAGTTATTATTAGAACATATATATATATATATATATATATATATATATATACATATATATATATATATATACATACATACATATACATACATACATACATATATATATATACATACATATATATATACATAAATACATACATATATATATATACATATATATATACATACACATATATATATTCATATATATATATATACACACACATACATATATATATATATATATATATATATATATATATATATATATATATATATATATATATATATATATATATATATATATATATATATATATATATTGATATATATATATACATGCATATATATACATAAAGGGTCACCCTAAAATGTAACTTGCCGAAGATTCCTACGAAAATGTTCACACTTTTCAATTTTTAAACACCAGAGGGAGGTTAGGCCGGGTGACAACTATCTATCTTAAAGGGGAAAATATGTATTAAGTAGGTCAGAGAATATCAACCCTATCTAGGCAAACTGAGAGCATTGGATTGAGGAATGAATAAATATAAAATTAAAAATTGATTTAAAATTAAATTTTAAAAAATAAAAAAATATATATAAGGTAACGAGGACGGAAGGAAGTGTGGGTTTGTAAGCAGTGACTATTAAGGCTGATATAGCAAGACTCTTCGGTAAAGCAAATTGAGTCCTGTCGGTTACCGTGTGTTTATCTAAAAATAAATACGCTAAATTTCACCTTCGTCCCTGTCGTGCGCCGATGGCTTAGTGATAGAATTTCCGACTGACGCCAAATCAGTCGGGTTTTGATCCTAGCTAGAGGCAACAGGACGTCTAGCCACACTGAAGATATATATATATATATATATATATATATATATATATATATATATATATATATATATATATATATGCATATATATATATATATATATATATATATATATATATATATATATATATATAAGTGTGTCTGTGTGTGTTTTAACTTTTCAAGGGATTACAGAAAGTGTGAAAAAAAGTAAAGAGGCGTGAGAGCGAGAGAGGGAGGAAAGGGTGAAGAGAAGGACGGGGAATAGGTATCTGGGGATGTTGATTGAAATAGCTATAATATCCAACTATTCAAATGCTATCAGTCAAGCAAATAAGAAGAAGGGGAGTTCTACAGACGGGAAATACGAGAGATGAAGCTATTGGAGTAGAAGAATCGGCTACATTTAACCGTTTCGACAGTGAAAGGGTGCGACTGATATGCCGTCGTAGTAGCACTTTTAAATTCATGCAGTTTGGGAACCCACGAAATTAGCTCGTTTGAGTAGTTATTGTGAAAGTATTTATAGAAAAGACAGAGGAAGGCGACGTCACGTCTGTAAGACACAGACTGTAAACGAGATGCCAGAACCGGGTCAACCACATTGCATATTCGTTTCTGGATTTTGTCGTGTTCCCTAAGACAAACAGCGGCAGCTCCAGACCATATATGACAGCAATATTCCATTCAAGGGCAAATGATTGACTTATAGATTTAAAGGATGGACTCGGGTGAGAAAAACAGTCTGACCCGTCACAGAGAACCAACAATAATGCCCCGGATATTACAAACAGTAATATGCTCGTTTTCCCAGCCCGATCTTTACAAATGTATTTAGCTGAAATAGATTGAATTGAGATTTCAAAGCTTTTGTTTAATCAACTCTCGTCGTGATGTAGCTTGTGCGTTGATAAAGTGAGAAAATCCGTGACTAGGTTATATTTATTGAGAGATAGATAGATGAGAAATGTCATCTAGCTATAAGTACAGATTAATAGGTATAACTGAATTTCTTAGACTGGAACAAATTGAAATTGAGAGTTACACTGATATAATAGTGGAATACTGAATAGAACGAGAGAGAGGGAGAAAAATGGTGTGATTTTCACTGGTAAATATTTTTTTATTATTTGTTACACTCTTAGCTGTTTTTACAGCAAAGGAACTACATTCCTTCTTTGTACAATATTAATTATGTGAATTAATATGGCATCATTTTTTAGAGTCAGCTCGCCGAAATTGATTCGAGATTATGCATCCTAATTAAATAATTTCTGTATAATACTGACAGATTTTTCTCATCTGAATTACACATGTTTTATATTTTATGAGCAAATAGGGGAGACGAATTGAAAAAATCTTTAAGATATAAACATTATGCTTATAAATTATTTGCCCGTCAATCCTTTCAGAAAAAAAGTACCTTCAGTCTGTTATCTGGGGCAAAGTATGTCAATTTTAACACCTCCCAAACTAAACTGCTCTCTATTAATGATTTGTCCGACCCCTTTTTACTTCCCGTCAGCGTGGCTGATACTAACTTCGGAGAGGGTGACTTGTTGCCCCTTCTCGGGCTAACGTTCACGGCTGACATAAAGTGGAAAGTCTGTACTGAATCCTTTGATAAGTCAGCTGCTAAGAATGTTAACTGTATCGTGCTTGACAATTTGTCTCTCCTTAATCTACCTTTCCTATCTATAAGTTTACTATTCTTCCTTGATTAGAATACTGCTGCCACATATAGTCAAGAATTTCTGCTTTATATGTAGATAACCTTGAGAAAATACCAAAAAAGAACCAGCAGTATTATTGGTCCTGATCTGGCGTCTCGGTTTGAGTCTGTGGGATATCGGTTGAGGAAAGACTTTTGGCCTTATTTACGACGCATCAGTGTGTAAGCGGAAATCAGAACCGTTGATAGAATAAACAAAAAAATATATCCGGTGGCTAAAATAAACAAGACGTGCAGGTGTCCTGAGCATTGAATAAAAAAAGGTTCACCGGTGTCCAGAGCGGAAAGAAAACATGTGCTTCCGTTGGCGTAATTCGGAAGAAGAGTGATCACACGAATTTGCATAGGCGACATACTGGAAGGCGCAGCCACGTGAAGTTGCATAGGTGCCCAAATGTTATATAACCGGTCCGATTCTTTATCTGGACAGGGAGGCTGGCTAGAGGTTCACCGAAGATTTCTCTTCGTCAGTTCCTGTGTGCTCAATCCTAACCTCTGTGATTCTCCCTTAATCTAACCAATTGCTGCAACTCGAACGATAGGGCTATTTATATATTTTTAGATATCAGTTTTCGTCGCCTTATTTGAGCCCAGCAGCGATATACTACGTCACTTTTCTACCGCTATAAAGTTGCCACCCTGTGACTTTTCTATAAATACATTTAGCTTAACTGTTCGTATAAGGTCTTAACTACGGTACCTATACTTTATGAATTTAATTGCAGTAATAGATTGGTTGTTCTTTTATGTGAGAAGAACGTAGGTGCTCGCAAGTTGATCCTAAACATCGTTCTTCTTGCTGTAAGTCTTGACATTTACCACCCGTCTTTTTCTGTGATCAACTGAAGCTCGTTAAGTTGCTCTGTTTCAGTCTGTTCTCTTGCAGTCAATAAGTCATGTGAGTGTTAATTTCTCTAGGCTCACTTTCCACATTATACGTCTCAGTTTAATTGTTTCTTTTTATTCCGCAATATTTATTCGTTGCTCACATGATCTCTCGATCATGTTCTCGGCATATATCGGTAAGACTACATGTCTTTTGCGTCAGTTCTAAATAAACGAGAATTAATTAATCAGTAATTAATTACTTATTTTTACATATTTATTCTCCAATAACCATTATCTAAGCAAATGTTATATTATCAGCTTTCCATAAAATCTAATTTGTATGGTTATTAAGTGACAGGAGATTTTTTTAGTGTCTGGAATTATTCTCGAAGATGTTGTTTGATTTGTGGATAGTACCACTTGCCAAGGTTTTTTGGGTTATTTTATATCGATTTTTTAACATGCGGCACGCAGCCAGCAGTGGAGACCGAACTTACGACTCATTATTGATAACCAATCAGACAAGCTCGTTAAAAATTACCCTAGGCATATTCACTGAATTCTCAAATAGTTCTCATAGCATTGTAATTATTATAATACCAATTATAATACAATAATACCAAGTAAACGTTTTGCCGTAATCTAGTCAGAAGGATAGAATCATAAAAAATGGTAATGGATTCGGTAATTGCTTCATCTCTCGACATCGAAGAAAATTTTCTCAGAAACCAGGTTGTTCCAAGCAGTGATGTTTTCTGAAGCACCTGACTTCAAACCACATTTTCCCCACCCATTTTTGGTTAATATTCGTCAATGTCCCAAAGACACCCAATTGAAACAACTTCTTGTAATCTCCTACAAGTGTGCTCTTTCAGGTTTATTATTATTATTATTATTATTATTATTATTATTATCATTATTATTATTATTATTTCCTTTGATTTCTGGTGTGTACACATTTCATTATTTTTGTATCGGGTCCATGGCATTTGCATTTACTTTCTTTCTAAGGCTATTTGCCGCTGCAGTAGGTGTATTATTGTTTACTTGCGTTTCTTCACCGACATGAAATTTCCTTTCGAATTTGTTGGCTTTTTTATTACTGAGTAAAGTTTATTGATTCTTTCATGTTCTTTGACACGGATCATCAAATAGTCTTCTGTATCTTCCATGTATCTTTGAAGACCGTTTGTTGTAGTTTTGTGAGACAGTTCTAGTTCAATTAATCCTCTGCCTCCTTCAGGTATGGACACATACAGACGATCAAAATAAGTCAGGGGTGATGCATGCGATGGCAGTTGAGAAGCTTTCTCGTTTTGGCGTCCATTCGCGTAGTGAACAGCTAAGGATATTGAAACTGTATTGCATCACAGGTATAGCCTAAGTTTTTATGGCTGATATTCTGTTTTGTGAATTCGACTCGGTATTCAACACCAGATACAGACGACTGTAGTATTCTTTTCTTAGTTTCTCCATTTGTGTATACTTTATTTCATCACTTTTGTTATTTCCTAGATATTTATAGGTTTCTTGTTCCATCTCCCTAAACATTTTGTGACAAAATCTAGATCTATTGAGTGTATTTCTGTAACTCTTTCTTTAGTAGATGTTACTTTTTCACATTTCTCTAATCCGAAATCCATACCTATATCGTCATTGAAACATTTTCAGTATGGATAAAAAGCTTCAACTCATTGCCGCCTTTGGCAAAGTTTTGCGATCATCCAAGTAGAGTAGCTGATTAAATACTTTCTTCCTTATTTTATATCCTCAGCTGTTATTGTTTAGTTCATGCGAAAGAAGGATTATGACAGACAAAACAGAGTGGGCGGGGGCAGGGAGTAAGATTCCGCGTCCGATATTCAGGCTGTTAGAAGTGGCAGTGCCTTTGGTGTGATTCAGGTATAATGTGGTTTCCCTTATTCCCATGCTGCGTTTTAGGGCATTTACTGTTAGCGATGAGACTTTGTACATTTTCAAATCCTTCAGGAAATTATTATTTGTCATATAGGAAGAATATGAGTAACTACTGACAGTGAGGTTCGAGCGTGACACTTTGGACTTATGAATATATTTTTTCCGCCAGGTGTATAAATAACGTTGTCAGGCAACTAATTGTGTGACTATTGAATGGAACTATCCAGTCTGTGCGAATTATTGTGCTTGTATGTTTTGGGTTTTGATTTAGGATTTACCGGACGTTAAGCCGAGCCACGCTACTAACAAAGCATTCATTGAAATGGTTAATTATCTTTGGTTGACTTTTACTTCTTTGATCGTGTTAAGTATTTATTTGCGTTTGTAATTAAATACTGTTTTATCTTAACATTGAAGTCTTGAGTAATACTTAAGTATTGACGCCCACCGTCCATCTCAAAATTATTATTATTCTTACAAACACACACGTATATATATATATATATATATATATATATATATATATATATATATATATATATATATATATATATATATATATATATATATATATATATATATATGTGTGTGTGTTTGTGTGTATGTGTGTGTGTGTGTTTGTGTGTATGTCTCTTTGGAGATAGTGGAAGAAAGTGGAAATATATTTTTTTAATAATAACGCATTTCCCCAAGATTGGCCTCTTCAGATAAATGAGAGAAAACAAAACTGTGTGTAAGTAAAATGTGTTGGGGTGTTTTAGGTTAAGTGTGACGATAAAGTAAATTACTATATTAGATCCGTTGACCAGAAAGTGCTTTTTTATATTAAAGCTATTGGTTTCTTATGGATTTAAAATTAATCCACTTCGAGTAGATCTATGTTTCTTTCTATATTAGCTCTGGTAACGCAGTATGCTACTTTAGCGTTTTGCGATCATCTGTGATATTATGTATGAGGCTGGTCTTAGGTTTATCGTCTAGAATTCTCAGATCAGCGCACTCTCAATGGATTCTCTTCTTAGTAAATATATTTCTCTCCATATCGGGTTGTCATTTATTAAATTGAATTTGTGGTTAAATGTGCTGTGGTGAACTACTGTTTTTTTTTATGTAGCTTAGATATTTAGCAACTTTGGTATGTTTCGATTTTCTAGATTACCACAATAATTCTATATCATTTTGTGCAGGATCGGCAATCAGTGATTTTCATTCTTCAAGTGATCGCTCTTTATTTCGAAAAAACTACATCCTGATCATTTTTCTATTCTTGAAGTCCCTTTTTGACACTTTGAGTTACGCTCCAATCAAGCAGGGTATAATGAAGAAATTGTCGTCTAAGTTACACAAAATGAAAATAACAATGACTTCTCATTTTAACAGATATATTTTCCAAATTAGAAAAAAATATTGAAATACTAAAGAGTAAATATATTTAACAAAAATAGCCATTGGCATCAACCACGACCTCAATACGACATCACAATGTCCTGCATCTCTTTTGAACTCTCTCCTTCTTTAAGTTGGTAAATGCGGCTATAATCCTTGCCTTAAGTTCATCTTTGATGTTACAAGGAGTTTTGTTGGTCTCACGCCCAACATAATAATCAAGGGGTCTGTAGTCTGGGGAGTTAGGTGTTCAAATGTATGGGGTGATGTGGTTGCCGAAATTATCAGACAACCATGACTGGTTTATCCTGCTTCTGTCGCATGGTGCAGAGTCCTGTTACCAGACAGAGTTTTCCAGCAACCACACTCTTGACCCAGGGCAGCACTACTTCGTCAAACCACGTGATGTAGACAGTCATGTTGAGTCTGATGTCCTGTGGAAAGATGACTGGGGGCATAACGAATGCCAGGGAGTACAGCATTTCTAAATTTTTGGCGGAGTGTTTTTAGTCACGATTCTCTTTTTCTCACAGACGGTGCTCAACTCACCCTACTATACTGTGCCGTCGATAAAATAAAATAAAAACAACGCGCATGCGCGAAATAAAAAATAAAAAATTGCACAATTTACCAATCACACCTTGTATCCGGTGGTTTTCACTGGTTATCAAATGTCAGCATTTCTATTTGATACAATGGCTCTCTACCCGGCATTGTCGCAAATTTCAGTCACTCTGTCGTCTGGGTGTTTTTGGTACATTGTTAGATTTCTTTGTTAAATTAAACAACGTAACTCTGCTTCTATATATGCTTAATTATGGTGGATAGAACGAAATATTTGGTAATTAACTTTACAGCTGAAAAATCAGTTAAGTACGTCTCGTTTTTAGATCTTATTGATTCATTTTTTCATATATATGTAATCTTATATGTATATAATTGTATTTATGTATGTGTATTATGAACTACACAGAGATATTGCACAACGTCCATACGTTTGGAGTTAGTTCTCTTGGCAGTAACTTATATACGGTTGCTTTTAGAATTGCCTCCGTACAATTCTTTTATTTTAGTAAAACAATAGAGGCCTTGAAAAATGAAAAACCACTTGTGAATTTTTAGGACAGATTCATAACAATACAAAAATCATGCTGAACGCAGCTCCAGTTATAAAGAAACATTGACATTCCAGAATAATGTCCAATTGCCAGGATCTTTTGAATTCAAATAAATAGTTCTTTGATCTTTATTTATCATACTGTACACCTCGAGGGAAATCTGGAGGGTTTAAAGTATATCTGTACGGGAAAATGAAACCAACGTGCCAAGTTCAAATTCTATTCAAGCCTTTCTACTTTGACTGCCGTAGAAATAACATTTGTAAAGGAACGAATCCGTTCCCAACGGAAATGATTTAAATAGCAGGCAAGGTAGATTGGTTTCTCATGGTTTAGTTTGTTACCAGTGTAACAGAAGTGAACATTAAGAATGTCAATGGCAATTCACAGATAATAAAAAAAACCGGATCTGTGGAGAGCCATGATTGCATGAGTCCTGATGGGACATGTGATTTATAAAGAAACATACTTGGACACTACTCGAATATCTCTCCCAAAATATCCTGGAATTTCCCAGATAATAAACAAAAGGAATCTGTGGCGAGACATGGTTACCTTTGTCTTGATGGGACAAGTTATTTAAAAAGAGATTTGAACATTAGTCCACTATCTTTCACAAGATGTCCTGGAATTTCCCACATAATAAACAAAAGGAAACTGTAGCGAACCATGATTGCATGCATATTGAAGTAATATGATCTTTAAAAAAGAAACAAAAATGAAATCTACTCCACTATCTTTTCCGATAAGTCATAGCAATGCACATATAATATTAAAATGCGGAAAGTATACAACTATACAAATCATATTTTCCTTCAACTGCGCCGATTCCGATGTCTTTGCTAAAGGCTAAATTAAATCAATAGCTTTTATTTGTAAAGCTCGATTTTACTGCTCTGTCAGCAGCAAAATATATCTTTCTTCTGTTCATTGGTTTTTTATTAGAAGGTTAAAATAAACGCATCCAATTCTTAAGCATCTACAGGCCTTACTTTTCTGTGCAAGACATCTTCCCCTTTAGAAATGCTAACCTGCATGCACATTGCTTTCTTAGCAAGCTGCCTGGATCATTCCTGACAATACAGTTGATATTTTTTTTTAACTTTCTAGGGGCATTGGTATATCGAAAAATTCTTATATTAATTGGATTGCTGGAATCGATGGTGCTTTGATATGGACATACAGAATATCTGTCGTGCCTTCAAGGAGCTATCGAAGAATAGGCATTCAGCTTCCAATTCTTCTCAACGTGACGTTAATGTTGTCATTGGTCGAATCGGATAAAGAATAAAAGTTATTCGAAAAAAAAAATCAGCTCTAATACAATTGTCTATCTTTCTTTCTAAGTCACTCTATCTCACTTTCTGTGCCTCTATCTCTCCCGCTTTGTCTTATGAACACACACACACACACACACACACACACACACACACACACACACACACACACACACACACACACACACACACACATATATATATATATATATATATATATATATATATATATATATGCACACATACAGATGAGGATATTCAACGTTTCTGTTACAATAACTACACTATCTTCCATCAGTAATTCTTCATTTTCTTCAAAGAAAAATTTTCTCGCTACAAGTAATATAAGACTTTTTTTTATGCAACTATTATTTAAAAATATGTGCACGATTCATAGCGTTTTCGTCCATTGTCCTTTTAATCAACAACATCTACACTCATCAAACTGACTGGGTATTTTCGACGAACAAAACGCATCTCTCTGAAAAGACAGCTCCAGGCGACTGTTTCGACCAGTTATTCATATGCATTTCCATACTTGTATGCGCTTGACGACGCCTCACCAAGCGCCACCGAACAAATACTACGATGGAACGCTGAGAAGAACCGCTACGTTATCACTTTCAAAAAATGATTTTATCATATTTCCCTTCGGTCTATGTGATGTATGTGTGAAGACACACTGATAAAATGTGTGGAAAATTAACCAAAGTGGAATTAAATGCTTCGAAGAGATAGAAAAATGACAAATAAATAAATAAAAATGCAGCTGAGCGAAGGAAACTTAGAAAATGCGATAATGAACGTACGAATGTAATAGCAGTTAGAAGAAGAGAAAAAAATGAAGATTGATGACGGACAATGGAATAATAAGAAAAATGGGATACATACAGAGAAAGAGAGAGAAAAGTCAGGAATGAAAAAGAGACAATCAAGGCATAAAAATAGAGATAAATATAGAGAAAGAGATAATTTATAACAACTAAACATGACAAAAGAAATTTAAAAATAAGACAAGTGGTAAATGAGAAAGAGAGATTACTTTATTGATTGATTTTCTACGGCTTATCAACCCATTGCAGTTTATTTAAAGCCAGGATTTTTTTCTTTTTTACGACTTTAAGAATTTTAATCTTTGGAGATAATAATGATTTAGGGATGCAGCTTTTTGTGATGTCAATGAACACTCATTGCAAATTTTGTAATACCAAAGAATACTCGTAATTACTTTGTAATACTCGTTGTAGTAGAGACTTTGTAATCGCCGATACAGCTATAATACGCAGGTGCTGGTGCCAAATGATTTTGAATAACAGTCGCACTGATAGTATTTGCTCGATAATACTCGCATAGTGATCTGAATAGAGAAATAGTATATTGAATAGAGTAGAGAATAGCGGTTCGTATATTAATAGAGGATAGAATAGAAATGAGGATCCGAATAGTATAGAGGACAGAATAGGAATCGGATCGTTAGTTGTCAGCTACTTCCTACATATATGCGTTTCCACTATGGTCAAGTGGTCTACTTAATTCAATAACGGGATCGCGTGTGTTTGCTCACTGGCGATCTACGTTCAAACTCAAGTGTCCGCAGTGACACTTTATTCCTATATAAACACAGCTCTTAATAATTAAAACATAGCTGCGGGGAAAAGAGGTTGATTCCTACCTTTCCCAAGTGTATTTGCTCGTAATATAACGAATACAACTGGAGTTTGAAGTCGGCTCTCCGATTAACAATTCCGAGCCATTAACCATCCGCACATTCAAGGTTGCAGCACCTGGTGTTTCGAGGCGGTCACCCATCTAGGTATTGTCAAGTCTGGATGTTGGTTAACTTTTGGTGATTGTACGGGAACCGGTGTTTCAACCTGACGTGACCGTAAGCGAGAGATAGAGAGAGAGAGAGCAAGAGAGAGAGAGAAAGAAAAAAAGAGATAGAAAGAAAGAGATAGAGAGAAAAAGAGAGAGAAAGAAAGAGAGAGGAAGAGAGAGGGGAAGAGAGAAAAAGAAAGAGAGATAAATAAGAGAGAGTTAGAAAGAACGAGAGAGAAAGAGAGAAAGAAAGAGAGAGAAAGAACGAAAGAGAAAAAAGAATGAGAGAGAGAAAGATAGAAAGAAAGAGAGATAGAAAGAAAGAAAAAGAGAAAGAAAGAAAGAAAGAGAGAAAGAGAGAGAGAAATAAAAAAGGAGAGAGAGAAAGAAAGAAAGAAAGAGAGAAAATGAAAGAGAGAGAAAGAAATAAAGAGAAAGAAATAAAATAGGAAGAAAGAGAAAGAAAGAAAGAAAGAAAGAGAAATAGTAAAAGAGAGAGAAAAATGAGAGAGAGAGAAAGAAAGAGAAAAAAAGAAAGAGAGAGAGAGAGAGAGAGAGCATAATAAATATTATTCACAATGGAATGATAGAAAATAGATAAATATAAATAAAGCAAGAAAGACAGAAAGATAGAAAAAAGTAAAGTATTAGCAGATAAAGAACAGACAATATAAATCCTGATATTTAAAAGCAGAATGTAGGAAAACTGCTGTCATAAATGATTACGATGGAAAATGTAGCAATAAGAAAGGATCAAGTGCGTAAATATCGCTAGTAAGGAGGATCTATCGCAGAGATGTTATTTAATAAGCTCGTCATTATAACCAATGAACTTGTGTAAAGAGTTCGATTCTCAGAGAAACCTCACATCTGTGGCCCTTCGTCAGACATCAGTTTAAATCGGATATGGACATAAAAAGGTAAAAAACGAATGAAAGAGAGAAGAAATAAAACAGTGACAATAAAATAAGAAAAAGTCTACGTCAATGAAGTTTAGTTCCTTTCTGCTGGCGTCTTAAGAGTGTAGGACGACACATCACTGCCAATCCAACGTCGCCGACTCAACGTTGCCGACTCAACTCCAGGCCAACTCACCACAAGCCTTATCAGAGGGAGGAAGACTCAACGACTTGCAAACTATGACATTTTTCGTTGTGCTTTTTAAAAACAAAAAGTAACTTATTAAGGATAATTTTTAAATGTAAGACGTTATATTTAATTAAAAAAAAACAGTGAAAATTTTATGCAATTCCCCTCAAATATGCAGTTGGAGATTGCTGTGAAAAAGAAGAATCACTCTGCAAAACTTTTTCATCTGTCTTCATATACTTTTACAATTTTTTCGGAGGTGAAGGAACTCCAATTAATTGCAGGAGAAATGCATCTCAGTTTCTTTTCATCTTTTGCAGCCCCGTAATGAATCTTCATACTTTCAAATCTTGAAAATTAAACACCAGTCAGACAAATAGGCTGTTGTAACTAATAAATCACTAAGACAAAATTTCAAAATTTCTACGACTCAAAACTAATTTAAGAGATGTACAAAATATGACAGCGTAAATCGGTCGGAAGCTATCAATTCGGGCAGAGTAGGTTGGCGGCGAGTTATCCTGGAGTTGAAATGGCCTGTGTTGAGTCGGCGGTGTTGAATCAGCGGTGAGAAAATCACACATACTAGTAATGAATTCATTTAATGATTTTAGTTTCAATAAATTAGGAAGTTTAAAATACATTCTACAAATCAGAAGACATAACAGAAAAATGAAGCAGTAATTCTCATTTAAAACAGTTAAAGTAAAAGAAACAGAAAGGGTAAATATTAAAAATACAGGCGATAGATAGATAGATACATGAGAATATATTAATATATATATATATATATATATATATATAAATATATAATCTGAAATGAAGTTAAGAGCAGTCGATCTTAACGTCTATTCCAACGTAATTTCAACAAAAAAAAATAAATAGAATAACATATGTATTTTTCTTTTTTCCAAAGTTATTTTATAATTTTAAACTTAATAGAGATTAAATTAAAATTTTCAAATGGGTAATTTTTTATTTTTTATTTTAATTTCGAATTTTATCACATAATTTAATACTTATTAGTTAGAATGAATTCTATATTAGTATAACAACAAATTTAAAGCATTTAATAGAAATTATAACTTTACTTCGTTGTCAAGTTTTTGGAATTCTCGTATACTTGTATTATGATTGGTCATTGCAGCTTAAGTAACAGCGTTTCCCCTTGCGAGTGGTGGTTAATTAATTTGAACCTTTTAAAACCTTTTATTCTACATTCAACATCATCACCTGATAAGACACCAGAGGTGTTCAAACAATATGGCTATTTTTGTAGTGATTTTGTAACATAATTATGTTATAATGTTTAAATAAATAATTATATATATATATATATATATATATATATATATATATATATATATATATCAATCACTCTCTCTTTTCATATATATATATATATATATATATATATATATATATATATATATATATATGAGAGAGAGAGACGATCACACACATACAAATATAGACAGATAGATGGATAGATAAATAAAAATAGAACATAGTAATGTTCATATATATATATATATGTATATATATATATATATATATATATATATATGTATATATAGAGTGACATATAAGAACATACTAATATATATTTTTATATATATATGTATATATGTATATATATATATATATATATATATATATATATATATATATATATATATATATGTATATATATATATATAATAGATAGAGAGAGAGATTTGAAACCTGTAAAAGATATATAGACAGGCAGGAAATATACTAATAGAGATAAATAGGTAAGAGGGAGTTTAGAACAGAGAGCTAGGCAGCTAGCTAGCTAGATAGATAGATCGATTGGAATAGATTATATATATATTTATATATATAGATCGATGGAAATATATATATATATATATTTATATATATATATACATATATATATATATATGTATAAAGAGAGATATAGAAAGAGACTAATATATATATATATATATATATCAGATAGATATAGAAAAGTAAGACATGAATATAGTTAAGTAGGTAGTTGTGTATATACATATATATATATATATATATATATATATATATACATATATATATATATATATGAGAAATTACTAATATATATCTATTTAGAGACATAAATACATATAAATATATAGAGAGAGAAAGACAGAGAATTAGAGAGCAATAGATAGGTAAATGATAACATACTATTATATATATATATATATATATATATATATATATATATATGGATATATATATATATACATCGAAAGAGAGACATAGATGTATACTACTATATGTATATATATATATATATATATATATATATATATATATATATATACATATACATATATATATATATATATATATATATATATATAATGTTCTCTAAATAGATACATAGTGAGATAGAGAGATAAATAGGAAGATAATAACATATAGAGAGATAAGTTCGGAATATATTAATATAGTTAAATGGATACATAGATAGAGAAATAGATAGATGAGAACAGAATATATATATATATATATATATATATATATATATATATTTACATATATATATATTTATATAGATAGATAGAAAGATGGATAGATAGATTTAATGTTTATGCATAAGCAGGAAAATAAATTAATATATATAAATTAATAGGAATATAGATAGATAGATAGATAGATAGGGATATAGATAGTGACAGAGACAGAAATAGTTATTTATAGATAGAGAGATACATAAAGAGATAGTTTTGTAGAGAATAGTATATAGAGAGATAAGTACGAAATATATTAAGATAGATAGATAGATAGATAGATAGATAGATAGATAGATAGATAGATAGATAGATGGTACTAGGATCATGTTGGTCGATATGCACTTGGGAATATATCTATGATTGAGAATATTCCATTGAGACAGATGAACATTGGGAAATTCATAGAACGTGACAGATATAGAAACAGACTTAGATTGCTCGATAAACAGAAAGATGGACACACAGACTGATCGATCTGAATTAACTGAGATCTCGATATAGACACGCAGATAAACAGGATCTGATCAAAAGCAATAGATAAAAAGATATATGTCAATAAGCCAAACTGAAAGGAATAGTTATGATAAACGCGTGACAGTTAAAGAATACGCCGAAATAAAACCGCGAATCAGTGCCGGGAAAGGAAAGAAAGGTTTACGTGTTCTATAATATAGTGAGATAAGAATAAGAGTGATGTGGAGAGAGCGAGAAGGGAGATAGAGAGATAGAGAGAGAGAGAGAGATGTGTAGAGATCGAGGGTGGAAATAGATGAGAGAGGGCGAGAGAGAGAGAGAGAGAGAGAGTGGTAAAAATGCATAATTAATGAAAATAAGAGATAAAGATAAAATTGATGACGATTCTCAACTAAGGTTGGACAGTTTCGCGAAAGGTTAATTGATCTTTAATTTCCCGCGTTTCGTTCAAGTAATTTAGAAATAATATTTTCTAGTGTCTGCCAGACGCACATTGTTTCTGTAGCTATTGAAAATAATATTTTTTTATGTTTCCCTTTTTTATTTCTTCTTTCTCCAGCTGAACTTCTTGACGTCCTCTGATAAAATTAATGAGCTCTCAATCTGAATGCATCAGCTATATTATTGCAATTCTCTTGTACCTAATTTGTTCTCGGAATGTGTATGTAAATATAGCTGTCTGCTTATTATTACGGGCTATAATCTTTCCTCAGGTTGAGACTTGTATCGAAATCGAAGGAATCATAGTTTGCTAACCAGAAGAGAAATATATACAATATAGCTATCAAGTTGGAACAAAATTCAGTCCGATGTTTTCTATGACAAATGAAAATAGTGTTTAATAGAGATGTATTTAATCATTAAAATAGTAAATTTTCATTAAACTTATTTCATCTCTAAATAAGCAGGTATAACATTATTTAGATATTAAATAGACTCGCCCGCTTATTCTAATCCCACCTATATTGCATTGCAAAATTTTAAACAAATAGTAATGAAGAAGAGGAGATGCCCGAGGGCTACGACGTATGAAACATATAGCCCAGCCGTGTTCTTCCAGATCTTTGGTCATTTGTGTAGTATGTGTTCGTCTGCTAATTTCTCTTTACTACAGTTGGATATTTTTGTTTAAAGCAGCTTCTAGGTGACTTAAATGTTGTGAAGAAACTTCGGCTTTGGTTGATTATTGTGTTACCGCTCGGAATAAAAGATTCCATGCAAAGCCGAACATAAAGTCAAAAGAATAGTTCTTCGATGCAGCCTCTCTCTTAGCTGCTGATCAAGTCATCCACAAAAATGACTCGGATTAATACTGTGGTAACGTATCTACTTCTCATTTCCGGAAATGAATGATTTACAAAAAGATTGTAATGATGCTCTATAATCGACAAATTGTTTGCAATTTTCTGGTGACGGGTTATGTAGATCTTACTTCTCAAACTTTGAGCTTTCCGCATGGTATTACATCTTGAAAAAAAAAATTGATAGATATACATTTTCGAGATGTTTTCCATAAAGTCAAATCTTGGTTAAATTAGTCTTCTTGGGCAACATTCTCTCGATTCAACACATAAAAGGAATTCCCCTTTGTTGGAAGAAAAAACATATTTTTCTACATATCAAGCCATCATCATACGTGCGTTTAGTGGATTCTGCTGGTGCATTAACATAATTCCATCTATAAAATTAATAGATAACGACATATATATATATATATATATACGAAGGTCATTCAATAAATAAGGTGAATTTTTTGGTATAAGGACTTCTAATACAAATAGAAGCTTACTTTTTTTCAACGTAGTCTCCCAGCACTGTCACACACTTTTCCCATCTGTGCACAAGCTTCCGTATTCCCTCAGCGTAAAAATCTTTGGATTGATGTCTCAGCCAGTCGCTCACAACACTTTTGACTTCATCGTCACTTTTAAACTTCGTGCCTCTCGTGAACGCTTTCAAGGGACCAAACAGGTGAAAGTCTGAAGGGGCAAGGTCTGGGCTGTAAAGGGGATGAGGGAGCAGTTCCCAGTCCAGCTCGTTGATGGTCTGCACTGTTTGGGCTGCTGTGCTGTTTGTGCTCTGCAGTAAGCATCTTTGGCACCCACTGGCAGCTACCCTTGTGTGCTGTCATCCACTGTCAGCCTTCTGTCAGACTGAATAAGGTCATTGACTGATTCGATCACCTCAGGAGACCTCACTTCTGTAGGCTTCCCGGGCCTGTCTTCATCCTCAACACTGCTCCGTCCTTCTTTAAACAATTTAGCCCACTTGTAGACATTTTTTGGCTGAAACATGTCGCACCATACACAGTTGACATTCTCCTATGAATTTCAACTGGTTTGCACCCTTCAGCAACCAAAAACTTGATAACTGACCGCTGTGTTATCCTGGAGCATGCTTCTTAGTCGGCCATCATTGTTAATCACCAAAATATATATATATATATATATATATATATATATATATATATATATATATATATATATCAATTGCTTCTATGTAGCTATACACAAAACCAACTGTCTCCATTCGGTGTTGATATCTGTTTTCACACTGCTCATATACATAATATACTAAACGTTCTGATAGAGTATATCTGTAAAAGGACAATATGAATAAAAACAAAAGGGAATCATATCATATACTCATGATAATTATTCTTTTGTCATTATTCACAAAATATATATATATTGGAAGAAAGATATATGACAAAGCGGAAAAAAGTTTTTGTCCGACGTGTTTCATTTCTTGGAAGTCCTAAGAGACGAAACGCGCCACACGAATACATTTGCCAATTTATCGTACATCTTTCCTCCAGTGGCGACAGTTTGTTTTGTGTATATATCGATAGATAGGAACACATTATGATATATATATATATATATATATATATATATATATATATATATATATATATATATATATATATATATATATATATATATATATATGTATATATATATATATATAAAGACATTTATGATATGTTTAACGTTCTTTTTATAGATACAAGTATTTAAGCAAATGCTCTGTTTATATTATAAACAGAACATTTACTTAAATACTTGTATCTATAAAAAAACGTTAAACATATCATAAATGTCTTTAAATAAATTGTCGGACTCTGTCCAATTCAATTATATATATATATATATATATATATATATATATATATATATATATATATTGATACAATTTATTTAAGTAAATGTTCTGTCTTTTTAATCAAGCATTATTAAATTTACCAGCCTGAATTTTCAAAAAATTTCGTATAAATATGTCTTCTCTGACTGGAATCGAAGCTGTATTCCTCTACGAAAATCGTCATTTGAGCTGGCGTGCTGTACCTTTCAACTACAGATAAGCATCTGGTTAGCAAAATCCGAATTACTGTTTATAAGCACAATATTCGATGATTTTCCTCGATCGAGCGTATCGGACAAAAATCTTCTACAAAATTTCTTGAACATGCATGCCAGTAAATGTATGAAACTGATAAACAGAAAATATAATAAAAAATATATATAAATATATTGTCAGACTTAATTTATTTCATAATATATATATATATATATATATATATATATATATATTATAAATTAATAGATTTAAAATATGGTTTTACCGCTACACAGTTATAACCATGTTTCAGAAATGGAAGCTAAAGCCCCTGAATTTAATTTTGTTATTAAACCAAAGACATTAGTTCCATTTCCTCATCAAGCGAATTTTGGAGTAACTTACTTTTTAAAATTTACGGTTGTTAACGGCACTGGAAAGATTCATAATTTTAAAAAGTAAGTTACTCCAAAATTCGCTTGATGAGGAAATGGAACTAATGTCTTTGGTTTAATAACAAAATTAAATTCAGGGGCTTTAGCTTCCATTTATGAAACATGGTTATCACTGTGTAGCGGTAAAACCATATTTTAAATCTATTAATTTATAATATTAATGCTCTGAAAATTTAAATTTACATTGAGCACTATTGTGTAAAAATAAAAATATCTATAAGAACACCGGATTTTATATCTTACTGTTCTTTCCTTTTTATTTATATATATATATATATATATATATATATATATATATATATATATATATATATATATATATATATATATATTACAGCAAAAAAACAAAAATTACCTGAACTATTTCAAGCCGTTCTGCACACGGCTATCATCAGCCCCTAAGTGTCTGTCTCGGAGCATTGTTTTAAATTTATTTCCAATGTCAGTCCTCCTCTGGTAAACGCATTGTTTATGAGAACGGGTTTGTGATAGCGATTGGTGGGGTTGTAAGGTATCTTATCCGGGGGGAGCAGTCTGGGATTGGAGATTACTTATGGCTAGAACCTTTCACTGTTTGTAGTTTAATATCAATTCTTAGTATGTGGCGTTTCTTATACGAGCCATAACTGTGTTTTCCCGGGATTCATCGTAAATAGTTTTTGTACATCAAGTGTTCAATATTCTTAAAAAGCGATGAGGGATTTAAACTTAAACTTAAAAATTATAGATTTATAGATTGCGGGTAATACCAAAGCACACAATGGAATAAATCATGCTATCTAACACATTTATATGCGTACATATCTTCATATATATATATATATATATATATGTATATATATATATATATATATATATATATATATATATGTGTGTGTGTGTGTGTGTGTGTGTGTGTGTGTGTGTGTACAGTTACATGTCCATACATATATACCACTATACGCACTCATACACCCCCTTACACATAATCCATAAAAAGAACTTATCTAAAAAAATATAATTAAAAAAAGATAACCGAAAATTTACTAATCACAACCAGTACTAACATTTGGAAGGATTCATCAGACAGTATAAAATGGTTCACTAATATAAGAATGGGTATAAAACGACGTTCATGAAGTTTGATAAGTTTAACCGGAGACTTATTTCCGTTTGAGTTCAACAGTCATTGTATTGTTGTCTTATATTATAATCGGCATTTTTCAAAGCCTAGTTTAAAAGCAGGCAGGTGTATGCGAATCTTTCAAAAATATAAATGCATGAAGTATAAGAACCAGTCAACTACAAAGTTAAATTTCTGAAATGATAAAAATATCTTACGTCGTGTGTAGTAGCTTTTTGGAATATTTCTGTTCTTCGAGGTCAGTAGATTTAATAATATTTTTTCTGTCGATGTTGCATCAGAATTGCAGTCTCTTTTCTTCTTTTTATTAGTTTATTACAATTTTTGTTTTAAATAATCTTATATTTTCAATATGAAAGACAACATTAAATTAAAAAACATGTATGTGGCAAACAGTTTATTTTCTATCAGCATGACTGATGCTATTATCCAGAAAAGTGACTCGTTGTACATTTCGGTTAACATTACCCGCTTACATGATGTTTAAATATTATATATATATATATATATATATATATATATATATATATATATATATATATATATATATATATATATGGGAAAATGAGAACATATGGAATATAATAACACGGTTCTCAACATGTAATTTTAAAGGGGGATCAATAAAAAAGTAGAGATAAATATTTCGCTTTAACTTCGTAGAAAAGTTGAACGCCTGATTTGAATATATCTTATGAAATATTGTAATTATTTGTACATTTCTACGATGAAATTGTCTAGGATTTATACGGATTTTATTATTTATTTCGAGTCTTGTGCCATATATTCTTTTCGTGAGTTTGAATTTAGCGAAGGTCTCATTAGATTGGTTAATGACGGTAGAGCTCACAAGCGTATTTTTTTTCGTGGCAAAATATGAAGTATTTGCTTTTTGAAATTAAAATAATTGTTCATCTGCAAGTAGTTTACCATCGCCCTAGGAAACACATTTGTAGTGTTGAAACATAATTGTAATTGTGTAGCGATTTTTAACATGTTTTTTTTTTAATATCGTAGAGTAAGATATATATATATATATATATATATATATATATATATATATATATATATATATATATATATATATAATTTATATATTATAATTTATTATACTGGAATTGTAATGAAGACCCAATTCATCAGACCTACAAATTAGAAAAAATCTTTTTTTTTAATTTGTAGGTCTGATGAATTGGATCGTGATTACGATTCCAATGTAACAAATTATAACCATGGAATATTAGTGCTTGAGCCTTTTATATTATATTCCTACTCTGTCCTGGATTCTATCCTCTTGGGAATATATATATATATATATATATATATATATATATATATATATATATATATATATATATATATATATATATATATATGTATGTATGCAGGTGTGCAGTGAAATAGGAAAGAACACGTTAGGTAGATAATCCGGTGTTCCTTAATATTTAGCTTTATTTTCAAAAGGACAGTGCTCCATACAGAAGTAGAGCTTATATTATAATAATATTTTTAGTTTTTAAAAATATGATTCCTCCGCTACATAAGAGTTCTCATGTTTCGAAAGCGAGAGCCGAGACCCCTAACATAATTTTTTAAGTTATGAAGAGTTAAGGCGTCTGGACCCGCTTCCTTGTCAAGCGAGAATTTGGGAATAAGCTATCTTTTGGTTAGCTGGTGTTTATAACTACGGTATCATTGGAACATTTGTTGCTATGGAAACGGCTAGTTTCGGCCGTTGAAGTTTGGTGGTTTAAGGGGCTAAGAATTAAGAATTAATTTTTATCTACAGGCCAGTCCCTTTCTAAAGAAGCGTATCAAGTTACAATGTCCAGACAACACAAAAGCTCCTTCAACAACATCCAAAATAGAAGTCAGACATCTCTATCTCAATACTACTGGCATTTAAAGGAAACGAACAAAACACCGAAAGTAAAATGGAAAATAATAAATAGAACTAGAACATGTAAAACCTGGGATGACCCATGCCCTCTGTGCCTACACGAAAAACTGCACATAATTAGATGTCTAAATAGTGAAAAGTTACTAAACCATAGACATGAGTTAACGGTGTTCTGTCGTCATCAAATGATTTTCGCATTAAATAATTAATAAATAGATTTAAACAAATTAAATCCATAATTTAAAAGCCTTAAAAAACTCAGCCCAATAATTATTGAGAAAAACCCTTTGATAAAAAAAGCCATGTAAATAAACAAATAAACAAACAGATCAAATAGATAATAATGAAACATAACCTTCTAGTCACTCAACGACTCAAGGCAAACCCATAAATAAAAAAGACGCCGTCTGACTAGCATAAGCCAAAAACACTCTGGACATAGTAACTTGATACGCTTCTTTAGAAAGGGACTGGCCTGTAGATAAAAATTAATTCTTAATTCTTAGCCCCTTAAACCACCAAACTTCAACGGCCGAAACTAGCCGTTTCCATAGCAACAAATGTTCCAATGATACCGTAGTTATAAACACCAGCTAACCAAAAGATAGCTTATTCCCAAATTCTCGCTTGACAAGGAAGCGGGTCCAGACGCCTTAACTCTTCATAACTTAAAAAATTATGTTAGGGGTCTCGGCTCTCGCTTTTGAAACATGAGAACTCTTATGTAGCGGAGGAATCATATTTTTAAAAACTAAAAATATTATTATAATATATATATATATATATATATATATATATATATATATATATATATATATATATATATATATATGTATGTATGTATGTATGTATGTATAATCCCTTGTTCGGTCTGCCTCTGTGAAAGTTGTTTGACTGTGTAATGCTGAACAATTGCTTTCTCCAGAATCTATCTTACATGTCTCTATGTCTACCTTTCGTCCATGCGTTTAATATTGTTGACACATATGATGCGGTGGCCCTATTATATATTTAGAGGCTCATGATAACTACTTTCATAGTAATTGTTCGGGTGAAATTTCTTCTATGGTAATTAGTCTTCATGAATTCAAGCGCAGTACTAGATTGGCAACAAGGCTTCACCACTTTACACTTGAATTGACTAGATGCAACCGTAAGTTCTATACTAACAGTTTCTTCTCTCGCACTTCTCGTTTCCAGCCAACTTTTATCTTCAAAAATATAAATGCATTGTCAAACGTTATCGACAGATTTCTTGACTATATTTCCTTTTATTGTTCTCGCCCCTTAATAATGTTTCACATTTTTATTATTTATTCACACTCAGTAACCAATTTTGTCGTAGTGGCTTTACTGAGTTGCTTCAGGTGAAATGATTTAAAAAACAATTAACCCGTCTCGATGTTACAAACAAAAAATTAAGTAGATTCTTTTACTAATATTTTTATCGGCCTCATATCCAGACATGTATTATTATGTCAGCCGCAAAAGAAATAGAAACTCAATGCCTTTCAAATATGGCATCTTAATCAGTTCGCTGCAAGCAAAAGACAGATTCAATGAGTGATGGAAACGGAAGAAACTCCCGTCAGAAAAGACAATAAATAGTACATAATGCGGGGAGACAGAAGATGAAATTGGCACTGCAATTAAATTTCAATATTGTTTCATTAACATCTCAATCTTCGCACTCTACATCTCTCTCTCTCTCTCTCTCTCTCTCTCTCTCTCTATATATATATATATATATATAGATTGGTTGAAAGAAACCACCTATTTTATGTATGATGGTCTCATCCGTCTTGCAAAATTTACAGTTAAACTGGAGAGTTCATCATACATAAAATAGAGTGTTAATCTGTACGCAGACACACACACGCACTTACACACACACACACACACATATAAATATATATATATATATATATATATATATATATGTGTGTGTGTGTGTGTGTGTGTGTGTACATACATGTCTCATTGAATAATTTAGACAAATTCTGTCTACTTATTTTCCATAGAATTCTATTATATTCAGAGACGAGCTTCTTAGTATATTAAGGAAAGAGAGAAATTTACTATGTTGATATATATTCATTTATTCCGAGTACTTTCGACATTAGCATAATGTCATCATCAGGGTGTTGTTGTTTTTTTCTTTCAAAATCGTTGTGTTCATCTGAAAGTCAATTTTTTATATGTGGTGTGAAAAAAGGTAAGGTTATATAATCTACGATTTAAAATTACACAATGTAAACGTCTGGTGAGCTAAAGATGTATGAAATGTTTATGTTTTTTTTAACACAGACACACACACACGTGCGTGTGTGTGTGTGTGTGTGTGTGTGTGTGTGTGTGTGTGTGTGTGTGTGTGAATGATAGGAAAAGTAAGAAATAAGAAACGTTTCTATATCGACATTATTAAAGCTTCAACAGAGAGTGAGATATGGAGA
Source organism: Acanthosepion esculentum (assembly GCA_964036315.1). Lineage (NCBI taxonomy): Eukaryota > Metazoa > Mollusca > Cephalopoda > Sepiida > Sepiidae > Acanthosepion > Acanthosepion esculentum. The sequence goes on from OZ038486.1 coordinate 50,758,232, forward strand.
AAAAGAAAAAAAAAATATTATTTAGATTTTTTTTTCTTGCGCAGACCTTACCTGCATTCTGCCGTGTAAAGAAGCATTTGTGTGTAAATTTATGTGTGGACGTTTCTCATGATTATGTGCGATTCAGATGATAATCTATATTCATTTGTGTATCAGTGTGGGTCTCGTAGCTCTTATTACGGTGATTGTCTGAATGTTGATTTGTTGGTTTTTGAGTAACACCGTTTGTCCTGGTGCTAGTAGTAGATAGACATATTTTAAATTTGTTAGTTATAGATTTTATAAAATTTGATGATGTAATATAGGTAAATAACAGGAGAGACTGTGTGTTTGTAGATAGGAAGATATCTGTCAAGATCCCCTCGATGTAATTGCGACGCAAAGAATTGTGTTATTTTTCAATTAGGGTGGTATTTAAGTCATATATACATATGTGTTGGTCGCATGACGATCACGGGTGCATGTACATACATGCACCCGTAATCATCTGTAAAAAAAAAGGCTAAAGATAACGGAAACATTATTAATGAAAAACAAAATGTCAACACTCAATTATATCAATTATGCACACCGCCATAATGTTCGGAATGTGTTTGGAAAAGAAAACATTCTTATATCTGTAGATACATTCATAAAACAATCCAAACATTCAGTTGAAATCGAAAATAAAATCATCTTTAATAATCACAAAAAGTATAGCCGAAAGCGCTCGGTCATACAAAATACTTGGAAAATTTATACATAATTTGTGTACAGAAAAAAGAAAAGTATAAGAACACAAGAAAAATTAAACCAGTTAGTCGTTTTTAATGAACATGTACATATATGGTGGACTCTTCCGTCGTATTCGACGTATGAGTGTCACGCAGCTTAGTTCCTAGGGACCGACAGCCAAACACCAGCACATATGATTTGATTATAGTGGTGAAGATTTTGTGCTGAACCATCCACACTTTTTTTGAAGGGCCGAATACATAGACCTGGTGCACTACGTGCCACAAGCTCCCCAAGCGACTCTCCACAGATTTTGAATTTAGAATTGTCCTCCTATACCAGTTGTCATCCAAGGCTATAGAACCCAGTCTGTCCTGCTATATATATATATATATATATATATATATATATATATATATATATATATATATATAGTGTATTGGGGCAGCAGATCATTATTCAAATTTATTGATAAATATAACTGACAATAAATGTCCATTAAGTTTGAATCATGATCCGTTATAAACTTCGTATAGTTACTTCAATTTCGACAGAAAATAAAGACAAAAATTTTACAACATCTATTGTCCAAATGAACAGCATAATAAAAAATATCCAAATGTTGGACAAATTTTGTCTTTATTTACTCCCGAAATTAAACAACTATACGAATTTTATAACGGCTCAGATCAAACATAATAGATATTCATTGTCTCTTATATTTAACAATATATGTTTGAATATATATATATATATATATATATATATATATATATATATATATATATATATATATATATGTATGTATATGTATGTATATATATATATTGCATATTCCTATGCTTTATAATAATAATAAGTCTATTTTTTATTTTGTTACACAAATATATCATCTTTCGCGTAAATAAAACCTTGAACTTTGTATCATTCGTCATCAGTTAGAAAAGGTCATAGTCAAGTCGTGTCTAATCAATACACAACACAGTGTTTAATTCCGGTGAGGTCTTGCACGTATTTAGAATGGATAATAATAATGCAATAATCAAAAATATACCCAGTCGCGTCGCCTGAAACGTTTGAAAGTAACAAATTAGGATGCGTTGCAACGAGACAAAGACTGGAGATGGCAATAAATTAATTTGCTGAACGTATAAGTCTCAAAAGGAATTCTTGTTCGGAGTGTGAATAATATTTAACATTTTGCGTACGTGCAGAATGGTCAAACCGAAGGAACAATGGTGTGTTTTGTTTTATTCTGATCATATGATAGGAGTTTGTGTTTCAAAATTCCCGATGTTAAATTAACTTTTACTTGAATTTATGCGAGGAATTCCTGGGCAAACGTATGAAAGACGCAGCCACACAATGACTACTCCCAAAAATCACAGTGACAAATTTGGAGTCACTCTGTAATTGTAGCTAGAATATGGTGAAAAATTTCACAACAGCTTTATAAATTATTTCTAACAAACGTTTACTAATTCTATAAGTCATTATAATACAAAATATTATTAATATTATTATTATTATTATCATTATCATTATTAATATTATTAATATCATTAATATCATTATTATTATTAATAATATCATTATTATTAATAATAAATAATAATAATAATAATATATATGTTATATTTATATAATATAATTATATATAGATATAGTTTATTAAAAAAATATAAATCATGTAAACATATCGTATGTTAGTCATCGGGGTTACTGGACACTCCATAGAAAACAATGCGGTGTCAGCCTCTCGCGAAAACTGAATTACAGCTCGGCCACGCTGTGTGATACCCACCCCCACTGAGTCAGTAGAGTAGCAAAAAAGAGCAACATAAACAAATTGTCAACTACGAATCACAAGTATTTTAATACATGGAGGGTAAAAAACACCACTTGTGACTAACAGTGAGTAATACGTCCACAAGCCTCGAGACATCTTCGTAAAGAAAATCCGTCACAATATGTAAAGGAAACCACTGTTTGATCCGGTTGGCTTTATTGCTCTCCCTTGAAGAATGTCGCAGTAATCAAAGACACTTATATTCCCCCTTTTAAAGATAAAATCATCGTCTTCCCTTTATTTAAATACGAACTGTCTACTACAATAATGTTTGAAGTAATAAATTGTGTCCAATTGAAAAATAACTAATGCCTCAGATATTGAGGTTTATATATAACACATGTAAGTTCACTATACAGATTTTACCTGTGTGTCCGTTTCAGATGACACCAACATTGGATTAAATTCTCATCTAAAAACGCCGGAATTTAATCAAATAAATCTTGTTTAATATATTGATTACTCACAATTCTTGGCAATGACTGCGACAAAAATAACTTGGACAATTTATTAATAATCTTAATCCTGTTATGAAACACCTCAGTCGGAAAGCGGAAACACTAGTGTGGCAAAAATTTCATATATGAAAGTTAGAATTAGCGATCGTTCACTCAGAAAGAGTATAATCATTGTATCTGATAATAAGTTTAAACATTTATCAAACATTTGATTCTGACGAGGGATTCGATACGAAATTCTTGAGTTGGCTAATCAAATAGCATTTGAATGGTTTTACTTGATTTAATATCATCTTTCTTGCGAAGATAAGAGACTGGTGTTTCGTAAAATGCCTACAAGGGTTTTTTAATGCATATAAAAATAACATTTTTAATTATTTGCCCAGTAAAAGACCAATTAAAGTATAAATAACACACACACACACACACACACACACACACACACACACACACACACACATATATATATATATATATATATATATATATATATATATATATATATATATATATATATATATATATAAAATGGACTCTCCCGTTTCGACATATGAGGATCTGAAAACGTAACTGATTCAGTTAGGGAATTTTGTGCGATAATCTTAAGTGACCCGCTACTAATTCGCAAAGGAGGCAGCATATAGAGCAAAATTGTGGGATGAGATACCGGTTAGAGTGTCTGACCTTTTAGATCTCGCTCTCGCTTCTTTAAACTTATTATAAGGAGATTGAAAACTGCTGAGTCTACTAAAACAATTTGATCTCCATTCTATTCGCTCCAAAGCTAACCGCTATATTGACAGCTGACATTATATATATATATATTGAAAGTCATATATATATATATATATATATATATATATTATTTGCAAATTGTACTATCCAGGTTTTTCTTACATTAGATAATATATTTTTGTGTGCGTGAGATAGAGAATAAATAATATTTAATCATATAATATTTTTACAGATATATTTTAGTCATACCTGACATTTTACACAAAGAAACACTCGTGGGAGGTATTTCTTGGTTGTATATATATGAAAGATAATTCTGCCTCACTGTATATATATATATATATATATATATATATATATATATATATATATATATATATATATATATATATATATATATATAGATTAACTTTCTTTTTCTTCAAATTTCTGCAAGTTGTTCTTACGTAGTATCTTTGGGCAACGTCTCCTATTGACAACTGGTATAACTACATTTAAGATGAAGAAAATGCTATTGAAGTAATATCTGTTGTGTAATCTATATTTTCAACAACGTTTTTTTTTTTTATTTTAACATCCGACTGCAGATGGTTAGTTTTCTGTTTTCATCAACCTACAGATTAATGGTGTTCCTACTAAAATTTGTGTACAGAAATAATATAGTTATATCATGCTTGATATTTTGAATGAAAATGATATCTCTCTCTGTCAGACGAATACTTATAGTGATATATATCTGAATGGCATGTAACCTCACGGATTCATGTACAGCATTATTCGCTATAGTGAATAGGATGATACAGTTTCTGCTTTAGCAGTATTTTAGATCACTGCAATTTATCACCCTGTAAGATTTCTGTTAGAGCCGTAATGGGGGGCGACCTCTGATCACTTCTGTAAGTGAACACGCTACAAGCCGAACTGATTCTTTGACATAGTATTCTAGACAGAATTAGTAAGCTTTTATGAAATTCTCTCTGAACTTTTCTTCTTATCTATTACTGCTGCAATCATCTCAACAACATTCTGCTTAACGCTTATTAAACCAGGCGTATGAACTTGTTATGAAAGAGTCGAAGTCGGACACGCCATGCCAAAGTTAAAAATGTGTTAGCTTGACAGTTTATATACACATTGCTAAATATAGTGGGATGCATCTATACACACAGACTTACATTTATAAATGCATCTGTAAAAATACACAAATATGATACATCTAAACCAGGGGTGGCCATACTTTTCTCAAAGAGAGTCAGTTTTGATGAAGTGAATACGCGTGAGGGCCAACTATTCTGCTTGGCATTCTTTTAACCATTAAAATTAAATGAAACCTTTATTGCAAATGGCATATTTTTATTTGTTCACATTAATGAAAAAATAAATTTAAACAGCTCTTACCAAAATCACTCAGCCTGTCATATCTGAAGTCCATATAATCTGAAGTAAAATAGGTCTGAGAAAAAAAGAACTTCCAGGAAGCTATAATACATCTGAAGTTAATTTTAAACATTACACATTATTGGTAATTAATGTCGTCTGTCAACTTTTAAGTTAAGAACATGTGAATAGGAACATAACACCAACATCCATTTTAAGAAGTAGAAAACAAAGTTACACACGTCCAACTGACCAAATATATTTATAACTGATAGTGACCAACACTAAAGAAATTTAATTCACTATGATTTCAGAATTTATTAATTTCAGATGACCAAAACAAATAAGTAATGTGAGCGTTGATACTGAGATCTGGACTGCAGGTATGGTTCAAATGCAATGATTATAGAAATTGTCTGGAAACGCCCAAAGCCAGGGTCATACAGCTTCTTTTCCCGCACTTATCGCCAGTGGAATTCCCTTCCGTTTATGTGTTTCCCTGATAAGTAGAATCTTCAAAAAAATTAAATGCAATGTCAATCGCCATCATCTGATGTCTTGAACCCCGTTCAAATTTTATTCTTTTGTCATTCCCCCTATACTCACTTTTTTCTCTTGCCTCCATTCTATCTAATCCCCTAGGAATCAGTGCCACTTCCGCCTTGTTTGGGGTGAAATGCTTAAAAAAAATATTGCAAATGGCATATTTTTATTTCTGCACATTGTTGACAAATAAATTTATACAGGTCTTACCAAAATCACTGAGCCTCTCCTATCTGAAGTCCATATGAGATGAAGTAATTTTTTTCTGAGAAAAAAAAGAACTTTCAGGAAGCTATAACTGAGGTTAATCTTAAACATTTACATATTATTGGTAATTAATGTTGTCTGTCAAGTTAAAAACATATGAATAGGAACATGACACCAACCTTCATCTTATTAAGAAGTAGAAAACATCAAGTGACACAAGTCGACGTGTCCAAATATATTTAGAACTGATTTTAGGAACACAAAACAAATTTAATTCACGAAGATTTTAGAATTTATTTATCTCAGATGACCAAACCAAATTACTTGCCTACACTAAGGTGAAGGGATCTAGACTGCAGTATGTAGACCAGGTCTGGTTCAAAGTCAGTAATTTTACAAACTGTATTGAAAAGGACAAAGTCAGGGTCACATTGCCACAGGGCTGCTGGCATTTCTCAGGTATGGGCTTTACATACTCTGAGTGAAAATACTGGCAAACCCTAAGTGATACGTATTTACTTTACCTCTCACAGAGTCAGGTTGTGACACAAGGTCGGTTTTTAATGTGGGAAGGGAGGCGGAGAGCCGAGTGTTTGCGCGCCGGCCCGCTGGCCTTTCTGGTCTTAGCTGGTCTTAGCTTGTCCAAGCTGGTCAGAGCTGGTCATAGCTAGTCATAGCTGGTCTTAGCTGGTCTTAGCTTGTCCAAACTGGTCAAAGCTGGTCATAGCTAGACGTGGCCGCGATACTACCAGCGCAGGGACGAATCCTTGTGCCAGGCAGGTATCAGTGATCGAATCTCAGCCAAAAGGCGATCATTAAGCGAGCGATCTGAGAACAGATACTACACCGTGATCTTAGCCAAAAGGCCGTGGACTTACTTGAGCTCCCACAGGGCCAGGTTGTGACACAAGGTCGGTTAAATGTGGGAAGGTAGGAGGGTTGACCCGAGTGTTTCCACCTGAGTCGCTGGTCTTTAGCTGGTCTTAGCTTGTCCAAGCTGGTCAGAGCTGGTCATAGCTAGTCATAGCTGGTCATGGCTGGTATTAGCTGGTCATAGCTTGTCCAAGCTGGTCAGAGCTGGTCATAGCTAGTTAGACGTAGCCGCGATACTACCAGCGCAGGGAAACCCCGCAGACGAATCCCTGCGACCGGCCTGTATCAGTGATCGAATCTCAGTCAAAAGGCGATCGTCCAGCGAGTAATCTCATAACAGATACTACACCGTGATCTTAGCCAAAAGGCCGAGAAGCGATGCAAACACTAAGTGATATATAGCATGACAGGGGATGGGGGACATTAGATCCCCATAAGGCTTGTGCATTCGATGGTATCCTGGCCTAAATGTGCTCCTGAACTGACTCCTGTTCTCTTCAAATGTTACAATAAATTTCACTCTGCTACTTGCTTTGTCGTTGCTGCCGTTAAGAATTCCGTGGAACCTTCTGACCCATCAAATTATCTTTCTGTTAGTATCCTAACTCGTTTTGGAAAAGTACTAGATTCTTTAATCAACGCCAAATTCGTGAAGCGTTTTACGTTACACGGTTTCCTTTCGGATTAACAATATCCTTTTGTTTCTCAAGGTCTATGGCCGAAGAGTTGTTTTGTTTCATTTGTCCCCAAGCAAGGCGGAAATGCCACTAGTACGCAGGAGGTTACAGAGAGTGAAGGTGAGAGAAAAGACTGAGTATAGAGAGGACTGATCAAAGAATAAAAGGTGCACGGGTTTCAAGAAGATAGAAGATGGCGATTGACATTGCATTCAAATTTTTGAAGATTGTAATTATCAGGGAAGCATGGAAACGGAAGGGAGTTCCACAGGCGGGAAATAGGAGAAAAGAAAATATTGGAGTAATAGTGGTTGTTATATTTTCCTAATTCAACAGTGAAAGGGTGGGACCGATCGCTATTCTAGCAGTACGCTTACACACGCGTAGTCCAGGAAAAAAAGCTCGTCATTGTAGTAGCCATGAAAATAATTATAGAAAAGACAGACGGAAGCCACGTCTCGTCACTCAGAAAGGGACTGGATTCGAGACACCGAGTCAACACGAGTTACATTGCAAATCGCTCTATGGATCTTGTCAAGAACACCGAGATGAGTAGCAAGAGAACGTGACCTGGTAACAGTATTCAATGCACGGACGAATGGCAGATTTGTAAATCTGCAAGATGGACTCTGACGAGAAAAACCTTTCTGCCACGAAGTGTGACCCAACATTCCTTGGATTAGATGCAGCTATTGATTCGTTGTAGGCATCCCACTTTATTTCACTTGAGAACGTGAAGCCAAGAAGGCTAGCATGTTTCTCTCCATGATTCTAGCATCAGCCATGCTGATGGTGGGAAGGAAAATTTCGCTACGATGGTTTAATGAGAGCGGTTTCGTTTTGGAGGCATTAAAATTGACGAGCCATTCCCTGTCTCAGTTAACCACAGACTGGAGGTCCTTTTCAAGCGTAGCAGCCAGGCTGACCTGGTCAACTCTGAAGCATTGAGACATGAGTAAATTGTATTGTCATCAGCACAAATGCCTACTTGGGAACTGATAACATAAGATATGTCATTGATGAAGATCAGAAACAGCGTATGATTCAAGATAGAGCCTTGGGAAACACCCGAGTTCATGTGAAATTATCTGGAAACAAGCTCGCTTAAAAGGACCTTCGTTCCCTGATTTGATAGGAACGATCGGATTAAATAAAACAGACCTCCAGTAATACCAGCGTGCCAAACCCTGAAAAATGCCTTCGAGATATCTCGAGTCACAGCTAGAGCTTCGCCGTTATTATCAAGAGCTTGATATACATACTCAATGATGGTCGTTAGCTGATCAGCCGTAGAATTGGCAAAACGGAAGCTATATTTTTGTTAGAAGCTAGGCCGTGAGAGGTAAGATGCTTATCCAATTCAGCATTGAATAAAGCATCGAATACATTGACGGAAATGGGTGGGAGACTAATAGGACGATAGATAGGGTGTTCAGAATGTTCTCTAGAATTCTTTAGAAAAGTGGAGGACTTCCAACAAGTTGGAAAGCAGGAAGGAGCGAGGCAATAGTTTATAGCTTAGAGGAAACTGGGGCCAGCTCTGGAGGACATTTCTTTAGGCCAACGTCTGGGATACCGTCACCTCTGTTTGCCTTATGGTAATTTAGAATGTAGAAATAATGTCTGAGACCCGTGACGGGGTTATACACTTATCCCTCAGTAGAGACTCTGTTCTAGCATAGAAATCAGGTGTAGGTACTCCAATTGAATCGAGTGTTGAGTTGGAAGAGAATTTCCGAGCAAAGTATTCAACCTTATCTGTTGTAGATGCCAAGACTTCGAATTGATTGAATAGAGGAAGGAGGGATGATTTACTGTTGTTTAGCACACTCACGCAGAGCCGCTAATAATCTCTAAAAGCAAAATTGCGAGCCGTTATACGTTGTTTCATTTTATCAGCAAACAGAAACTTTATTTATCTGTGCTTGCACTCGTTACGACCAGAGACAAAGAGACGTCTTTTGCAATCAGGCGTGTCGCTCCTGTACAAATGGAAGAATTGAATCCTGTGGGCTATATCGGCCACGCATGCAGGTGAGAACCAAGGATATGAATGCGGTTATTGGTATTTCCTTACTGGAATGAAAGCATCGATGTGGGCTTTCAGTTAAGAGTAGACTTCAGACGCGCATGTATCAACAGGCTGGTTAGAAACTGCATTTCAGCGGGACCTCACGAAGGAAGTCACGGAACGAATCCCAATCCGCACGTTGATAACAGAAATATATTCTGTTGGTAAGAGGTTCTAGGCTGGTAATGAAGCAGAAGGAGACGTTTACAGACACTACCGCATGATCAGAGCTACCAAAAGAGCACAGCTGCATAGTACGACATGAGTTCGGGATAGAGGTAAAAAATGAGATTTTAAAGAGACTCGTGCCCATCACGATTACTGGGGAAACGCGTCGAGAAGTCCACCATTTGCGTGGTAGATTGAGAGATTGAGACATTAAGGTTCTGGATACCAGTGGCATCAGTGTCAGAGTGTTTAAGACACCTGGCATGGTCGCTGTTATGGGATCTTACCTGTAATGACAATGAACTCTTCCTGACACTATAAAGACTGCGCCTCTCAAGAGAGACGATAGAACGAAGTGGAACGAGTCGAGACAATAGTAGTTCGCTCTAAACCAGACTGACAGTCATACTAACACCTTCAACTTCTTGTATTATTATTCTGTTTAATATATCTTTGTTATTACTACTCTTGTGTTCGTGTTGTTCTTCCTTGGTCCTAACCTTGAACCATAACAGTGGTGCGAGGATATTGGACCATAACAGTCGCTGAACACAAATATATTTGCAGACGGGTGTAGGGAGATGGCTTTGTCTATATTATCGGAAATAGACTCAAGCACGCAACAGTCATGAGAGGAGGGGGGCGGTAGAAAAAGAAAAGATAGCTGAGGTACTAGTAGAAGTCGGTCGTCTAATGTAACATGTGCAGGAAGGGAACTGGCGCCGACTGCAACATAGTGTAACTCCAATGTTGCCAACCGTAGGTGCTTGCAGGGACATCATTCCATGCGCAACATAGCACTGCAAGAACCATGATATTAAACAACTGTTGTTTAGAGCAGCTTCTCAACACTCTACGCAAGAGTTCGGGATCTAACTAAGAGTTAGGAACGGTAACCAGACAACTACCAACCCCGTACCCTCAGTGTGAAGAGACGTTGTCACAATCCTCATATATCACAAAAAGTTCATGACAGAACCACCATTAATGCCTGATGAAATGAAAGGAACAGGGAAACCCTTCCTAAACAGGACAGAGTGTATGAGCCTCTACTCCTGTTCAAGAGAATGGAGAGGAGTATGGACCGGGCGATAGGAAAATCGCATTAATCCTATTAATTAAAAATGAAACAATAAAAGAAAACAAAACAGTCCTCTTTCTAATTCTGCTTTCCAGTTATTTCGAAGATGAACATTCAGCGAACATTTAGATACCCAATTTGGGAACTCAATCAGCGACCATAGAACTTTTGACCATGCGATGTTTAACTGACGTTCTAGTATATAAAGAAGGAGATGAAGTAATAAAAATGTGTAAACAAAATTGCTAAATCTCACACTGTAGATTGTAAGGTAGCTGCTCAGTATGGTGATGTAGCTGTGATTTTGACACTTTATGGACAGAGTAGACTAACATCGTTTTAACGGTGCTATGATACAATTATGGCGACTTTGAATTGGATTTTTCTGATTTTCCATGGCCGAAAGCATATGAATATCTCTCACTTGGAACGAGAGTTGATGGTCATGTGGTGAAGGACTGCTTTACCTATTCAATCTTCTTTTCTTTGGCTTTCTACCAAATGAATTCGAGTTCGACCCAGATACCGTGATCCACCAGACAACTACAAACAAGGGGAACTTGAGTTGATTATATATATATATATATATATATATATATATATATATATATAGATAGATATATAGATAGATAGATAGATAGATAGAGATAGGGGGACACACAATTGAATGAAGTGAATTAAAGTGCAAGTTTTGAGAATTTTTTAAGTTATACATTTTAACTTAGTATAAGTCGAAGTTGGAAAAACTGTTAAGCCAAATTTCTCTATTCAGTTATACACCCAGGATGCACTTTCATTAAAATGTAGTATCGAGAATTAACAAAAACTTTGCAGGCGTGTCTTCATACACAGAGCCATCATAATAGTTCTTTAATTTATTCCTTTAAATGTACTTGTGGTTCAAGTCTGGATGTCAGAATAAAACAACACGTTCCAACGAAAATCCACAATCTTATGTTCACTCCTTCAGACATTTTGACCAATACATACGGGTCTTCCATCGTAGAACATCTAATAAATAGTCGTAATTGTGCCACTAATTTCAGTGTAGACTCATTTACGATTCTTAGCAAGTCCCACTCGAATTACCACTTGAAAGAGTTGGATGTCATTTATATTTTATCATTGAAACCCACAAACAGAAGGATTTCGTACTGGGCCTCTAACTAATTTCCATCTAACAATATCTCCCCAGTACATATTGTCCATCTTTTTAGTGATAATTCTATTATAATTTATTAACCTCGATTTAGCTCTGTTGAGCGAAGTTGGAAACCGCTTAGCTAGCCCGTTTTTCAGTTTACTTTTTATCCATTATCATGAGTGGTAATAAAAATAAATCTTGTCTTTTCATGGCTGTCATATATATATATATATATATATATATATATATATATATATATATATATATATACAAGCCGAGGCAAGTATTGAAATTATATTAAAAATTAAAACAAAGAAGGCGGGGAAGAAAAATTGAATAAAACAAAAATTCGGGAATAGGAACTGAAAAAAAAAAAGTAAATAGAAAATATTAGAAAAAAAAGAAAGAAAAAGAAACAGACAACAATGAACAAGTTAAATACAAGAAAATTACAAAAAATAAAACGATAGGCTGATACTGATAGGGTAAGTGATGATGAAAATCAAATTAGAATTGGCGGACCGATGACTGGCGAATGTCAATGTCCGGTGTTTCGAATGAATATCGGATCAGGAAAGGCTTGCTGATGCCACAACAGGGGGAGGGTATATTAACTGAGGCCAGTTTTGCATGCAACGCCAATCGCCACCTTCTGTCTTCATGTATTCTGTTCTTTATTTATCCATTCTCTTCACTTCTCCTTACTTAATTCTTCATATTTCCCTTCACTCCCAGAAATCCCTTGCATCGTAGTGGCATTTTCGCCTTGCTTTGGGTAAAACGATTGAAGAAAATATCTAAACTGTCAGCTGTATACAAATAATTTATATCAATCATTCAAAATGGCTTTGAGTGACAGAAACCTGTGATATTTACCGTGGACCAAATTTTTTTTCAAAACTGAATAGCGCTACAGAATCACAGAGGACTGTACGAATTACTTACATCACTTCTTATGAGAAGTTTCAACAACAGTTATAACTAAAATGGGTAGCATATCTAAATCGAAAAGAAAATCATAACATAATCGAGATATTGTCATTCCACACATCTCCAAAGAAAAGGCTAGAAAGGAAACCGTCTTCAATACTGGAAGTAGCGATGACAGTTACTGAACCCTATTTTGTTTAAAAATCGTTTTAATAGAAAGTTGCTATAAATTTCAAACGAGTGTTGCACTGACTTCTCTGTCAAATATTACCGATTTTTTTTTCAAATAATTAAAAGCTTAATAATAACATTATCGTTATAATATGACGTAATGAATATGAACTTAAAATTAGATAGCAATTCAATGTAGATGCAATAACGCCGTGGATATAAACATTTGTCCCATTTTGCGACATGACAGAAATTATAAATCAAATATCGATTCAGCATGAACATAAAATAACGTCTGGATACAGTTGCATTTCTTATCGTTTTCAAATTCAATAACAATCATCTAGTACTGATTTCAGATTTTTATTTTCTTTCGGAATGAAAAACGTAAATGAACAGTTTGAATTAATTTTCTATTATCCTTTCACCAATATGGACCCCTTTCTCTCGAAATAATGCATTGTATCGTGTCAGTGGTCAGTGTTCTAGTCTAAGGTAAAAGACAAAAAAAACCCCATTCTATTAAAGATTGATTTTAAAATGGGAAATAACTTTCAAGCATGACTGAAAATGAAGTTGGGGGAAGCCATTAGAACGAAGCAAGCTAGTTCAATTACCCTACTTATGAAATGCTCATTACATGTAAGCACATGTAAGGACCTATGGTAACTTTATGTTCGTAACCATAAATTGAGAAAATATGGTAAACCAAGTAATGATAATGGATATCTTAATCCGAAGTTATGTTTGATGACATCATTTATTAATAACTTGTAAATTATACACAGACACGCATGAACAAGCACACAAGCACACAAGCATGAACAAGCATATATATATATATATATATATATATATATATATTTGAATAAATTGTGTGAGGTACAAAACTTACAAATAGCTAGAAAGACATAAAATTTATTACTAATGGGCATAATGTGAGAGAAAGTAAAAAAATATAAATGAAACAATCACTCAAAAGACCAACCGGTTTCGTTCCCTAGCTTATCAAGGTCTACGGGGAACTTTTTTAATTCTATAATAAATAGCTAAATTATGACACAAGCAAAATTCACACAATTAAAACATTAAAATTGATAATGAATTATCTGTATGAATAAAAAAAAGACATTTTCTTTATTATTAACCCGAATAGTACAATTTTCTGCAAAAAAAAAAAAAAAAAAAAAAAAAAAAATTTATGTAGCAGAAAATAGAGATGGAAAGGGTGGGGAATAAAAATAGAAAATGCTAGAGCGTGATTACATGAAGACCAAGGAGGCAGTCCCTTTGCTTACAAAGAGACGATATAGTTGTATATTTAGGGAGCAATCCTTCTTTTATGCAAGTTTCATTAAAAACGACAGACAAGGTACTACGGTTAAGTTTTTTTATTTAATTTTTCTTGTGTACGATTAAATAAAAAAATTAAATAAAAAACTTAACCGTAGTACCTTGTCTGTCGTTTTTAATGAAACTTGCATATATATATGTATATATATATATATATATATATATATATATATATATATATATATATATATATATATATACTAGCAGTATATCTCATCTTCGACCGGGTATTTTAATACTGGGAATGTTTTCCGTTTGATTGGAGCAGTTAAGTTTAAATCAGTCCACCCTAAAATCAATATTAGTAAAAGCAATTGAGTCCAACTTAGGCACATCCCCAAATTGTGGGGGGTAACAATTTGAATAGAGGGTGTCCCTGAAAAGGGCCGTTTTTGCTATCTCAATCTTGCAAGGAAGGAACCTCTTCCATGGATCGTCATATTAATAATATACGATAATTTTTATCTATAATATATATTTCTTTTATAATTCTAATAATCTTTTGTGTTAGATTACAAATTTTTAAATTCATTGTACGCTGTTTTTTACGGATATTAAATTTTGCCTTTGATTTTTGCGCGAAGTGTAGAAATTCGTTTTATTCGATTCTCCTCCTTCAAGGTTGTATTTTTTCCAGCCAATTTGAACTTGAAACTGGCACAGAAGAAATGTCTATCAAACAAAACAAACTTCATTGAAATCGGATGAAAACTGTAGAAACGCATAAACAAAATCCGATCACGCACGTATACACACATACAAATAAGCACACAGATTTTGAGAAGTATAGAAATATGTGCAATGGGAATAGAAATTTATGAGATCATTTTTATTAGTTGATTTGCGACGGACAATTATTGTTAAAGGTTAAATAGCATTGACAGGTGATAAATCGGCAGATTTTATGAATTTACATTATGGTAGGCAAACGTTTATTTTGGATTGTATTAACTGCTTTTTTAAAAAGTTTCGGTATCTTTAACAGTAACGTCGATTTATAGGGATATAACATCTAAACTTGGCATGAGTTTCATATTTATTCCCTCAGGATTTTAATGCTAATTCACATTTAACAAAAAATATTATGAACAAAAATTGAGATTACGAATGATTTCGCCTCTGACTGACGATTTAACCTTTACTTTCTTCGGATTTCTTAGGATTTCTGGTACTTTGCAGAATATTTAACATAAACAATCAACATATTTCGGTTTTCTTGGTGACGCACTATTAATATATTCCCGCAAAACTACGGTACCTGACAATGTAGATAAGCTAAACAAAGTCGGACATACGATAGAATACTATTGTACGCTCGACATATAATGCTTAAACTTTCCTGATAATGACCTAAAACTAAAGTGTCCATCGCAAATCAACTGAGACAAATATTCTCATAAATTTTTATCTTCATCTTGACAACATAATAAAATCCGGCAAAATTATCGGATTCTATTTAACACCACTCTCTCTCTCCTATATATATATATTATATATATATATATATATATATATATATATATATATATATATATATATAGCGAGAGAGAGAGAGAGAACGAAAATGGTTTTATACACACACACACACACACACACACACATATATATATATATATATAACCATTTTGGTTCTCACCAGTCGAAGTGCAACTAAATGCACCGAAACGAGTGTGCATCTTTGTAGTGAGTAAATTGTTTTTGTCTATATGAAAAAATTGTAATAAGCAATTATTGCTCTACTATCGGTATTATTGAGTCTCCTTTTGAATAAATCTTCAATTACATTCTCATTACATTCATATATATATATATATATATATATATATATATATATATATATATATATATATATATATATATATATATATATATTGCTTACATTATTTGCATCATTCGGACCGTTATCCACATCTTCATTGCCATATTCACAACATTTCGGCCGTTTTACGCTCCGGCCTTCTTCAGGTTATTGGAATTTCAAATTGAACCCGTTATTTCCTCCACCGTTGGGGGGTAGATTATTCTAGTTCCACGTGCTATACCTCTTCCGGATGTCTCGATTATTTTCCCTTTAACTGAACTCTCTAAGTTCTGGGCTGACTATTTTTTGGTAGTTTGTTTTTGTAAAAGATATATAGTATTGCATAGTCAATATCAGTCAGCGTTTTTGCAATGCCACAGTTTTTCTACATCATCAAGAAGATGCTACTAACGATTTTGTATTCCATGTCAAAGTCTCTAAAAATGAATTCATAATCTTCAACCAGTAGGTATCAATACAAATTCTCACGGGTGTTTCAATAAAATCTGTCAAATCTTTTACATAGCTAGGAAGCTAAATAAATTCTAATAAAAATGATGTAAAAATTCGCATATCTATAGTTTGGATCGCCTTTAATAAAATGGATGTAATCTGCAAATCTGATCTACCAGACAACCTCAAACGAAGATACTTTCGAATCACTGTAGATGCTGTTTTAATCTATGGAGTCACGGCTTAGACATTAACTAAAGTCCTATAATGTAATCTTGATGACACCTACACTCGGATGCTGACAGCTATGCTTAACGTCATTTGAAGACAACATTCAACTAAATCACAGCTCTCTGTATCAATCTCTGATATTTCTGTAATATTACGCGAACGCCTGAATGCGATTTGCAGGACACTGCAGGCGAGCAAAACAAGAATTCGCCAGTGATCTACTGCTCTGTACACCTAGAGCAAGACGGGTTAGTCGCCCTGCAAAAACCTACATGGACCAGCTGTATATAAGAAATGTTCAAATATATTTGAATATATGAAAGAAAAGAAACATATGGTCTCCAATCAAGTTAAACTTAAGACTGAAACTACAGTAATAAAAGAAAGGGGAGAAGCTCCTATAAGATGATTGCAGGAAAAATGCTTAATCAGAATCCAACGTATATAAACAACGACTATATAAACAGTGACGACAGAGAAACAATCTAATGGAGAGGCGACACATTCGTGCATTGAATATTGCTCTCATATCTGGTTTGTTACGCCTACTATACATATCGGGATAATCGACAAAATCCAAAAAAGGGTCTGTAATGTTATGGTTCCTGACTTGACATCTAGAATTTGGCACCACCGTGACGTGTCTAGTCTGTGTCTTTTTTCTATGAATATTCTCGTGTCATTTGCTGTAATGAGCACTCCTCCTTGTTACCTAGACCGCGTGAATTCAACGTACTACTAAACCTGCTACCAAGTATCATTATTTTACAACTGAAACAGCTAGATGTAACCATGTTATATTTATTAGTTTCTTTTCTTGTAATTTCATACTGTGAACTCTATTCCGATGTCTTTCTTCCCTTCAACTTACAATCTTTAAAAACTAAAGGCAATGTCAATCGCAATCTATCTCTTCCGGCCCCATGTTCTTTTTTTTGTTCTATTCACTTAATAATGATATTTTCCTCATATAGAGTTACACTCAATAACCTCTTGAGTTGTAGCGGTACTATCGCTTTGTATGGTGGGGGGGGGTAATTAAAAACATGATTTAAACGTGAATTACTGAGAAATCTGTACTCTTTGAAAATAAAAGAAAATACCAACAATAGTCCGTCCGGAGTATAATAGAAGTCTTTCCGATCAAACAGAATCAGAAACGAATAGAGATGTCATGGTAACAGTCCTTTCGAAAACTACCAGAGAAGAATTCCAGAAAATAATAGTACAACATTTTACTCTGTCCCGGTTATGAAGAAAGTATCGCAGAACATTAGAATGTGAACAGTCATTTCAATCTTTTAATAAACATATAATAATGTTCTTGGCAATGATTACCGCATAAAATTAGTGTCGGACAAATATTTTTAAAATCAATTAAAGGTAACGAAATATTCCCGATTAAAAATAATCTCGAAATGGATGTTTTTTATGAGTACCCTCTCAATAAAGGATCGTCTACAAACAATTAACAATTAACTAGATCAACTAGTCGAATCGTAGATAAAATAATATTTAAACAAAGATACAGATAATATAATGTTTGGCAGAGTGGATACAATTTAATGTTCATAATCTTTCGAAAAATTCATTGGAAATATGTAGGTTTAAACGCAAACGGTAAATATTTAAAACTTTTACTGTTTTGTTGACATTTTAATTAGATTAAACTGATCAAATAGATTAAAAGAAATCCCTTTAATAGGAAAAGTTTTAGTGTAGGGTCAAACGTGAACAGAGACAAAAATCAATCTTCGTCTATACATTCAGAATCAAATACTCACAAACGTAAGTGCAGAATTAGAAGAGTCCAATAATTGATAAGCGATACTATTCAAGAATTAACGGGTAAGTAAATTAAGTGCCATTAAATGAACAGGTGGAAATATTGTAAAAGAAGAGTTATAACGGTAAGTAGCAACACAGCGTAAATATTCGTGGAGCATAGGAAACTTGCCACGGGGTTTTAAGCCTGAAAGATAGGGTCCGGTATTATACACGAAACTCTATTGTCGAAAGCATCATCATTAAGATTCACTGTCACTAACGAGCAAGAAGTGCGTAAAGTAATAATTAAATCCTGCTATTAGTTAAGCATGTTTCATTTGCGAATGTAAACATGACAGCTATGTTGTCAGTGCAGTAGATGACATCGTCATATTTGATGTCTTCGTCGTCATTAAAATAATCTTTCCATTCTTCCTCAAAAAGATGTCATCTTCACTCGCGTCTAATCTGTTCATGATGCTATATTATTAACGACTTTGCAGGAAGCGACAGCTAGACACCAGCACATATGATTTGATTATAGTAGGGAAAGTTTTGTGCAGAACCAACTACACTTTTTGAAGGGTCGAATACAGAGACCTGGTGCACTACGTACCACAAGATCCCTGAACTACGCTCCGAAGGTTTTGAATTCAGAGTTCCCTTCTCTGAGACCAGTTGCCATCCAGGGCTATAGAACCCGGTCTGTCCTGCTATTTAACCACAGCTGGAAGGAGAAGAGGCGGTTTAATACCATATATATATATATATATATATATATATATATATATATATACACACACAACACGCACACATAAACACATATATATCTATATAGATAGGTAGAATACTGCATGGTGATAATCAATTTTATGTTACAATAGGCCCTTCAGATCTTGTGCTCTACAGAAGGCAGCTTTGAAGCGTTAAACTGACAGCCACCATGAATTGCTGATCCCTATGATTAAACTGTCTGTTTTTATAAATACTCTTTTACAATACGATAGATAAAAAATTATATATATATATATATATATATATATATATATATATATATATATATATATATATATATATAGTTGGAGTGATGTGAGTTTGTGAGCCTGGGTTTCACGATTTTGCGATCGTCAGACAAACTAATTTATTTTTTTAAAGTTTGGATTTATGTAGGGTTGTGTATTTGGTATTTTTAAGGAAGTGGGAGGAAAAATTTTCGTCGTGACATCACTCATACTGACGTAAACGTACATGTAAGCCCATACACACATTGACGTACGCAGACACACAAAGATTATATATATATATATATATATATATACATATATATATATATATATATATATATATATATATATATATATATATACATCTTCGGCAGAATTGTGTCACTGTCAGTCCCTGTGTGTTTATCTAAATCTAAAAATAAATACGCTAAAATTCACCTTCATCCCTGCCATGACGGCTTAATGGTAGAATTTCCGACTGACGCCAATTTAGTCGGGTTTGGATCCTAGCTAGATCCAACCGAACGTCTAGGCACACTGATGAGCTGTGATACAGCGAAACAGTCTGTCTGTTGATGACAATAATATATATATATATATATATATATATATATATATATATATATATATATATATATATATATCCAAGTATAAGATGGGTTTATACGGAATAAATTACAATAACCAAAAAATAATATTCTTAACAGAGTGCTCAACACAGAGTAGACCAAATATAATTTATTCAAAAATTATACCATAAATATGTTAAAATCACTACAAAAATAGTCATTTTGTTTCCACACTTCTGGTGTCTTATCAATTGATGGTGCACCATATATATATATATATATATATATATATATATATATATATATATATATATATATATATATTTATATATATATTTATTTATTATAATTTTATCATATAGACAAAACAATTTTACTCACGACAAAGGTTCATAACCATTTCCGACCCTCACCCGTAGATGTGCAGTTAAAATGCACTGAAAGCAAGTTGCATCTTTGTTGTGAGTAAAATGGTTTTGTCTATATGATAAAATTATAATAAATAAATAATTATAGCTCTACTACATGTATTGAGCTCTCTTTTGAATGAATGCTGCGAACGTTAGAATTTGTATAATTTATAGATTACTTTCGTTCCCACTGCATCGGATATTTATATATATAGTAATGACCATGATATTCTTTGTATATTGCGTGGTGAACTTGTACCAAATTACACAATTAAATAATCACATTGATCACATGATAGGGTATTTAAGTAGATGCTAGTCTACCCATTTGTTGGATCTTTGTTCGTCAAGGATGTATTTAAGTACGCGTACGCAACTCAACCTTTTTCTTTAAGCGTATCACCGCAAGCAAGGCTGGAGGCCACTATCACGCAAGGGGTTATAGAAGGGTTGGAGGAAGAGCAGATAGGAGTGGTAAAGGAGAGGATGTGGAGAAAGAGAAAGACAGTGGGTCGATCAAGGCAAGGGGGTTACAGAAGATTTGGAGCGAGAGCAGATAGGAATGAAAGGTGAAAGGATGTGGAGAAGGGACGTGGATAGATCAAGGCAACTGGAGATGTCGATTGACGCTACACTTAAACCGTTGGATATTGTATTTGTCAGGGAAACAGTAATAGGGAAGGGAGTTCCACAGGCGAGATGTGCGAGACATGAAGCTATTGGAGTAGAAGAGACGTCTACATCTAACAGTTTCAACGGTGTAGGGGTGGGAACGGGATGCCAGCCTCGTAGGACGTTTAAATTCATGAGGCCTAGGGACAAGCGAAAGCAGCTCCTCGGAGCAATTACCGTGAAAGTATTTGTAAAAAAGACAGAGCGAGGCAACATCGCGTCTGTGAGAGAGCGACTGCAGACGAGATGACAGATCAGGGCCAATCACATTGCATATCCGTCTCTGGATCTTATCAAGAACCCTGTGGCAAACAGCAGGGGCTCCAGACCATATATGGCAGCAATACTCCATGCAAGGTCGAATGGTCGATTTATAGACTTGGAGGATCGATTCCGGGGAGAAAAATTTCCTGGCTCGGCACAGGGAACCAACTTTCCTTGCGGTGGATGATGCAACTGACTCGATGTATTTGTTCGATCTCAGATCAGCGAACAGCGTGAGACCGAGCAGCCGCAGAGAGGGGCCCTCGAGAAGTTGGTCTTCAGACATTCTAATGGGATGCAGGGATGGATCTTTGTGGTGGTTAATAGAGAGCAGTTTTGTTTTAGAGGCGTTAAAATTAGCCATCCATTTCTCACCCCAGTTCACAACCGATTGGAGGTCCTTTTCAATTTGAGCTGCCAGGTTAACTTTGTCAGCATCACTAGATTTGTGTTTGAGGCAGGAATAAATTGTGGTGTCGTCAGCGTAGATGCCGACTAGGGAGTCTATGGCGTCAGGAAGCTCGTTTATAAATATGAGGAACAGAGTAGGGCCTAGGATGGAGCCTTGAGGAACACCTGCGTTAGTGGGATAGGAGCTGGAGATGTATCCACTGAGAACGACATTCAATTCCCGGTTTGACAGGAATGATTGTATTAGGTCAAACAATCGACCTGTGATACCATAACCCTGGAGCTTGCGAAGAAGGCCGGCATGCCAAACTCTATCAAACGCTTTGGAGATGTCTAGGGCCACGGCACGAACTTCACGGTTATTATGGATAGCTTGGTAGACAAATTCAGTGATGGCTGTAAGCACATCGGCCGTAGATCGGGCAAAGCGGAAACCATACTGCTTGTCTGAGAGCAGATCATGGGATATCAGATGATTAATCACTTCGGTGTTGATAATGGCCTCGGAGACTTTGCCGAAGTGTGGTAGGAGACTGATAGGACAGTAATTGGAAGGGTCGGAGGGGTCACCAGAGTTCTTAAAGACAGGAACAATGGTTGAGGACTTCCAGCAGTCAGGAAAACAGGACTCCTTGAAGCAGCGGTTGGACAATGGCTGGTATCCCGTCACCACCAGTAGCCTTGTGGTGATCTAAGTTAGAAATAATGCCCAATACCGACGACGGGGTTATGTGCAATCCGTTCAAGAAGGCCTCAATTCTGGGGGGGGGGGAATCGGGCAAGGGTACCCCGGAAGAGTCTAGCGTTGAATTGGAGGAAAACTTCCGAGCAAAGCATTCGGCCTTGTCGGCAGAGGTAGTCAGGACCTCAAACTGATTGAACAGGGGAGGAATGGGGGGGTTGTTATTGTTCAGAACGCTCTTGCAGAGGCGCCAATAATCTTTGGAGCCAAATTTGCGGGATGCAATACGTTCCTTCATCCGAGCAGCAAATAGTGACTTGGCATCGTTACGTGCAGAGGTAAATAGACGTCTATTGAAGTCGGACATATCACTACGAAAACGGTGGAAGAAGTGGTTCCTATCGGCAATGGCGGATGAGCAAGCAGCTGTGAACCAAGGGAAGGAGCGCGGTTTGACCTTGAATTTCCTGGAGGGGATGAAAGTTTCGATTCCAACTTGAACCCAGGAAGAGACCTCTGAAGCACAATCTTGAATGGGGAGCTTAAATACAGCATCCCAGGGGACATCGCGGAGGAAGTCACGAAACGAGTCCCAGTCAGCCCGTTGGTAGCAGAATGTGGTTCTGGTGGTAGGAGGCTCCTTTCAGGGGGTGGGGCTGAAGGAGATGCTAACAGACACTACAGCATGATCGGAGTTACCGATAGGATAGAGATGCGTGGCACTACAAGACTCAGGGATGGAGGTAAAACGCAGGTCGAGGAGTGAGGCCTTACAGTTACGGTTGTAAGCAAAACGCGTGGGGAAATCAATTATCTGAGTGAGGGAATGAGAGACTGAACAGTTGGGAGTATGAATGCCTGCGAGGTTGGTAGTAGCGTTCTTAAGCCACTGGTTGTGATGGGCGTTAAAATCGACAAACACAAATATGTTAGCGTACGGATGGACAGAGAGGGCCCTATCTATGCTGTCAGAAATGACATCGACTATTCTACAGTCCTGAGAGGATGGAGAGCGGTAGATGAAGAAAAGATAGCTTACAGCATTGAGAAGACATAGCCGGAGACACAAGTACGAATGATCCGGCGATTCGAGAGAGCACTCTCTAGCCAGAGGGAGATGGTCCTTGACGTAGACACCCAGGCCATGCATGTGAGTTAGAGAGTCTTTTCTGAGAAGAGGAAGGTATCCAGGGATCGAGAGATCAGAGGAAGGGATAGAGGAGTCAAGATTGGTCTCACACAGGGCCAGTATATCCGGGCACTTAGCAATGAGGAAAGATTCAACGCTGCAGAAGTTGGTTCTAATGCAACGGATGTTGGAGAAGGAGATATTTAAAGGTTTAGGTGATTTTCGGAAGGCTGGTTTAGGTTTATATTTCTGGATTTTGTAATTCATGTGGATAATTGTCGTTGGAAAAAGAGAAGGCCTGAGTTAAAGGAAGCCGACGGTTATCACCCATGACGCGGGCAGAGAGGGGGTTTGGCACAGCCTGAATCATAATGTGGCCTCAGGGTTGCCCACCTGAGATGACTGCAGGGACATTATAGTTTTAGATTCACATTAGACTCACATTAGTCGCAACGTATTGGAAGAGTTTTACCGGCATGCCAGTATGTCATTACAGCTATTTCTATAAAGCACAATATAGAATACAAAATATACATATAATATACTTACGGTGAACGATTTGAAAATGGCTAATAGAATAGCCGAAAGCTCTTAAGATCATAACAAGTTTGCTCCATTTCTACACCATATTTATTCTTCAAAAAGACATACAGTAAAGACACTAGTAAACTGAATGAAAAACGTGCCTGTCACATGTATAAAAGAAGGGTTGCTGCACAAATATACTATACACAGATACACACAAACGCATACACCATTCGTCACCAACGGGTGTATGAAAGAGTTCGCCAGTGAATGATCGACGGGTGCATGTGTGGGTAGTAAGCATAATTTTGAACATCTGTTGCTGTGTCGAGGTACAAGGATGACCTTTTGGGTATATGTTTATGTGAACATTTTACCTTGTTTTGGTATCAGGAATATGCCCACAACGTCTGGAATTGTATTTTGTGTTGTACATTTAACAGCGTCTACCGTAAAATTTAAATTGAATAGGTCAAAAACAAAGGATTTGCAGACATTTGTTTAAATTGACTTTTATCCTTGTTTTGGTGTGAGGAACACGCCCCTAAATTTTGTGAACGTATTTTGATAGACACTGTATATATTAATGTAGGTCTTTGTGTGCCTATATATGACTATATATAGGTACACACACACACACACACACACACACACACACACATATATATTTCCGACTGACGCCAACTCAGTCGGGTTTCGATCCTAGCTAGAGGCAACTGGACGTCTAGTCACACTGATGAGCTGTGATACAGCGAAACAGTCTGTCTGTGGATGAAAATAATATTGGCTCCTGAAAATTAATTTCGGTTGAGCTCTGTGGGAATGAAGCGTGGGTTTGTAAACAGTGACTATTAAAGCTAATATAGCATGACTCTTCGGCAGAATTGAGTCACTGTCAGTCACTTTGTGTTTATCTAAATCTAAAAATAAATACGCTAAAACTCACCTTCATCTCTGTCGTGCGCTGACGGCTTAGTGGTAGAATTTCCGACTGACGCCAATTCAGTCGGGTTTCGATCTTAGCTAGAGGCAACCGGACGCCTAGCCACACTGATGAGCTGTGATACAGCGAAACAGTCTGTCTGTGGATGACAATATATATATATATATATATATATATATATATATATATATATATATATATATATATATATACGTACTAACTCCTGTGAATAGAGTCATTCATTGTCCGTTGTATTTCATTGCTTGCAACGTGATATTAATCTCCATGTCGTTGCCCCACATTAATAACTGAAATGTTTAACACGTCAGGAAAGAACGCCTAATCAGTGCATTCTATTTCAACCTGCGTTCGTGCATAAAATAGTACTTACACTAAAACTTTTCTCACTTCTCGTTTATGAATTTCTGCAGCTGTGCCATCTTTATTGTCTCTTTCCTGTGAACTAGAATTCGTCAGCTGCATAGCTGACTTTGTTTTCTTGTAAACCGATTTAGAAATTCTCCCACTTGAAAGCACGCAATAAAATGAAGTAAAAAAAAAAACAAAAACAGGAAGCAGTTTTCGCTTTATCAAAACGTCAATGACGTCCATTTTGATATACTTTTTCCATTTTTTTCCTTTTATCGTCTACAAATACAGTGCCTCTGACCTGCTTCACAAAACGCTACACAAGGTTTTGAATCCACAGTCTGTATGACTCTCCGCCACTAATTTCTCTTCTTATTCTTTAATTATTCCTTCTTTCCTTTCAACACACCATCGGTACGCTATTTAAAAGCATAAGCAATTATATTAAAATGATTATACAGAACATCTGTCTATATTTCTGAGATGAGGTATTGTGAATATTTACGTTATTTACATAGTTCTGCCTTGTATCCTCATCTTTATTGTCATATTCACGACGTTCCGGCCGCTGTACGCCCCGTTCTTCATCAGGTGATATATAACTGAGATATCCAAAAAAGGTATTGCACGTGGAATAAGAACGATCTAACCTCGTGGTCTAAATAAAGGGTTCGGTTCAAAATTCCAACAGGCCGAACGATGTAAATAATGTAGATTACACAGACCTTCCATAATCCTACTAACATTTATTTGAAGAACGTTACTAAACGTTACTACTGCTGTTATGTTCAGATGAGCCTCATGAATAATATATGAAGAGAGATATTTGAAAACAGACTCAAGAAAACATTTGAAGGATTACATTTCCCAATGTATTTCATATTACATTTTGAACAGTGTGATGTCACAACGGACTGAAGTTGATTGATTTATTCTTTAAGGCTTATCTAAGCTTTGTGGATTTACTAAAGATATACATATCTTAGATTGTAAGAATGATTATTTTTGCTGAGTCACTATTTCATTAGTAACTTTTTCAGAGTAACAATATTTTTCCCCAGATAGAAATTCTACTATTTAACGCATAACTGTAGGAGGATATGGATTAATGCCTTTCCCAAGAATATTTGCGCGAAAGTGAATGTAACGAACCAGGCTGGAAAGCAAACTCGGTTCTCCGTTTTCAACACCCGGAGCCGTTATCCATTACACCAACCGCACAATTGAATGAAGAGAAATTCTGAACAGTAACCTATCACATTGATTTGTATCTCAGAACTTGATTACGGTTATACCACGTTGAACCACCGGTTCCCGTACGATCGCAGAAGTTAAGCAAGGTCGAGCCTGATCAATATCTAAATGGGTGAGCCTTTGAGAATACCAGATGCTGTAAACTTGAGTTTGCGGGAGAGCCAGGTTCAATTTCCAGTTGGAAAATATATATATATATATATATATATATATATATATATATATATATATATATATATATATATATATATATATATATATATATATATATATATATATATATATATATATATATATATATGGTCAAGTTGTTAGAACTTTAGCTTTCTGACCATGAGACCATGGGGAAAGAAGAGGTGGCTACATATGTTTCCAAAAGTTATTTTCGCCTAAAGGAATATCACGAACCCAACTGGAAATTTTTTATTGTTGTAGCATACCTACCGATGATAATATGACACCATTCATGTAAATACAGTCGTAAATACTGTATGTTTTTCTACAGATGGAGATTCATCTCCAGCTGTACTGGTCAAACTCTCTGCCCAGAGGCAGAGAGGATCCCCAAACGAGGCTATGTCGAAGGGCAGAGTCTCGTCTCTGGAAACAGCTACCCGATCCCGTTTTATACGGGGTCTACGGGGAATTTTTGGCCGAGCCAAAGGTGTCGGATAATCCACATTAATTTCGGCCTTGTGCCACATATGACCGCGTGGGACAGTTGGTATATACCCTGCAGCTGTAGATTCATAGTGGAATTTACTTGACTGACTTTTAGCAGGTGACTAATTTTTCTACTCTCCGCAGGAGAATCTTATATGTGTTGTTCGTTACTAAGTATTATCGTTCATTACTAACCTTCGTGTGATTATTCTATTCAGTAACCTTCCCTAGGTTACAACATTTATATAATCTTTTCTCATTTCTAATATATTCAGAGGCTTGCTTATATTAGTTACAATTCGCAAATACCAGTGGGAAATGTATGGATATATCTCTTCTGCAGCTATGGGTCAAATAGTAGCACTTATATGGGGAAAATCAGTGTTATGCACACAAAATAATTAATTAAATATTCACTCGCAAAAGAAAATAATTATTCTTACTATCCACTTCCAATTCCAGTTAGTCATATTTACTTACTCGGAAATACCCTTGGGAAAGGTATGAATCCACATCTTCCCATCTTGCTATGGGTTAATTAGTAATACTTGTATCAGTAAATCATTATTATATCCAAACAAAATTCTTACAATCTATAAATATTTTTCTGCAAGGGATTGATATGTCGTAGAAAAGAAATCAATGAATCAATCAAAATCCTAGAACTGGTTTATTTTACATTGGACACAAGAGAACCACTGGTCAGTGAGATTTTCAAAATAGATGCAAGTAACCCCAATCAATCTTTTCAAATATATTTAACTGAACCTCTGAAAAGTGATTTTATTTTTCAAAATGAACGTGAGAGAACTATGGAAGAGTGATATTTCAAAATGAATTTGAAAATATTTCAGAACGGTTACATTTTACACTGAATTCAAGCACCACTTAACAAATTTAGAGGTGCAACTTAACGTTCTTTTCGTGATCGTTATATTTAGAAATTTCAGATTTCTTTTCTACATTCAAATCATAGTTCACTTTTGGAAATCCCGCATTTCTCATTTTGATTGTCTACAACGGCCTGCCTGATCATCGTCACTCAAGGTCATATTCACCAATTAATAGGAAAAAGTGAACACACGATGTATACGCCTTTTCATTTCGTATAATAATTTTCCATTATTAATTCTCGTCTGCTTAAATTTATTACTAAATTTTCTAGTTAACTTGACAAAATATTTTATGATGATTTCATCATTTCCACATTTAACTGAGAAATAAATATAAAAATTAATGATATAAATTTCGCAATTTCTTCCACTGAATTAATATTTCCCTTAAAACTGAAGCTTGTCAATTTTTATATTAAAAGTGTAAGTAAAATAAATGTTTACAGCTTTACATTCAGATGGAGAACATTCAGGGTCGTGTAATGGCTAGCGAGGTCGTTTGATTGGCATTAAATTGTGATTTTAATCCTCACTAAGCACGCAGACCTTGTGCCGACCTAATCTTAGTACTTGTTACTAAATTCAGACATTTGCCATTTCATTTTATTACGTTTCCTTTTAAAGCCACAATTTAATTTCTGAAGAATACTTTTATTTTGCGAGATTAAAATAAATGCATTTACATTAAAAAAAATAGATGGGTTTATTAATTTTTAAAAATATTTAGGCGATTTACATAAGGCACCATGTGTATTCAGTTCAATCCACTCGAAGTTATATCGAAATCCGGAATTTGAATTTCTCAAGCAACATTGTTAAGATCATCTGATCTTATTAATATTGCCGAAATGCCAATTCCTTATAAATATCGATTGGCCTCAAGGTGATTATCTTAACTGATCCATAGGCTAATTTGCAAAGTGATCTGTAAATACATAGAGAAAAGTTCCGGTCATCCGTCAATGTGAACTGGAAGCGGAATCATAGAAGGCATTATTGATTATAAATGCTACTAAAGAATTTCGAATGAGACCAACGACTGTGCTGTAGCTTTTTCCGTGTAAGTCACTGAAACCAGTGAGGGCTACATTCTCTCTTAACGGGGTTTCCATCAATACTACTTTAAATATATTACACATTATAACCGTTATAATATTAACAAAGAAAAAAGCAATGTATGCTTCAATAAGTCTTAGGGGTACACTGTAATGCTTACTAAAAGAAAATAGAAAAGTTATGTGTGATTTGTAAATTGTTAGATGACATTAAATATGGTCAGACTGATAGTTTCGATAGATAGGCTGAGAACAATATGTAAGAGACAGGAATGTTTGATATTTCGAAATTATCATAAATTTAAAGTAGATATTAGTTCATGTTTGGTAATACCACGGTTTTATGCTTGGATGTGCGGTTGGTGTAATAGATAATGAGTCGAAAACCGAGTTCGAAATTCAGATGCGCTCATTATCTTCACTTACGAGCAAACACGCTTTGGGAAAGTGTGGATCCCAGTCCTTCTCATCTTATCATGAGGTTAATTACAAATACTTGTAATGATAAATCATTATTATCTCCAACAAATGCTTACAATATAAAAATATTTTCTGGCTTTAAATATCCCGTAATGTGTTGATAAACCGAAAAAACCCAGATCAGTCATTATTTGAAGCTATTCTGTATTGGATACATGTAAAATGCAAACGGCCACACACATATAATAGATATCTTGAAACAGTGTCTGATTAAAATATCGATGAAACTTCGAGCATAGCAAATTCGCTTATATTAAAATGTTTCCATTATATTTCCGTTATAATGGAATATAAAATATTGAATCCATGAATTACCTCTTGCTTAATTAGATGTTATTCTTTTTAATAAGCTTGAGATATAATTATAATGCAATTCAGATTTCGCTTAATTATTTCTACACATTCAGTGAAGTAAATATTGAAAAAAGAAAGGTGAGAATATTTTATATTCAGTATTGTCGCCGAAAATATTGTTCATCTTTCAAATCAAAGAATAAATAAATATTTTAAAATGGTCTCCCCATTTATTTTTATTTATTAACTATGTGCCATTTGGTTTTGAGACAATGAAAATAATTTTTTCTCACTATTGTTCTTAGTTAAGTCATTTTCTGAAAGGTTAAAATCTGATTGTTTAGAAATGTCACTAAATATAGATTGATACTACTTATTCGGCAACTAATTACATTCTGTTCACTCCGAAGGACGGGTAAAATTATACAGTATTTTTGAAAGTTGTATACGATCTAAAAAGTTTCATAAACTATGCTAAGGCGTTCGACAAAGTACGCTACAAGGATATTGTGACACTATGAGTTGGATATATGCGCACGTGTGTGTGTGTGTGTGTGTGCACCCGCACATCTGTGTGTGTGTATATATACACCCCCACATCTGTGTGTGCGTGCGCGCGCACACATATGTGCGAGAAGATTAGTTAGATTTGACCTGGGTATCAAACTTCAAGACCCAATGACTAGATTAGGAATCTAGATAAAAACATGTTTTGGACATATGGGCAAAAGGGTAGATGAGTGTTAAATACTTGTCAAAATACGAAGATAGTGAACTGGTCAAAACTTAAAAGGGTCTGAATTTAATGTCCCTGAATCGGAGTCAGCTAGGCTAAGAAATATTTTTATGTCCACTTTCTTCAAAGGGAGAAATGGTCATGAAAAAGTTATGGGTTTATTCGTGGGTGTCCCTTGTCCGGAAATGATGAAAGAGGATTCTGCATATATACGGGAGCGCCTTGGGCCACGGCAGTTAGACTTAGTTTAGGTTCGAGGAAGGTTGATTTAGGCCGGAGCACGTAACAACGAAGAGCGACCCATTAGCAGCCGGACATTGTTAGCTAAGATATATATATTTTTTGCCAGCCGAGAATCAGCCCAGAGTTAATCATCCACAAAAAGGTCACACGCCTTCCCTCCTCTTTTCGTCCTACCCAAGTTTGTAGTTGTGTTTTTCTTTTGCCTGTGAGCCTGCCTCTCGCTCGATCCGCCGCAGAGAAATTCTACGACGTGGGGTCTATATCTTTGTGCAACGAGTTGCAGAGGTGGGTAGTCTCACAATATGCTGGAACTGCCCACTGCATCTCGGGAAAGATATCAAAATAATCAAGAACCTATACTAGCGGGAAACAGCATACATGCACATAGAGAACGAGTTCAGCGACTATGCAAAAATACAAAGGGGCGTAAGGCAAGGATGCGTCTTCTCATCCGACGTGCTCGACCTATACAGCGAGGTAATTCTGAGAGAATTGGATATCCTACTGAGATTCCGCATTGGCTGCCACAATCTTAACAACATAAGATACGCAGATGACACAGTATTGATAGCAGACAAGGGTGTGAAGGAGGGACTAAGCATAAACTATAAAAAGACAGAATGCATGGCCATAAGTAAAAGGATGAGCAGGAAATGCGATTTGCATGTCGGGAACACTAGAATCAAGCAGACGCGGAAGTTTATATATCTGGGAAGCCTTCTGACAGAGGACGGTAAATGCGACACTGAGATCTGTAGAAGTATAGGGATAGCCACAAGGATGCATTCCAAAAGGTGGGCAGAATATTGTTTGGTAACGAAGAAAATAATACTGAGCTGTTATGTGATCTCTGTCCTACTTTACGGCAGCGAATGTTGGACGATTTCCTCAAAGATGAAGAAGAGACTCGAGGCGATGTAGATGTGTTTTACAGAAGGATGCTGGATCGAGGGTGTGAGCAAAGAGGATGCAAACAAGGAGGCGGCTTATACATAACATCAGGAAGAGGCAGCTGAAGTTCCTGGGGCACATAATGAGTAAGGGGTGCCTGGAGAATCTGATACTCACGGGTGGAATAGAGGGAAAGAGTGACAAAGGAAAACAACGCATGACATACCTAGCAGCCTTAAGCAAGTGGACGACAAAACGTGGTCTGGGGGAGGCGGTAGAGGGTAGGAACTTGTTGAGAGCTGCAAGGGATAGAGAGAGAGACGGAGAGCCATGATCGCCCACGTCCTGAAATGACGCGCCACACAGAAAGAAAGAAAATATCAAAATTGTTTTCAGATATATATTGTTTGAAAATTGTTAAATATTGATGGGGGAAGAATGGCTCGACATGAAGAAAGAACAAATATTATGGATATAGAACTCAACACTGCATGGTGACTGGCAGTTTTTCGAATTAAACTATCATCAAACCCTGTTGTTTATACATATTGTGTTAGTTATATATATATGTTAAAAAAAAAACTTGAGTGTTATGAGTGTTATGGAAAGTAAGAAAACCTGAGATAAAAGTTATTTATATCTAAAAAGTACAGGAGATTGTGCAGAGCTATGGTTGACACAGCCTGAAGGGGCATGGAACATAATAGTCAATGATGAAAGCAAACACAAAATAGCTACTACTCAAAAAGGTTGAAACGAATCAAACACATAGACGTGTTTCGCGTGTACTATGAAAATTCGCAGAACTATATGATTACTCCCCCCCCACACACATATATATATATATATACATACATGAACAAATTACAGATATTATGTCGGCTAATTTTTAACAAGATCCGTTCATATCCACGAATAACCTTCCGTGTATTGATGTTATAGGATGAGAGAATCAAACAGCTATAGCACATTTCTCACATCCTTTAACATCAATACACGGAAAGTTATTCGTGAGTATGAATGGATTTTGTTAAAAATTAGCAGACATAATGTCTGTAATTTATTCAATCAGACATGCCTAAAAGAGAAATTGATGCCAAAATAAACAAATATACACACACACACACACACACACACACACACACACACACACACTATATATATATATATATATATATATATATATATATATAAAAGGAAGAGGTTATAGTGGTTCCAACGAGAGAAAAGTGTGTATATTAAAAAGAAGAGAGGTATCGTAAACGTTTTTGGTTGTAATGTGGATTTTAAAAAAAAAATATTATGATTTATTTTTCATAATTTTACTACACGTGTTTCTGGTCTCGCGACCCTCTTCAGGTAAGGGGTGGAGATTTCCACATATTATTAAAAATAATTAATTGTTTTCTTTATGTTTTTCAATGTTAAATATTCTCGATACGAGACATTCTCTATTTTTTGTGTTAGTAATCCGAATGTCTTTCTTGAAATGGCAGTGAAGAGTTCTGCGCGAAGGGTCATAAAACAATTAAGGTTGGTTTGAGAAGTGATGAATTAATTGTCGGTATCTTATATTTTAATGTTTTAATGACCCCTGTGTGTTCTTAGATCTATTTCCATTTTCGTGTGTTTTTGTCAGCATGCGTGTATATATGCGTGTGTATGTTCCCCCTCAATATATACACTGTCTCACTACGAAGAATTAGTAAACACATTTGTACACATACAAACATACATATACACACACACATTGTCCCACCACAAGGAATCCGTACATACACATACATACACACACATACTTCCCAAGTTTCATGGAACCAGCACACACACACACACACATATATATATATATATATATATATATATACACGTACATACATACACACGTACTTCCTAAGTTGTGTGGGGTTTGTGTGAGTAGCTCCTTTGCTTTCGCCAATATGCGCGCATATATTTGTGTACATATATACATTTTTCGTGTACCACAGATACCCCCATGTGAGCGTGCGTGCATGTATGGGAGTGGCTTGATCACTGTATTTGGTCACTATGTGTGCATGTTGTGTGCTTTTCCGCGTGGGGTCATGATCTTTTTTGGTCGCGTTTAAATTTGTTTATGAAGTTTTTTTCTTGTATTTGTAGATAAGAATAATTGTCTATTTGATAAATTGGCATGATATTAAATTTACCCTGGTTACATTTAAAGATGTGTTGTGATACAAAAAGTTTTCTGTTGTCTGGTAAATTTATGTTGCTTTTGTGTAGGGAGACCTTGTTGTTAAGTTGTTGGCTGATGCCTATATATGACATCCTGCATTTTGTGCATTTAAGTACATAAATCACATTTTTGGAGTTGCAGTTTAAGTTTTTGTTTATTATGAACGTTGTTTTGGGGTTTTCAGATGTGTAGGAGTTTCCTTCTATAATGATGTCACAAACCCCACATCTTTTTTTTTGTTGCATTTTGTGACTCCCTGTATTGTGTGTTGGTTAGATTTAGATGAGGATAATATGTGATTTAGGTTTTTTGATTGGCGTTTGCTTTTAATTATTTTGGTTGTTTTTAGTATATTATTCAGTTTATTATTCTTGCTAAGTAGGTCTAGACTTTTTGTATTTTTTGTTAATATTTCTGGATTATTTTTGTTGTATGTTGAGACATATGCTAGAGTTGGTTCGACGTTACGTTTCTTTTTATTTCTAAGTTGGTCTAGAGGGATTTTTTTTGCGAGTTCAAAACCTTTGTTTATTAGTGTTGTGGGGTAGCCTCGTTTTTTTTAGAGTTTTATGTAGTTCTTCTAAGCGGGTTTTTTCGGAGGTGTTTATCAGTCACTATAGTACAAACCCTACGTGTTACGGAATATGGGATGGATTTTAAGCAGCTTTTGGGGTGATGGCTCTTTTGCCCGTAAATATTTCATATCTTAAAACAACTATATTTTTATTTTCTTACATATCTATATATATATATATATATATATATATATATATATATATATATATATATATATATTGTGAGGTATAATCGTGTAGATATGAAGTGAAAAGCTAAACGTATTAAGAAAGATATACCAAGTAATGATGGGAGTCCGAATGAAATTAAGGTTCCGATACGTCAGTGAATAAAAAAATATCTTTTATTCACTCTAGCGAATAGTGACTGTGTCAAAGAAATGAATCTATAATCAAGATTCCGATTAAATCAAATGCAGGAAATTGACTTCCCACTTTCGGTTGATCGACTATCGACCATAGAGTCGGCTCTGAATTACAGTAAAATGCAGCATCTATGCATATAACAAGGAAATGATCGAATTTGAAATGCTATGTGTGACTGCTGGTTAGTATAACACTTTATATTCATGATGGACCGAGTGGAAATGCCGTTTCCCTGGTGCTGTTTCAATATTTTCTCATGAGAATTTCTTATGTCAAGAAAGCATATGATTCCGTTTGTTTAGTTGGATTTCTGAAAAACTTTCCTAGGTTAAAGTAAGGTTCAAAAGTAAGTAAATGTTCTATGTGAATCAATTTGAATGCATAAACAAAATATTAACAGTTACTGATATCGACCAATGATATTTTAGAAGGCACTTACCCCAGTTATATAAAGTATTTATAAAGGTAGTGGATATAGTGGCGTCAATAACCACTTGGTCTTTCACATTTGCTCTAAACTTGTCCCTGGCAGATGTAGCTGACCTAGGCTCTCTCTAGATCCATGTTCTTCATTATCTGTGAATATCTATAATTTCTTGACAAAATTTACGGAATGATTACCTGTTACTTTCTGTACGTTTTGCAATTCAGAAATTTCCTAGCTACAGATAAAAAGGCTTGTCTGCCATGGTATTTAATTATCTGCTTATCAAGTTTTTTTTTCTTTTCAGGATATTTAGATGGATCTATTTCGTCGACAGTTTTAAAGTTAATGCATTATTTTGAGTAAAAAATGAATCTGTGTCAGAGAAATTTGATCTCAGGCAGACATGTGATTTAGCAAATTATACAAGGTTTTAATTAACATTTTTAACAGTCTAATTCGTTTACCTGAAGAAACTGCAAAACTTCACACTTTCTACATTACAGCACCTTACTGATATCTCCAAACACACGGACGCTCACACACACACACGCTATATATATATATATATATATATATATAAATATATTTGCGACGGTACCGAAGCGTATCAAGGCATAAAAATAACAATTTTTTATTAACGGCCATGTTAGATTTAAAATAAAACACCAGTTAACCGGTTTCGTCCCCTCTCATCAGAACTGTTTAACGGGGAATAGAAATTATGAGAAAAATATTTGTTATGGGTGACATGAATGAAGGGCAGGGAAAAGAAAGATAAATACAAGTGTATAAAATTACACGTGTATAGAATTAAAGTAATACCACTCAAGATGCTAGAGACACAGCACAGCAAGCCCAAGCAAACAGTCTCTTTGTTTGCAAAGAGACGGTCGCCTGGACCTGATGTACAAAGTCTCCAACACCCTGAGATGGAATACTGAGTGTGCCCTGGCCAAAACGGAAAACCATGTCACACTAATATTTATTTGCATATATTAAAAAAACATATACAAAATGTGGCACAAGGCCTAAAAAGGGGGGTGGGGAAGGACGGTCATCATCTGTCTTAAACTAAAAACTTAGCTAGTCGCAACCACTGACCCAAACATACCAACAACGTTCCGAGCACCAAAACAACACATTCTTCCATACCTTTCTTAATACATCCACCATAATTCCTCAAATTCTCTATGAAAATCTAAATAGACCCCATATGTACAATACAAAGTCAGTGGGGGGGGATAACAATTTAAAAAAACCCCAATGTATATTTACAAAAACAAATGAACTATTTACAAGAAAACAAAACAAAATAAGTTTAGTAATAAAACCCCCCACAGTACCTAAATGTGGCAGTAACATCAGTTAACTGAACGAAAAAATTGCGGGATTACAAAGTATGAAAAACAGTCATCCTTCCAAAATCACTCACACAGACACACACTCATTCAGACACAATAACAAATACGAAAAACCACACACACGAAACGAAAGCCATCCCGCAACTACCAGAGAACTGACGTCACTGGCCACCTAACGCGGGAGGGGATGGGGAATTAAACTAAAGAAAAAATAGGGACAGAAATAAAAGGGGGGCTAATGAGCATACATACTCTAGCTAAGTTAACCAGAAACGAGAAACTAAAAATTCAAAATAAACCTATACTAGTCTAATATCGGGACGGGTTGCGTCTGTTGAACCCAAGAGGGACGAAATCCTGCACCTAGCCGAGGTCCAAGTGCCACTCCAAGTCAGCTCCTCTCACTCTACACATTCGCGCAAGATTTACCCACCTTTTGCCGAATTCTGATGAAGGGAGTCGCCGCCTTTCCGTCCTAATCTTGACTTTAAGCTGATGCTTAAAGTACAAGATTAGTAGGGAAGAAGTGAACTTCTCACCTTCATAGAATCCCTTCTGACGCGTCACCCAAATCACGACTCTCATAACTCCTAGCAAGCAGTGGAACACATAGAGTTCAGACTCCGTTAACGGCGGGGCCACATTGCTACAAACAGAAGCGGCCTCAAGGACGAAAAACTTTCCCTGCAACATGCGAACCATGAGACCTTCAACAAACTTACACAATGGTGCTACCGACTTGCAAAGAAAGAAGACGTGACCAAGGGTCTCGACTTCCCCCTCACAACGTCGGCAGTTTGGATATTTCTCCAAACCCGCTGCGCAAAGTTTTTTGCCGACCCAGAGGGCCCCACGTATCACCAGCCAGGTGAGGGATGCCTCATCGTTGTTGAGACATTTCAACCCGGAAGCCCAAGGCCAGATTGAGCGAGCCTCCTGCTTCGTAAGACCGAGCTCGTCAATCAAATCATCATGAACGGACCCCCTGACTACCACCCGATATAATGCCCTACGAGACAACGCCTGGACGTTGTGGAGGCCAACCGTCGCCCGTAAGAGGTGTTTCAGAGCCAGACGATATTCACGGTAGAAGGAGCACTCGGCACGAGGCAAACGGCCAGCCTCCTCCTCGCCCGAGTGCACACTTCTCAAGGATGGGAAGGATCTACGGGCGTCTTCCTTCCAGAAGGCGCCCCCGTCATCCGAATCGCGACACAAACGATCCAGGAACCCGATGCGAAGCATATCGAGACGAATCTCAATGCTAGGCATACCTAGACCGCCTTCAGTAGGATGAAGGCAACAGATCTCCCGACATACCCTAGGAGCTCTGCCTCTCCACAAGAAAGAGAACAAGAGCTGTACTAATGAAAGCACTGTGGCAGACGGAAGTGGAAGTACCGAGAGTCGGTAAAGGAGAATCGGGTAGATATGTGAAACACATACCTCCGCCCTCCCCTTCAAGGAAAGCCTCCTCCGAGACCACAAATTAATTGCGCTCTCGGCCTTCTCTCGTACCTCCGACCAATTCATATCCAACTGGATATCAGGACCGAACCAGACGCCGAGTATCTTGATCGGCCCATCCGTCCAGCTGAATGGTCCGGGAAGAGAAACCCCCTTCCACGCACCCAACCGCAAGCCAACAGACTTATCGCGGTTGATCTTGGCCCCTGTCACCATCTCATACCCACCGATTTCTCTGCTGACTTCGTTAATCTCGGCTCTGCTCGACACAAGAACCGAAACGTCGTCAGCATAGGCAGAATACCTGGCCGAGGTGGTAGCACCAGGTAAAGAGATTCCGCGTAGGACCGGATTCGCCTTTAACTTGCGAAGGAAGGGTTCCAACGCAAGAACGTAAAGCATAGGCGAAAGCGGACAACCCTGACGAATAGATCGAGACAATACGAAAGGTTCCGATCTTACCCCGTTCACTTCCACCAGCGCACCGGGGGTCGCATACATAAGCCGGATCCAGGAGCGAAAGTACGGCCCGAAACCGGCAGCCGAAAGAACAGCCTCCAAGAATCGATGGTCAACCCTATCAAAGGCCTTGGACTGATCTAAATTGATCAGCGCGGCTTCACTGTCGACTTTCTCGATGATCAGGCGCACCATGTGAAGGTTGTCCTGAATAGTCCGGCCCTTCACAGAACAAGTCTGCTCGGAGCCAATCAGACTAGACAGGACAAGCTGCAAACGGTTAGCCAAGACCTTAGCCAAAATCTTTAACTCTGTATTTAACATAGTTAAAGGGCGAAAGTTACCTATCCCATCCCCACCACTTTTGTCCTTACGCAGCAGCTTGATCACACCCCTGGTGAAGCGTTGAGGTATAGACCCCTGCTTCATCCAGTTGTTAAAGACCAGCTCCAGCAAAGGAACAAAAACGGGCGACTGCCTCAAGTAAACTTCGTAAGGAAGACCATCTAATCCCGGAGACTTATCCAGGCCAACCTGTTTCAGCGCTTCCCAGATTTCCGACTCAGTGATGGGACCCTCGCACCCAGCCGCTTCAGCTGCCTCAAGGCAGGGAAAGTCAGCTAAATAGGTGTCGAACCGAGCAGAGCTCAGACCGGGCTCCCTGGTAAAAAGCTCCCGAAAGTAATCCCGAAAAGCCTCGCATATGCCCGAGTTTGTAGTCACTGTCCGCCCATCCGGCAATGTGACGCTCGCGATATGCCGTCTTGAAGCATTCCTACTTTCCTCTGCACGCAGTTCCGCGGCCATATTCGTCGCCTCAGAGGACATTCTTTTTAACCTAGCCCTAACTACCAGAGCTTGATCCTTCTTGATAAGCAAGGAGGACAACTCTGCCTTAGCTAAGACTACTTCCCCACTATCACGGGATTTCACAGCCCGATCAACTCTTTGTTCTAGAGCCATTTGCGCCGCTAATCTATCTACATTGAGTCGACGACTAAAATCGGCAGCAAACGTTCGAATTTTAGATTTAAGTTTGTCCCACCAGGCATTTCCCACCACAGCCCCCGTCAGCTCCCTTTGTAAGGTTAGTAAAAACGGGTCCCGGAAATGCTGCTCGCCAAATAACGAGCAGTTGAATTTCCAGTAGCCAGTTATCCTAACATTAGGCTTATCTAAGTTTACACGGACCCGGACAAGCCTATGATCCGAATAAACTATATAATGAAAACTTGGACACCCTAAGAGTCCTACATCGACTCTCCTAACTAAAACTCGGTCGAGGTAGCTCGCAAGCACACCTACAGCCGAGCTGCCACTATTTGTCCAAGTCCACACTACCCGCTGAGGGTGTTCATTCCGGTACTTGTCGATGAGATCAAACCCATCGACAAAGCCCCGAAAATGTTCCACTCCCCAGTTTTTAGTACCCGCTTTATATTTGGACCCTATACGATCTATATCGGGGTCAAGGACGGCATTCCAATCCCCCGCTAAAATTAACCGACGTGATGTCGTCATAAACGGCTCGATCTGCCGAAACAAAGCAGGTCGCTCAGCCTGGGTATTGGGCCCATAAACCCCAATGAGACGCAAAGCCTTATCCTTTATGGTAGCATCCAGCACGCAAAGCCTGCCCGCCGGATCTGCGAAGACAAGAGCACACGCAGCCTTCAAAGTCTTGCTCACCAGCCAAGAGACACCCCTCGAGTGTCCATCAAAACATGCTGAATAAAGAGTAAACTCCCTAGACAGAATGTCTTCATGATCGCGAGAAGAAAAACGGGTCTCTTGTACACAACATATATTCACACCGAGGCTCTGAAGGTCGCGAACGAGTCTCACCCTTCGAGACTCCGACCTCAGGCCTCGGACATTCACACTAGCTAACCAGAGTGCCATTATCAAATCGACTAGGGTCGCCCATCCGAGTAGAACATTGCTGGGGTGAGGACACCGACAGCCTGTCCCATTGAACCTGACGCCATCTCATTTTCGACGGTATCACCATGAGACAGGCCACCGATGTCCGCTGGAAATGTTAATTTAAGCGCCCTATACAAGGAAGGGTGAACAAAAACAGGGACCCTCCCTCTGCACGTTTTAGAAGGATCCAAATTGGGCTCAAATACCGCCGCTGGGGGCACTAATTTCAAAGATGAGTTTGCCTCCTCAATCATGCCCCAAATCTCCCGCGTACCCGGGCCCGATCGCACAACTGTTAGGAGTCTTTTTGCTTTTTCAAAATTTTTCGGGTCCTCAATGTCCAGTCCACTCAACTTTTGAAAGTTGAATAGGACTTTCAAGGGCCTGGGGTTCTTGGTTATCCCCAACACATTCTCCACATGGACCCGGGATACGCGGCAGACGTCTTCCCCTAAGTTATATGGAGGCTTCAGCTTTTTCTTCCCCTTTTCCCCCACGACCTGAGCGTCTGGACTTCTGTTGCGTTTTTTATGTGGTGTCTGGGAAGGTGTTGGGGTAGGTGTACTTGCTGGTGTGTGTGATGGAGTCATTCCAGATGGGGTCTTGATGGGGGAAGGCTTGTTTGAAATAGGTTTTTTATGTTTCGCAGGAGAATTTGATAAGGATTTTGGCGCTGGAGGTTTAGCAAATGATGGAGGGGAAGACGGGGCAGAGGATGAGGGGCAGGGAACCCCCAGCGGCTTCTGTTTCTTTGCCTTTTTGTCCTCCAGCTTCTGCTTCAACTTTTTGAGGTCTAAGATCTTCTGCCAGCTTGGCTCATTAAGTTTCTGAGCAGGAGTCGCAGTCTCCTCATAAGAGGCCGAGGCGTCGCCCTCCGAGCTAGTAGAGGGAATGGGGCTGTAGGTGGTTTTGTCCCCGGAGTCATGCTGAGACAGAGGTCCCGCTGTCTGGACCTTCCCTTTGGCCCTACCTACTACACGCCATCCCCCCTCATCCTTCTCCTTATCCACACTTGTGGAAGGCGTTGGTTTGAGGGGCAATGGGGGCAAAGACCCAACCGAGGGATTTTCCACACCGGTCCGCTTAGTAGGTAGGCCCATTACAGGCGCCGCGGTTTTATCAGTGTCGGCCAAAGGGGGATTTGGGTCGCCAGCAACCGGAGCTCCAGGGGCCTTCTTCCCTGGGCAGGAGGAGGAGAGATGACCAGTCACTCCACACCTCCAGCATACTGGTTTTCTGCCAGTCACAATGACTGGCAATCTCCGGTTGCCAAAATCCAGACAGTTGGGGATGGACTTGAAGGCCGCCTCATCAATCATGATGTCAAAAGTCCACCCCCCGTTCAAATTGTCCGAGAGAGCCCCTAAAATTTGGCCGTACTGCATAAAGAATGCAGCCAGGAGCTCTCCGGAAATTTGAGGAGGAACCTCAAACACTGCCACCCTGGTCCTTCGCCTACCCATGTATTCGGTACGGAGAATCAGGTCCTTTGTTATCAACTCCCTTTTTGCCATTTCCAGGCAATCCTCTGGCGTGGGCAGCAGTACGTCCCACATGAAGAATTTCACTCCCTTGATTACTCTTTGGGGTTTTATCCCCAGGGACATAAGTGATTTGATCACTGTGTCTTTCGTGGATCGACAGATTTTGCGCGTACGCCTGTCAACCGCGAAGACGGTCACCATTCTTTGTTCGAACTTCTGAAGTTCCTGGACGTCTTTAAGGATGCCATCTTTATTTACAAGATGGGCAAAATCCTTTGCCTTTTCCAGGAACTCCGCGATGTTCACAATACAACTCGGGGGGGACTTCCAGCAAGAGGGCGATTCCTCGGCTGTAGACTTGGACTGAGCCACTTTCGGCACCTTTTCATTTGAGTTGGAGACCTGCATGGCCTCCTCCTTGTCATTTGCGTTTGCCTTGTCAGGTTTGATTGGGGAAACCTTACCCCGTTTTTTAGATTTGGATTTATCTTTATCCGGGGGGTCGGCTTTAGCAGCCGCCCCAAAGAGGTCTTTCTTGACCCCTGACCGACTCATTTCGTCGGCCATTTAAAAGTTCAGGCAGAAACACTTGCCCAATTGTGAGGAGTTGAGATATGGAGAAAGAAAAAATAAAAAATAAAAGGCAAAAACGAAAGTAGTTAAAGTTAAAGTACCACAAAATAAATTAAAACAAATTAACAATAAACTTTAAATCAAAGGCTATAAAATAAATAAACTTGGAAAACTAAAAGTTCTCGAAAAAGAAAAGAAAAACTATAAACTAAATAGTCTCGTAAGACTTTAAAAAAATAAAATAAAAATGGCGCCCGAAGGCAGCCGAAATAAAAGAAAAAACAATAAATAAAACTCCTACTTTTTTTCGTCAATTAAACAACAGAAAGAAAAAGAAAAGAAATAAAAATGTCTGGTTTGACACTAGTCAAACCAAACTAAAAAATAAAGGTTTGCGGCCGAAGCCGCTAAAGAAATAAATTAAAACCAAAAGCTGAAACTTAAAAAATTAAAGGATTGCGACCGAAGTCGCTAAATAAAACGGGGGAGGGTAAAAACGAAAAGGAGGATAAATTAAAACAAAACTTTTTCTTTTTTCTTTTCTTCAAATGTAACAACAACAGAAAATTAAAAAAACCGGTAAGACTTTGTCTTACCGAACTAAAAAATCAAAAAAGGTTGGCCGAAGCCAAGAAAGAAAAAATATATTCAAATGAAACAAATGAAAATAAAAACTTAAAAAATAACTTAACTTAAAAGACAAAAAGTCAATAACACGTTCACCCGTCAAAAAAAAGGTCTGAAAAATAACAACCGCCCGGGGGTATTCCGAGCCAAAAAACAGTAATTTTCACTCCGAACAAGTTCACCAAAACCAGGTCACACTAATATTTATTTGCATATATTAAAAAAACATATACAAAATGTGGCACAAGGCCTAAAAAGGGGGATGGGGAAGGACGGTCATCATCTGTCTTAAACTAAAAACTTAGCTAGTCGCAACCACTGACCCAAACATACCAACAACGGTCCGAGCACCAAAACAACACATTCTTCCATACCTTTCTTACTACATCCACCATAATTCCTCAAATTCTCTATGAAAATCTAACTAGTCCCCATATGTACAATACAAAGTCAGTGGGGGGGGGAGATAACAACTTTAAAAACCCCAATGTATATTTACAAAAC
This sequence comes from Acanthosepion esculentum, assembly GCA_964036315.1. Lineage (NCBI taxonomy): Eukaryota > Metazoa > Mollusca > Cephalopoda > Sepiida > Sepiidae > Acanthosepion > Acanthosepion esculentum. The sequence goes on from OZ038486.1 coordinate 50,802,309, forward strand.
AAATGAACTATTTACAAGAAAACAAAACAAAATAAGATTAGTAATAAAACCCCCCACAGTACCTAAAATGTGGCAGTAACATCAGTTAACTGGACGAAAAAATTGCGGGATTATAAAAGTTTGAAAAACAGTCATCCTTCCAAAATCACTCACACAGACACACACTCATTCAGACACAATAACAAATACGAAAAACCACACACACGAAACGAAAGCCATCCCGCAACAACCAGAGAACTGACGTCACTGGCCACCTAACGCGGGAGGGGATGTGGAATTAAACTAAAGAAAAATAGGGACAGAAATAAAAGGGGGGCTAATGAGCATACATACTCTAGCTAAGTTAACCAGAAACGAGAAACTAAAAATTCAAAATAAACCTATACTAGTCTAATATCGGGACGGGTTGCTTCTGTTGAACCCATGAGGGACGAAATCCTGCACCTAACCGAGGTCCAAGTGCCACTCCAAGTCAGCTCCTCTCACTCTACACATTCGCGCAAGATTTACCCACCTTTTGCCGAATTCTGATGAAGGGAGTCGCCGCCTTTCCGTCCTAATCTTGACTTTAAGCTGATGCTTAAAGTACAAGATTAGTAGGGAAGAAGTGAACTTCTCACCTTCATAGAATCCCTTCTGACGCGTCACCCAAATCACGACTCTCATAACTCCTAGCAAGCAGTGGAACACATAAAGTTCAGACTCCGTTAGCGGCGGGGCCACATTGCTACAAACAGAAGCGGCCTCAAGGACGAAAAACTTTCCCTGCAACATGCGAACCATGAGACCTTCAACAAACTTACACAATGGTGCTACCGACTTGCAATGAAAGAAGACGTGACCAAGGGTCTCGACTTCCCCCTCACAACGTCGGCAGTTTGGATATTTCTCCAAACCCGCTGCGCAAAGTTTTTTGCCGACCCAGAGGGCCCCACGTATCACCAGCCAGGTGAGGGATGCCTCATCATTGTTGAGACATTTCAACCCGGAAGCCCAAGGCCAGATTGAGCGAGCCTCCCGCTTCGTAAGACCGAGCTCGTCAATCAAATCATCATGAACGGACCCCCTGACTACCACCCGATATAATGCCCTACGAGACAACGCCTGGACGTTGTGGAGGCCAACCGTCGCCCGTAAGAGGTGTTTCAGAGCCAGACGACATTCACGGTAGAAGGAGCACTCGGCACGAGGCAAACGGCCAGCCTCCTCCTCGCCCGAGTGCACACTTCTCAAGGATGGGAAGGATCTACGGGCGTCTTCCTTCCAGAAGGCGCCCCCGTCATCCGAATCGCGACACAAACGATCCAGGAACCCGATGCGAAGCATATCGAGACGAATCTCAATGCTAGGCATACCTAGACCGCCTTCAGCAGGATGAAGGCAACAGATCTCCCGACATACCCTAGGAGCTCTGCCTCTCCACAAGAAAGAGAACAAGAGCTGTACTAATGAAAGCACTGTGGTAGACGGAAGTGGAAGTACCGAGAGTCGGTAAAGGAGAATCGGGTAGATATGTGAAACACATACCTCCGCCCTCCCCTTCAAGGAAAGCCTCCTCCGAGACCACAAATTAATTGCGCTCTCGGCCTTCTCTCGTACCTCCGACCAATTCATATCCAACTGGATATCAGGACCGAACCAGACGCCGAGTATCTTGATCGGCCCATCCGTCCAGCTGAATGGTCCGGGAAGAGAAACCCCCTTCCACGCACCCAACCGCAAGCCAACAGACTTATCGCGGTTGATCTTGGCCCCTGTCACCATCTCATACCCACCGATTTCTCTGCTGACTTCGTTAATCTCGGCTCTGCTCGACACAAGAACCGAAACGTCGTCAGCATAGGCAGAATACCTGGCCGAGGTGGTAGCACCAGGTAAAGAGATTCCGCGTAGGACCGGATTCGCCTTTAACTTGCGAAGGAAGGGTTCCAACGCAAGAACGTAAAGCATAGGCGAAAGCGGACAACCCTGACGAATAGATCGAGACAATACGAAAGGTTCCGATCTTACCCCGTTCACTTCCACCAGCGCACTGGGGGTCGCATACATAAGCCGGATCCAGGAGCGAAAGTACGGCCCGAAACCGGCAGCCGAAAGAACAGCCTCCAAGAATCGATGGTCAACCCTATCAAAGGCCTTGGACTGATCTAAATTGATCAGCGCGGCTTCACTGTCGACTTTCTCGATGATCAGGCGCACCATGTGAAGGTTGTCCTGAATAGTCCGGCCCTTCACAGAACAAGTCTGCTCGGAGCCAATCAGACTAGACAGGACAAGCTGCAAACGGTTAGCCAAGACCTTAGCCAAAATCTTTAACTCTGTATTTAACATAGTTAAAGGGCGAAAGTTACCTATCCCATCCCCACCGCTTTTGTCCTTACGCAGCAGCTTGATCACACCCCTGGTGAAGCGTTGAGGTATAGACCCCTGCTTCATCCAGTTGTTAAAGACCAGCTCCAGCAAAGGAACAAAAACGGGCGACTGCCTCAAGTAAACTTCGTAAGGAAGACCATCTAATCCCGGAGACTTATCCAGGCCAACCTGTTTCAGCGCTTCCCAGATTTCCGACTCAGTGATGGGACCCTCGCACCCAGCCGCTTCAGCTGCCTCAAGGCAGGGAAAGTCAGCTAAATAGGTGTCGAACCGAGCAGAGCTCAGACCGGGCTCCCTGGTAAAAAGCTCCCGAAAGTAATCCCGAAAAGCCTCGCATATGCCCGAGTTTGTAGTCACTGTCCGCCCATCCGGCAATGTGACGCTCGCGATATGCCGTCTTGAAGCATTCCTACTTTCCTCTGCACGCAGTTCCGCGGCCATATTCGTCGCCTCAGAGGACATTCTTTTTAACCTAGCCCTAACTACCAGAGCTTGATCCTTCTTGCTAATCAAGGAGGACAACTCTGCCTTAGCTAGGACTACTTCCCCACTATCACGGGATTTCACAGCCCGATCAACTCTTTGTTCTAAAGCCGTTTGCGCCGCTAATCTATCTACATTGAGTCGACGACTAAAATCGGCAGCAAACGTTCGAATTTTAGATTTAAGTTTGTCCCACCAGGCATTTCCCACCACAGCCCCCGTCAGTTCCCTTTGTAAGGTTAGTAAAAACTGGTCCCGGAAATGCTGCTCGCCAAATAACGAGCAGTTGAATTTCCAGTAGCCAGTCATCCTAACATTAGGCTTATCTAAGTTTACACGGACCCGGACAAGCCTATGATCCGAATAAACTATATAATAAAAACTTGGACACCCTAAGAGTCCTACATCGACTCTCCTAACTAAAACTCGGTCGAGGTAGCTCGCAAGCACACCTACAGCCGAGCTGCCACTATTTGTCCAAGTCCACACTACCCGCTGAGGGTGTTCATTCCGGTACTTGTCGATGAGATCAAACCCATCGACAAAGCCCCGAAAATGTTCCACTCCCCAGTTTTTAGTACCCGCTTTATATTTGGACCCTATACGATCTATATCGGGGTCAAGGACGGCATTCCAATCCCCCGCTAAAATTAACCGACGTGATGTCGTCATAAACGGCTCGATCTGCCGAAACAAAGCAGGTCGCTCAGCCTGGGTATTGGGCCCATAAACCCCAATGAGACGCAAAGCCTTATCCTTTATGGTAGCATCCAGCACGCAAAGCCTGCCCGCCGGATCTGCGAAGACAAGAGCACACGCAGCCTTCAAAGTCTTGCTCACCAGCCAAGAGACACCCCTCGAGTGTCCATCAAAACATGCTGAATAAAGAGTAAACTCCCTAGACAGAATGTCTTCATGATCGCGAGAAGAAAAACGGGTCTCTTGTACACAACATATATTCACACCGAGGCTCTGAAGGTCGCGAACGAGTCTCACCCTTCGAGACTCCGACCTCAGGCCTCGGACATTCACACTAGCTAACCAGAGTGCCATTATCAAATCGACTAGGGTCGCCCATCCGAGTAGAACATTGCTGGGGTGAGGACACCGACAGCCTGTCCCATTGAACCTGACGCCATCTCATTTTCGACGGTATCACCATGAGACAGGCCACCGATGTCCGCTGGAAATGTTAATTTAAGCGCCCTATACAGGGAAGGGTGAACAAAAACAGGGACCCTCCCTCTGCACGTTTTAGAAGGATCCAAATTGGGCTCAAATACCGCCGCTGGGGGCACTAATTTCAAAGATGAGTTTGCCTCCTCAATCATGCCCCAAATCTCCCGCGTACCCGGGCCCGATCGCACAACTGTTAGGAGTCTTTTTGCTTTTTTGAAATTTGTCGGGTCCTCAATGTCCAGTCCACTCAACTTTTGAAAGTTGAATAGGACTTTCAAGGGCCTGGGGTTCTTGGTTATCCCCAACACATTCTCCACATGGACCCGGGATACGCGGCAGACGTCTTCCCCTAAGTTATATGGAGGCTTCAGCTTTTTCTTCCCCTTTTCCCCCACGACCTGAGCGTCTGGACTTCTGTTGCGTTTTTTATGTGGTGTCTGGGAAGGTGTTGGGGTAGGTGTACTTGCTGGTGTGTGTGATGGAGTCATTCCAGATGGGGTCTTGATGGGGGAAGGCTTGTTTGAAACAGGTTTTTTATGTTTCGCAGGAGAATTTGATAAGGATTTAGGTGCTGGAGGTTTAGCAAATGATGGAGGGGAAGACGGGGCAGAGGATGAGGGGCAGGGAACCCCCAGCGGCTTCTGTTTCTTTGCTTTTTTGTCCTCCAGCTTCTGCTTCAACTTTTTGAGGTCTAAGATCTTCTGCCAGCTTGGCTCATTAAGTTTCTGAGCAGGAGTCGCAGTGTCCTCATAAGAGGCCGAGGCGTCGCCCTCCGAGCTAGTAGAGGGAATGGGGCTGTAGGTGGTTTTGTCCCCGGAGTCATGCTGAGACAGAGGTCCCGCTGTCTGGACCTTCCCTTTGGCCCTACCTACTACACGCCATCCCCCCTCATCCTTCTCCTTATCCACACTTGTGGAAGGCGTTGGTTTGAGGGGCAATGGGGGCAAAGACCCAACCGAGGGATTCTCCTCACCGGTCCGCCTAGTAGGTAGGCCCATTACAGGCGCCGCGGTTTTATCAGTGTCGGCCAAAGGGGGATTTGGGTCGCCAGCAACCGGAGCTCCAGGGGCCTTCTTCCCTGGGCAGGAGGAGGAGAGATGACCAGTCACTCCACACCTCCAGCATACTGGTTTTCTGCCAGTCACAATAACTGGCAATCTCCGGTTGCCAAAATCCAGACAGTTGGGGATGGACTTGAAGGCCGCCTCATCAATCATGATGTCAAAAGTCCACCCCCCGTTCAAATTGTCCGAGAGAGCCCCTAAAATTTGGCCGTACTGCATAAAGAATGCAGCCAGGAGCTCTCCGGAAATTTGAGGAGGAACCTCAAACACTGCCACCCTGGTCCTTCGCCTACCCATGTATTCGGTACGGAGAATCAGGTCCTTTGTTATCAACTCCCTTTTTGCCATTTCCAGGCAATCCTCTGGCGTGGGCAGCAGTACGTCCCACATGAAGAATTTCACTCCCTTGATTACTCTTTGGGGTTTTATCCCCAGGGACATAAGTGATTTGATCACTGTGTCTTTCGTGGATCGACAGATTTTGCGCGTACGCCTGTCAACCGCGAAGACGGTCACCATTCTTTGTTCGAACTTCTGAAGTTCCTGGACGTCCTTAAGGATGCCATCTTTATTTACAAGATGGGCAAAATCCTTTGCCTTTTCCAGGAACTCCGCGATGTTCACAATACAACTCGGGGGGGGACTTCCAGCAAGAGGGCGATTCCTCGGCTGTAGACTTGGACTGAGCCACTTTCGGCACCTTTTCATTTGAGTTGGAGACCTGCATGGCCTCCTCCTTGTCATTTGCGTTTGCCTTGTCAGGTTTGATTGGGGAAACCTTACCCCGTTTTTTAGATTTGGATTTATCTTTATCCGGGGGGTCGGCTTTAGCAGCCGCCCCAAAGAGGTCTTTCTTGACCCCTGACCGACTCATTTCGTCGGCCATTTAAAAGTTCAGGCAGAAACACTTGCCCAATTGTGAGGAGTTGAGATAGGGAGAAAGAAAAAATGAAAAAAAAAAAAAAAAAAAAAAAAAATAAAAGGCAAAACAAAAGTAGTTAAAGTTAAAGTACCACAAAAGTAAATTAAAACAAATTAACAATAAACTTTAAATCAAAGGCTATAAAATAAATAAACTTGGAAAACTAAAAGTTCTAGAAAAAGAAAAGAAAAACTATAAACTAAATAGTCTCGTAAGACTTTAAAAAAATAAAATAAAAATGGCGCCCGAAGGCAGCCGAAATAAAAGAAAAAACAATAAATAAAACTCCTACTTTTTTTTCGTCAATTAAACAACAGAAAGAAAAAGAAAAGAAATAAAAATGTCTGGTTTGGCACTAGTCAAACCAAACTAAAAAATAAAGGTTTGCGGCCGAAGCCGCTAAAGAAATAAATTAAAACCAAAAGCTGAAACTTAAAAAATTAAAGGATTGCGACCGAAGTCGCTAAATAAAACGGGGGAGGGTAAAAACGAAAAGGAGGATAAATTAAAACAAAACTTTTTCTTTTTTCTTTTCTTCAAATGTAACAACAACAGAAAATATAAAAAAGCCGGTAAGACTTTGTCTTACCGAACTAAAAATCAAAAAATGTTGGCCGAAGCCAAGAAAGAAAAAATATATTCAAATGAAACAAATGAAAATAAAAACTTAAAAAATAACTTAACTTAAAAGACCAAAAGTCAATAACACGTTCACCCGTCAAAAAAAGGTCTGAAAAATAACAACCGCCCGGGGGTATTCCGAGCCAAAAAACAGTAATTTTCACTCCGAACAAGTTCACCAAAACCAGGTCACACTAATATTTATTTGCATATATTAAAAAAACATATACAAAATGTGGCACAAGGCCTAAAAAGGGGGATGGGGAAGGACGGTCATCATCTGTCTTAAACTAAAAACTTAGCTAGTCGCAACCACTGACCCAAACATACCAACAACGGTCCGAGCACCAAAACAACACATTCTTCCATACCTTTCTTACTACATCCACCATAATTCCTCAAATTCTCTATGAAAATCTAACTAGTCCCCATATGTACAATACAAAGTCAGTGGGGGGGGGGAGATAACAACTTTAAAAACCCCAATGTATATTTACAAAACAAATGAACTATTTACAAGAAAACAAAACAAAATAAGATTAGTAATAAAACCCCCCACAGTACCTAAAATGTGGCAGTAACATCAGTTAACTGGACGAAAAAATTGCGGGATTATAAAAGTTTGAAAAACAGTCATCCTTCCAAAATCACTCACACAGACACACACTCATTCAGACACAATAACAAATACGAAAAACCACACACACGAAACGAAAGCCATCCCGCAACTACCAGAGAACTGACGTCACTGGCCACCTAACGCGGGAGGGGATGGGGAATTAAACTAAAGAAAAATAGGGACAGAAATAAAAGGGGGGCTAATGAGCATACATACTCTAGCTAAGTTAACCAGAAACGAGAAACTAAAAATTCAAAATAAACCTATACTAGTCTAATATCGGGACGGGTTGCTTCTGTTGAACCCATGAGGGACGAAATCCTGCACCTAACCGAGGTCCAAGTGCCACTCCAAGTCAGCTCCTCTCACTCTACACATTCGCGCAAGATTTACCCACCTTTTGCCGAATTCTGATGAAGGGAGTCGCCGCCTTTCCGTCCTAATCTTGACTTTAAGCTGATGCTTAAAGTACAAGATTAGTAGGGAAGAAGTGAACTTCTCACCTTCATATAATCCCTTCTGACGCGTCACCCAAATCACGACTCTCATAACTCCTAGCAAGCAGTGGAACACATAAAGTTCAGACTCCGTTAGCGGCGGGGCCACATTGCTACAAACAGAAGCGGCCTCAAGGACGAAAAACTTTCCCTGCAACATGCGAACCATGAGACCTTCAACAAACTTACACAATGGTGCTACCGACTTGCAATGAAAGAAGACGTGACCAAGGGTCTCGACTTCCCCCTCACAACGTCGGCAGTTTGGATATTTCTCCAAACCCGCTGCGCAAAGTTTTTTGCCGACCCAGAGGGCCCCACGTATCACCAGCCAGGTGAGGGATGCCTCATCATTGTTGAGACATTTCAACCCGGAAGCCCAAGGCCAGATTGAGCGAGCCTCCCGCTTCGTAAGACCGAGCTCGTCAATCAAATCATCATGAACGGACCCCCTGACTACCACCCGATATAATGCCCTACGAGACAACGCCTGGACGTTGTGGAGGCCAACCGTCGCCCGTAAGAGGTGTTTCAGAGCCAGACGACATTCACGGTAGAAGGAGCACTCGGCACGAGGCAAACGGCCAGCCTCCTCCTCGCCCGAGTGCACACTTCTCAAGGATGGGAAGGATCTACGGGCGTCTTCCTTCCAGAAGGCGCCCCCGTCATCCGAATCGCGACACAAACGATCCAGGAACCCGATGCGAAGCATATCGAGACGAATCTCAATGCTAGGCATACCTAGACCGCCTTCAGCAGGATGAAGGCAACAGATCTCCCGACATACCCTAGGAGCTCTGCCTCTCCACAAGAAAGAGAACAAGAGCTGTACTAATGAAAGCACTGTGGTAGACGGAAGTGGAAGTACCGAGAGTCGGTAAAGGAGAATCGGGTAGATATGTGAAACACATACCTCCGCCCTCCCCTTCAAGGAAAGCCTCCTCCGAGACCACAAATTAATTGCGCTCTCGGCCTTCTCTCGTACCTCCGACCAATTCATATCCAACTGGATATCAGGACCGAACCAGACGCCGAGTATCTTGATCGGCCCATCCGTCCAGCTGAATGGTCCGGGAAGAGAAACCCCCTTCCACGCACCCAACCGCAAGCCAACAGACTTATCGCGGTTGATCTTGGCCCCTGTCACCATCTCATACCCACCGATTTCTCTGCTGACTTCGTTAATCTCGGCTCTGCTCGACACAAGAACCGAAACGTCGTCAGCATAGGCAGAATACCTGGCCGAGGTGGTAGCACCAGGTAAAGAGATTCCGCGTAGGACCGGATTCGCCTTTAACTTGCGAAGGAAGGGTTCCAACGCAAGAACGTAAAGCATAGGCGAAAGCGGACAACCCTGACGAATAGATCGAGACAATACGAAAGGTTCCGATCTTACCCCGTTCACTTCCACCAGCGCACCGGGGGTCGCATACATAAGCCGGATCCAGGAGCGAAAGTACGGCCCGAAACCGGCAGCCGAAAGAACAGCCTCCAAGAATCGATGGTCAACCCTATCAAAGGCCTTGGACTGATCTAAATTGATCAGCGCGGCTTCACTGTCGACTTTCTCGATGATCAGGCGCACCATGTGAAGGTTGTCCTGAATAGTCCGGCCCTTCACAGAACAAGTCTGCTCGGAGCCAATCAGACTAGACAGGACAAGCTGCAAACGGTTAGCCAAGACCTTAGCCAAAATCTTTAACTCTGTATTTAACATAGTTAAAGGGCGAAAGTTACCTATCCCATCCCCACCGCTTTTGTCCTTACGCAGCAGCTTGATCACACCCCTGGTGAAGCGTTGAGGTATAGACCCCTGCTTCATCCAGTTGTTAAAGACCAGCTCCAGCAAAGGAACAAAAACGGGCGACTGCCTCAAGTAAACTTCGTAAGGAAGACCATCTAATCCCGGAGACTTATCCAGGCCAACCTGTTTCAGCGCTTCCCAGATTTCCGACTCAGTGATGGGACCCTCGCACCCAGCCGCTTCAGCTGCCTCAAGGCAGGGAAAGTCAGCTAAATAGGTGTCGAACCGAGCAGAGCTCAGACCGGGCTCCCTGGTAAAAAGCTCCCGAAAGTAATCCCGAAAAGCCTCGCATATGCCCGAGTTTGTAGTCACTGTCCGCCCATCCGGCAATGTGACGCTCGCGATATGCCGTCTTGAAGCATTCCTACTTTCCTCTGCACGCAGTTCCGCGGCCATATTCGTCGCCTCAGAGGACATTCTTTTTAACCTAGCCCTAACTACCAGAGCTTGATCCTTCTTGATAAGCAAGGAGGACAACTCTGCCTTAGCTAAGACTACTTCCCCACTATCACGGGATTTCACAGCCCGATCAACTCTTTGTTCTAGAGCCGTTTGCGCCGCTAATCTATCTACATTGAGTCGACGACTAAAATCGGCAGCAAACGTTCGAATTTTAGATTTAAGTTTGTCCCACCAGGCATTTCCCACCACAGCCCCCGTCAGCTCCCTTTGTAAGGTTAGTAAAAACTGGTCCCGGAAATGCTGCTCGCCAAATAACGAGCAGTTGAATTTCCAGTAGCCAGTTATCCTAACATTAGGCTTATCTAAGTTTACACGGACCCGGACAAGCCTATGATCCGAATAAACTATATAATGAAAACTTGGACACCCTAAGAGTCCTACATCGACTCTCCTAACTAAAACTCGGTCGAGGTAGCTCGCAAGCACACCTACAGCCGAGCTGCCACTATTTGTCCAAGTCCATACTACCCGCTGAGGGTGTTCATTCCGGTACTTGTCGATGAGATCAAACCCATCGACAAAGCCCCGAAAATGTTCCACTCCCCAGTTTTTAGTACCCGCTTTATATTTTGACCCTATACGATCTATATCGGGGTCAAGGACGGCATTCCAATCCCCCGCTAAAATTAACCGACGTGATGTCGTCATAAACGGCTCGATCTGCCGAAACAAAGCAGGTCGCTCAGCCTGGGTATTGGGCCCATAAACCCCAATGAGACGCAAAGCCTTATCCTTTATGGTAGCATCCAGCACGCAAAGCCTGCCCGCCGGATCTGCGAAGACAAGAGCACACGCAGCCTTCAAAGTCTTGCTCACCAGCCAAGAGACACCCCTCGAGTGTCCATCAAAACATGCTGAATAAAGAGTAAACTCCCTAGACAGAATGTCTTCATGATCGCGAGAAGAAAAACGGGTCTCTTGTACACAACATATATTCACACCGAGGCTCTGAAGGTCGCGAACGAGTCTCACCCTTCGAGACTCCGACCTCAGGCCTCGGACATTCACACTAGCTAACCAGAGTGCCATTATCAAATCGATTAGGGTCGCCCATCAGAGTAGAACATTGCTGGGGTGAGGACACCGACAGCCTGTCCCATTGAACCTGACGCCATCTCATTTTCGACGGTATCACCATGAGACAGGCCACCGATGTCCGCTGGAAATGTTAATTTAAGTGCCCTATACAGGGAAGGGTGAACAAAAACAGGGACCCTCCCTCTGCATGATTTAGAAGGATCCAAATTGGGCTCAAATACCGCCGCTGGGGGCACTAATTTCAGCGATGAGTTTGCCTCCTCAATCATGCCCCAAATCTCCCGCGTACCCGGGCCCGATCGCACAACTGTTAGGAGTCTTTTTGCTTTTTCAAAATTTTTCGGGTCCTCAATGTCCAGTCCACTCAACTTTTGAAAGTTGAATAGGACTTTCAAGGGCCTGGGGTTCTTGGTTATCCCCAACACATTATCCACATGGACCCGGGATACGCGGCAGACGTCTTCCCCTAAGTTATATGGAGGCTTCAGTTTTTTCTTCCCCTTTTCCCCCACGACCTGAGCGTCTGGACTTCTGTTTCGTTTTTTATGTGGTGTCTGGGAAGGTGTTGGGGTAGGTGTACTTGCTGGTGTGTGTGATGGAGTCATTCCAGATGGGGTCTTGATGGGGGAAGGTTTGTTTGAAATAGGTTTCTTATGTTTCGCAGGAGAATTTGATAAGGATTTTGGCGCTGGAGGTTTAGCAAATGATGGAGGGGAAGACGGGGCAGAGGATGAGGGGCAGGGAACCCCCAGCGGCTTCTGTTTCTTTGCCTTTTTGTCCTCCAGCTTCTGCTTCAACTTCTTGAGGTCTAAAATCTTCTGCCAGCTTGGCTCATTAAGTTTCTGAGCAGGAGTCGCAGTCTCCTCATAAGAGGCCGAGGCGTCGCCCTCCGAGCTAGTAGAGGGAATGGGGCTGTAGGTGGTTTTGTCCCCGGAGTCATGCTGAGACAGAGATCCCGCTGTCTGGACCTTCCCTTTGGCCCTACCTACTACACGCCATCCCCCCTCATCCTTCTCCTTATCCACACTTGTGGAAGGCGTTGGTTTGAGGGGCAATGGGGGCAAAGACCCAACCGAGGGATTTTCCACACCGGTCCGCTTAGTAGGTAGGCCCATTACAGGCGCCGCGGTTTTATCAGTGTCGGCCAAAGGGGGATTTGGGTCGCCAGCAACCGGAGCTCCAGGGGCCTTCTTCCCTGGGCAGGAGGAGGAGAGATGACCAGTCACTCCACACCTCCAGCATACTGGTTTTCTGCCAGTCACAATGACTGGCAATCTCCGGTTGCCAAAATCCAGACAGTTGGGGATGGACTTGAAGGCCGCCTCATCAATCATGATGTCAAAAGTCCACCCCCCGTTCAAATTGTCCGAGAGAGCCCCTAAAATTTGGCCGTACTGCATAAAGAATGCAGCCAGGAGCTCTCCGGAAATTTGAGGAGGAACCTCAAACACTGCCACCCTGGTCCTTCGCCTACCCATGTATTCGGTACGGAGAATCAGGTCCTTTGTTATCAACTCCCTTTTTGCCATTTCCAGGCAATCCTCTGGCGTGGGCAGCAGTACGTCCCACATGAAGAATTTCACTCCCTTGATTACTCTTTGGGGTTTTATCCCCAGGGACATAAGTGATTTGATCACTGTGTCTTTCGTGGATCGACAGATTTTGCGCGTACGCCTGTCAACCGCGAAGACGGTCACCATTCTTTGTTCGAACTTCTGAAGTTCCTGGACGTCTTTAAGGATGCCATCTTTATTTACAAGATGGGCAAAATCCTTTGCCTTTTCCAGGAACTCCGCGATGTTCACAATACAACTCGGGGGGGACTTCCAGCAAGAGGGCGATTCCTCGGCTGTAGACTTGGACTGAGCCACTTTCGGCACCTTTTCATTTGAGTTGGAGACCTGCATGGCCTCCTCCTTGTCATTTGCGTTTGCCTTGTCAGGTTTGATTGGGGAAACCTTACCCCGTTTTTTAGATTTGGATTTATCTTTATCCGGGGGGTCGGCTTTAGCAGCCGCCCCAAAGAGGTCTTTCTTGACCCCTGACCGACTCATTTCGTCGGCCATTTAAAAGTTCAGGCAGAAACACTTGCCCAATTGTGAGGAGTTGAGATATGGAGAAAGAAAAAATAAAAAATAAAAGGCAAAAAACGAAAGTAGTTAAAGTTAAAGTACCACAAAATAAATTAAAACAAATTAACAATAAACTTTAAATCAAAGGCTATAAAATAAATAAACTTGGAAAACTAAAAGTTCTCGAAAAAGAAAAGAAAAACTATAAACTAAATAGTCTCGTAAGACTTTAAAAAAATAAAATAAAAATGGCGCCCGAAGGCAGCCGAAATAAAAGAAAAAACAATAAATAAAACTCCTACTTTTTTTCGTCAATTAAACAACAGAAAGAAAAAGAAAAGAAATAAAAATGTCTGGTTTGACACTAGTCAAACCAAACTAAAAAATAAAGGTTTGCGGCCGAAGCCGCTAAAGAAATAAATTAAAACCAAAAGCTGAAACTTAAAAAATTAAAGGATTGCGACCGAAGTCGCTAAATAAAACGGGGGAGGGTAAAAACGAAAAGGAGGATAAATTAAAACAAAACTTTTTCTTTTTTCTTTTCTTCAAATGTAACAACAACAGAAAATAAAAAAGCCGGTAAGACTTTGTCTTACCGAACTAAAAAATCAAAAAATGTTGGCCGAAGCCAAGAAAGAAAAAATATATTCAAATGAAACAAATGAAAATAAAAACTTAAAAAATAACTTAACTTAAAAGACCAAAAGTCAATAACACGTTCACCCGTCAAAAAAAGGTCTGAAAAATAACAACCGCCCGGGGGTATTCCGAGCCAAAAAACAGTAATTTTCACTCCGAACAAGTTCACCAAAACCAGGTCACACTAAAATCCGACGCGCAAGTAGGATTATTTATTAGATGATCTTCAATCGACGACCCATACGTATTTCGAATGGAATCGCCCAACGAAAAATTATTGTTTAATATTTTCGTAGGTACGTGTTGTTTTATTGTAGCGTCCAAGCGCTGTGTCGTTCTACCTATGTAGACCTATATATATATATATATATATATATATATATATATATAAATTAAAGAAAAAAACTTAAAGATCCATTTCGGTTTGTCGTGAATATGTTTATATTCATCTCTTCAGATCGTATCTTAATAAATGGATACAATTAAATTAATCCGGACAGATATACTAGATTAACAGATGACGTCCTATTTAGTTTGTCGGGAGAAGCCTCTTTCTTTTCTTCTCCAATAATTCTTAGAGTAGTCTGGTGTCTTAAGGAAACATTGGAGTAGGAATGCCGAGGACTGTAGAGTCTCTGTTTCCTGTCAGACGCATATTTTCTATGAAAATTTCTCGGACATTCAGGCCGGTAAATATCGTTAATACTGTTTATTATAAACAGAACATTTACTTAAATATTTGTATCTATAAAAAGAAGGTATAAACATAAAAAATGTCTTTATATATATATATATATATATATATATATATATATATATATGGAGAGAAGGCCAGAGTGCCATAAAAGAGCAGGATTCAAAAGATAGATGATGACAATTGATGTCGCATTTACATTTTTCATGCAATCGACCGTAGTTGCGTCTATTAATTTCAACAATAAAAGGATGAAATTAATGTAAAATGATGAATCTGCAAATGAACATGATCGAGTAGTTTGTGTTTTACGGCTTAACTAGAAAATAATTTTTAGTCTCATAATTTTTGGGGAGATAAAAAATGATTTGACTGATACAAGTTCTACTAATTAACCCATAGTTCGAGGGGAAGAGATTGATTCATACCTCTCCTATGTGTATTTGCGCCTAAGTCAATATAAATATCCCAAGTGAAATTGGAACTTAGCTCCCCTTTTCCCATTCCGAGCCGTTATCCATTGCACCTGACCCACCTCCAGGATTACAGCACCTGGTATTCCCAATATAAGTACTGACCAGGCTCCACGTTGCTTAACTTCGCTGATATTGCGAGAACCGGTGTTTCATTATGATATAGCCGGAAGACTGCCACTCACCACATACGGGTTTATTGGCTGTAGAGGGTATACGCAACAGCAGGGAAAGTAGACAGGCAACACAAAAATTTATGTTTCATAACAGAAGCTCTTTCTTTATCGCCAACATAGTTATCCTATATCACTGGTTAAGCAATATTATGAAATATTTATTCAATAAAAAATGAGTAACACAAGACTTGTGGCTGAAAACGAACAGCTGTTACCAAGAGGATGCAGGATTAAATGTTTGCATTGCAAGAACAAAGAAAAGCTCTACTTAATGACCGCTTGCCTGTCATTGTCTGTAATTACGTGAATGCAGAAAAAGAGATTTATTTTAGAAACATTAATTTTAAAGTGCGCTTGTCTGCTGCATATACATTCTACAACCAATCGGCTGTATGTAATGTGGTTCTTGGCGAATAACCTCGCAATACGATTTTGGAAGATATATTTAATCATATCTCAATAATAGTAAATCTGATAAGTTTGATAATTCCACATTGTGTGCTGATCTAAAAGAGCCAACAATCTGTTGTTAACTGGGTCAGTGAATGGCTTGTTAATTTTAAAACCTGCGAAACGAAACTTCATTCTGTTAATTATCTGAAGGACAGCTATCTGCCTTCCATCACCACAGGTGTGGCTAACTTCGAGGAGAGTAACACATCACACCTTCTAAGGTTAATATTCGCATCTGACATGAAGTGGAAAGATTATATTGAATCAATTGCTAGTTCAGCTGCTAAGAATATCGGTTCAATGTGTCATGCTAAACAATTTTACTCTCTGGAGTCTTTCGTACATATGTATACGTCTCCAATTGGTTAATGCTTTGGATATTGCTCCCACATATGGCCTGTTGCTCCTGCTACATATTTTGAGATTCTTCATAAAATCCAAAGAGAAATGCGCAATATTATTGGTCTTGGCCTGGCATCTCGGCTTCAGTCAATTTTTCACCGTCATAATGTAGATTCACCGAGTCTTTCTTTAAATAATTTTATGGTAATTGTCCTGGTGAACTTTCCGCTTTGGTACCTAGATTTATTGAATTTAATCGAAGTAGTATAGTGGAAACAAAGTCTCATAAATTTATAGTTGAATTGGTGAGACGTAACCGTAAGTTAACTGTTTCTTCTCTCGCATTTGTAGACCCGCTTCCGGCTCAATGCTTTCCAACCAATTTTGATCACCATACATTTAAGAGCGATGCTAATTGTTATCTAGAGCCTTCTTGCTTTCTCGCTCCTTAATAATCTCTCCCTTTGTTTCTTGTTATTTTATACTCAGTATTCTCAATAGTGGCTTTACTGCCTTGCTTGGGGTGAAAAGATTAAAAACAAAATATAGCTAAAAGTGTGCCATAATTATATAGACGCTTTCAGCGTTTTCATCTTTATGTTTTTCAAACATTATTTGAGGTAATTGCACAAATATTTCATCGTCACAATCTACTGAGGGAGAAACAATATTCTCAGAATCGGCTGATTCTGATACGGATACCATAACAATGATACCAGGAAAGTTAAAATGTCCCATCGGCATGATGGTGGTAAAAATACTGAAACAGTTTGTTTCTATTGATTTTTTCAGCCATTTAGGTAATTATGAAATATCTATTTGGTAAGAGAAAGTTTAATAGGACATGTAACTTTTTAATGACATGTCCACTCAGGCGCGTATATTCCTCTATTATTATATAAGAATTTTTTGTGATGCCACTTTTGTAATGTCAACGAATATTCGTTGTCACTTACGTAATGCTCATTATAGTAGAGATTTTGTAATCGTAGATACAACTGTAGTAACGCCGTTGAACAATACTGGTGTCAGACGCCTTCGAATAACACTCGCACTAATAGTACTTGCTCGATAATACTTGCTCGAAAAGTAATCCGTATAGTGATCCGAATAGAGGAATAGTACACAGTGAAGAGAATAGCAGTCCGGATAGTAATAGGGGATAGACAAGAAATGCGATCTGAATAATAATAGAAGAAATAAAGATCGTATAAATAGACGTCACGCTACCTTCCAAATAGGACTTTCCTTATGGTCACGTGGTCTACTTAATTCAATAATGGGATCGCCTGTGTTTGCTCACTGGCGATCTATGTTCAAACACAAGTGTCGGCAGCGACACTTTATTCCTATATAACAGAATTTCTATGTATTCTTCGCACAGATAGGGGAGATGTCTCGCATTAAATTCATTACAATTTGAAATTCAGAGTTTTCCTTTTCTTAAACTAGTTCTAACCTACGCTAAAGAGTCCAGTTTACTCTACTATTTAAACATAATTTTTCACTAAAGAAACCAAATATATGAAATAAGTTATAACAATAATCTTTAATTTTTTTATAAACTTTTTATCCCAAGCAAGGCGGGAGTTCCACTAGCACGCGTGGGGTAACAGAAAGTGGGAACAGGAGTAAAGAGGCGTGAAAGAGGAAAGGAAGAAAAGGACGGGGAATAGATCACTGCATCTGGAGATTTTGATTGACATTGCATTTGAATAGTTGGAGATAACTATCAGGGTAGAAAGTAAGAGGAAGGGAGTTCCACAGATGGGAAGTGTGAGACATGAAGCTATTGGAGTGGAAAAGACGGCTACAATTAACCGTTTCGACAGTGAAAGGGTGGGACTGAGATGCCGACCAAGTGGCAGGTTTACTTTTTTATTAATATATGTGTTAGCACATGTTAACTCATTTGCTGGTAAATCTCGATTTTTAGATATAAAGAAAAAATAATAACTCAAGACTTGTGTGAAAAGCACCCACAGGCTCATCACATCAGCGACTTTTTTGTTTTTTAAGCTTATCACCCCAAGCAAGGCTGGAAGCCACTAGCACGCAAGGGGTTACAGAAGGTTTGGAGGAAGAGCAGATAGGAGTGGTAAAGGAGAGGATGTGAAGAAAGATAGTGGATTGATCAAGACAAGGGGGTTACAGAAGATTTGGAGCGAGAGCAGATAGGAATGAAAGGTGAAAGTATGTGGAGAAGGGAAGTGGATAGATCAAGGCAACTGGAGATGTCGATTGACGTTACACTTAAATAGTTGGAGATTGTAATGTTCTAGTTTATTGTTTTCTTGTCAGTCCAGTCTTGTTTGTGGAAATCCCTTCCGATTTCTTGCTTTCCTGTCACCTGCAATCATCATAGTTTGGCATTTAAATAGTTGGAGATTGTATTTGTCAGGGAAACAGGAATAAGGAAGGGAGTTCCACAGGCGAGATGTGCGAGACATGAAGCTATTAGAGTATTTGAGAAATTAATGACAGATGGTATAGTGGAACCTGATATTACAAAAATAACAGATTCCATGCATCACAACAGATAAGGCTTCAATCATTTTATAAGAATAGAGAAGACAGTTACCAAACAAGTTGAACAAATATGCGACAGTGGAGATGATCTTCCTGCAAGTGATCCAAAGATAGAATAAACAAGTCATAGTTGGTTAATTTTAGATAATGTTGTTGAAGAAACATATATCTCAAATGTAACATATACGCCTTCTAATGTGAATACATTGCAACGCGTAAGTAGATAGATGTGTGATCGCCTTGCAGCAAGTCTCAATAATCGTTTTAAATATTTGATATTCAGATAAGGGTTTGCTCGTATACACCTAAATAGGTTTGTTTTTAATAAAATATACATTTCTTTTGTGTTCAGTTTTGTTCAGTTATTTATTTAAATTTTATTTTTCGGTTCACCTTAAAATATTTATAGTAACATATATATTTTATTTTAGAATGCTGCTGTTACTGATTTTTTTTTCATTTGACATTTAACTTTATTTACTTTCTGGCATCTGAATAAAAATATAGAGCATTTTAAATTTAATCGTTGCCATGCGTTCAGTGTTATGCTTGTAAAATCCTTAATAAATAATATAAAAGACATTAACTATAACCATTGAACACAAGTGTTAACATTTTTAATTGAGCTGTAAATTAGTTCTGATTATTTACATCATCTATGATGTACAGTTTGATATATATATATATATATATATATATATATATATATATATATATATATATATATGAGAGAGAGAGAGAGAGAGAGGGTGAGAGAGATAAGTTGCGAGGGATAAATTGTCGCAAATTTGAAAATAACACTGATATCATATTGTAAAAGACATATTTACCAAAATTACACAAAATTATCTTGAAATACAAAAGAGTAAATTCGTTCAAAATAAATATAGCAATTGGCTTCAACATCGGCCTCCAGACGATTTCGGAAGCTCTTCTGGACGGTCTCCTTGTTTAACTGCTGAATGCTGCTATAATCATTGCCTTCAGTTCATCTTTGGTGTTACAAGGAGTTTTCTTGGACTCTCGCCCAACTGCGATCCACACAAAATAATCAGCAGGGAGGCTGGGGGAATTTAGGTGGACTGATGTAGGGGGTTATGTGGTCACAGAAATTGTCTGACATCCATGTTTTTGTAATTATGAAGCGTGTTGATATAAGGATTCTCAACAACTGCCATTTTTCTCAGGCTCCCTCTAACTGGGAAAGTAGTACCTGTTCGGCTCTTATAAATGTGTCAAAAAACCTCACTATGCTAAACAATGTCGCTGATCGGCTCATTTCCCTGACAGCCATAAACATATAAACTTTATACAATATTCTATCTAGCAGCTACTTTAATGTAAAATCCATCCAGTAACCGGCCTCGGTTCACATTATAGAAGTATTTTAATTTTATGCAAATCGCTATTAGAGAATGCACCGAATTCTGTCATGAGCGTATGATAGAATTTTCAATAAGCCTTTCCTAACTTACATCTTTGCTGTGTTAAAATCATTACATTTTTTACGAAGGTAATACGTTGTATCCTTTTATGACCAAATGCATGTTACTTTTTTCACCGCTATCTTAGGCCTAAACTCGTGAGCACTGAATTGGTCGATGTACACGCAAGCGGTTTTCTATTAAATACCCTCTGTATAATTAACTTATTGTATTATTTTTTTATAAGAGATTCAAGCTGCGCACCTAATGCAAAAATGAGGACAGAGAGGAACATTATGTTTTAAAATATGCGTGTTTTCATTGATGAGCTCTCTATTCTTGCACTCATGTGCGTTTCATCTTTTCAGGCATAGAAAAAAAAATGAAAGCAATGGAGGTCGTATTAAAGCGGGAAAAATTTAGGCAAAAATATTATTGATTTTGACGATGGATATTAAAATAAATCCAATGTGCTTTAAAAACAAGCTACTATAAAATGAAATGAAGAAAAAGAAAATATCTCCTTCCCTGAATACTGACGGCTACTCGACGTGACATGCCGTCTTACATGTGCTTATAGGTATACAGTTACATTTTATGGAGCTAAAATTCGGAGTCGTGTTTGTAGGAGAAATTTCTGCAAGAAATTCATCGAACTGTAGAAAATCGCATGTGTTTTAGGAGATTTATTTAAATGGGACAAAAACTGAAAATGATTTCACCTGAGTCAGATCTTTAAATATTACTTCACATTTACACCTGAGCCACATGCATGACATACGACCATGTGACGTTGAAAAAGCATAGACATTTTCAACCACTGGCATTTTCATTACCCAGATGGCTCGCGGCTTGGAACTACCAGGTGCTCTAAGCTTGGATGTGCGGGTGGGGTAATGGATAACGAATCGGTATTGGAAATCGAAGAACCCTGTTGCAATTCCAGTCGAGTTTGTTATATTCACTTAGGCGCGACTAACTTTAGAAAAGGTAGGAATCCACTTCTTCCCTAGCTTTGGGTTAAATAGCAGGACATGAATAAAATATTATCTCCAAGAAAATATTACAATACATTTTTCATGCTTTAAATAACCTCCAAATGTCTTATAAGCCATAAAAACTAATTATTTACCCCTTAGTCTGAGTCGGTTTCTACTGATCAATGAGGCCAATCAGTTCAGGCCCGTTTGTTTCTTCTGAACACGTGGATAAAAAGAAAATGGAGGCGAAAAACGAACACCTGCTTAAAATAAAGAAACCATTGAAATTCACAGGGCAGACTGAAGACAGGATGGCTAAAGAAAATTGCGTTCAACCTACCTAATAAATTTCTCAATACAGGGTGTTCCAAAAGTCACGCGCCAGTTGGCAGGAAACATATACTTGTGAAATGGCATTCAGGGAAAATTTGAATGGCATCATCTTCCATAATTTGACCAATAACATTTCTTAATATCTTGTCACATACAAAAAACATGATTCCATTTGCTAAATAAATATAAAATGATAGGATATCAATGATAATGCGATTTTTGGAACACCGTGTAGATTACTGAGCTGAAACGGAGATTCGAACGTTGCTTATATATACAAAATATATGAAGTTGTGGAGAGCCGTTATCCTCATTGTTCACGTATACCGCACATAAAGGAAAAACAATATTAAGTTCTTAAATGCTACAGACATGCATGAACTTAATTAATAATTCACTGTAGCCTGTTTGGTATTCAGACGTGTGCATGCGGAATTTCTAGGGTACATCCATCTTCAGAACTGTTCCGATTTGAAGGCAGACTGAAAAATCTGTGATTTTCATGCTACTGTTGGCCGAGCATGCTCGTCTGCTGAAGCTCTTTGTGTTGCATCACCATTGCTATGTGCAATGGCAAAAGTAGGCAGGTGTAGGCTTTAAGAAATCTTTATTCAATTGAGAATACAAGATTCGCGTTTGGTGTCCTTTTATAGTTCCAGTAAACAGAAATAGTTTTCTCAAATAGGGGAGAAACAAAACAAGGTGAGACCACGCTTGATTATTCATAACACTGTGGTTCATAATGTAAATATCGATTTTAATCCCAATTTAAATATGTTCCCCACATACGGTTTTGAATTCAGAGTTTTCATCTTATAATGGTTGCCGGCTATTGTTCAAATAGCAGTGTGCCTTTCTCCTTGAACCCATAACTGGTAGGGGGGTGAAGAGGTGATACCAATCCTTTCGCAAGTGTATGCGACACGGAATGTAACAGTATCGATCGGAATTCGAATACTGCTTTAAACATTACATCACCTGCACATCCAAACATTTAAATAAAAATGACATGAAGAAAAGAAAAAAGAATTAAGCAACAACAATTGATAAAATTTAATACGTCTTCTGAAAATGAATTTATAATAAAATTCTTCTTTTTTATAGCTGGCTTACAGCCACATCACGTTGAAACATCTGTTCATACGATCACCGCAGTTAAGCAACATCGAGCTTGGTCAGAACCTAGATTGGTGACCGCTTAGAATACAAAGTAGTGTAAGCTTGGGTGTGCGGGTGATGTAATGAATACTGGCTTGGAATTGGAAATCGGAAAACTGAGTTCTAATTCCCGTTGAATTTGTTAAATTCACTTACGTGCAAATACCATTGGGAAGGCATGAATCCACATCTCTATGGATTAATTAGTGAGACTTCTATCATTAAAACTGTTATTATTATCTCAAAAATAAGATTTAAAAATTCTTAAAATCTAAAAATATTTTCTGGCTTTAAATAGTATGCAATGAGTTGCTAAACCGCAGGAAACCAATCTTTTCATAGTGTTTTTTTTTCCGTTGGTTGGTTTTTCGCTCTGCTTTTAAAATGTCTAATTAATGACGGAAAAATAAATTATCTAGAGATGGGAATTTTTTTCAGTCCAACAGTTTGACATCATTACAACGTGCAGGAACCAAGTGAAATCAAACACATCTTTCTATTGCTACTAACAACAAAAATCTGGCACAACTTGTTTGTACTCACGTAAGTAATTGACTATCAAATCCTCCCCAAACGATTTGTATATCTCCAAAATCATCTAGAATTTCAGAGGATTGTACTATTCAACGAGTTTCCTACGCCAGGTATTTTATTAGACTAAAAAGCACAGTGAATTAGTGACCAATGCTTTACCTTTACACATTTCGTTTAAAGTGAGACAAATACAGATACGTGTCATATGAAATAAAACCATTTAACGCCGGCCTAGCTTTAGAACGTCTTCCAAAGAGAACATGTGTATGCCGGCATAAATACAAGTGAGTGCAGGTATTAGATTATGCCATATGAAGCGGTGATTTCAAACACCCATTTGTTGCAGTCATATCTACGCATGGGGAAGGGCTTCAGGACAAATCTGATATGAGAGTACCTAAAGTAGTTCATGGCTGTATAAAGTTTATGATTTTATAAAGTGCATTCTGGGAATCCCTGCGGAAAGGCTGGAATCAGGTGGCATTTGTCCATATGCCGTGGATATGGGGTAGATACTGGATATGTAAGAGTCTCCTCTTTATCTATCTATTCAGGTCTTACGCACCGGAGACACACGAAGCTACACGCTAGACACTGTGCCTATAACAGCATCCAAAGATCAACTCTATAGTTTAATGAAATGGCTTGGGTTTGTGGAATCTATGATTTTGACTGGAAGTCTATTTGAAAAATTCTAGATTTATTGTTTGATTGCTTCATCTTTACTCTGTAAACATAATTATGAATTTTGGAGTCACAGGCAAGTCACGTTAGGTGGAGTGACTGTTGTTTCAGTAGTAAATATATTACACGGAGTAGAATTACCGTAATTACCCATATATAACACGCCTTCGTCCATAATACGCACCCGTAGAATTGTGGGAAATTGCTTCTACTCACGCATAAGACGCACCCCTTATTTGGTAATCAAACCCTATAAATTGTACTGCTCCAAATTCATTACGGCCAACGTTTCCTACTGTTCTTCAAGCTACGATTGAAGATACCAAATTTTTCGATCATCTCGATTCTGAAAGGAAAAGGAAATACCTATATTGTGCTTACTGGGCAGATTCATCAACGTGTTTTTCTTCGATAAAATGTGCAATGTAGCGGATTTCTATGTAGTCTTTCACAAAAATGTTTTAAACATATATTATTCTAATTTAGTTTTATTAGTTTTTGTATTTTATTTTACATTTGTAAGTATTGTTAGGTACATATGATTGTATTTGACATCCTTTTGGGGTCTCAAATTGTCGTGCGTTTGTGGTGAGTCGTTATTTGGTAACTGAAATCGACCTATGAATCGGCAATTTTTTGAAGATGTTTTTGGAACTGTACATAATACGCAACCCTAATTTTGCTTGTTATTTTTAGAAAACAACATGCGTATTATTCATAGGAAATTACGGTATTGCTACCACGTCCAAATTGTTCTTTTATTCAGAGTTTGTTTCTCAGAGATGTGGGTGGCTAAGCAAACCTAAATAGACACGTCTTTTCTGCTACTTAGCCCATAACTATATGGATTCATGTTTTTTTTTCTTATGCGAAATTGAAAACAACAGTCTTTGAATCCATCTCGACACTACGCCTTCCCGCGTTATTAACAAGTATGTTATTCGCACTTAACGCAGAATTAAGGTAAAAATCGGAAAGCAATATTTTTTAGATTTTAACATATTTCGAGGCCTACACAATATCTAAGTAATGTTAATTCCACAATAATTATAAAAAAAATTAAAAATGTTCCCCTATGTTTTTGTTTTTAACGTATGGACGTGTTTATTTAATTATTTTCGCTTTGCGTTCAACTGAAGCAAGTTATCCTATTATAATTGTGCTTGTATCTCCTTTCTTTAGTTCGGACGTCCGATATGCCCTTCTCATACCGAATAAATAATGGACTATTCCGTTTTGATCGCTTGGGAAGAGGGAAAAAGACACTACTTGGATTCGGTAAGACAATGAAAGAGACAAATAAAGAAAGAAGGGAAGATGAAAGTGTTTAACGTCTCTTGCCAATGCATTATAAAACATGTACTATTCTGAAGCCAAGATGCCAGGTCAAGACCAATAGCATTGCATATTCATTTGACTTTATCAATAAAATATAAATATATAGCAGGATCACCAGACCTGATGTGACAGCAATATACAGAAAAAAAATATAGTAAATTCTTATCAAAAGATGTGAAAGATAATGACTCTCCCCAACTTCCTATGCTTTATAGCTATAGGAAATAGCTGATCCTGTAGTATCCCTCCCAGTCCTTCATTTGTTATCCATTTACACTAGTATGTTAAGTTTGTTAGTCGTTGTTTCCAGTTGCCTCTCTTACGTTTCTGTGTTTGTCAAAGTTTTTTTAATTCTGTCTTCATCAGTACCAGCAATTTCAATTGTCTCTTTCTGATTTGAAGTACATGTATCCTTTTGGTTTCCATAACGCTTCCTTGTTGGTCAAGTGTTCCATCTATGGTATTCTCAGCATCCTTACGTAGAACCAGATTTGCTTCAAGTCTCCTCTTCATGTGTGAGGAATCTCAAGACATTTACTTTCATATCAGAAGACTGATATTATGTAGCAGTATAGCAGTCTTTGTTCTGTTTCTTTTTTTTCTCTTTCTTAATACTTTGTTTAATTTGTCAAAGTCATCTGTCGCCTTATCATTTGTATCCTTCGTATTTCTTTGTGACATTTCTAACATCTCCAATCCCTAGCTCGAATTTCCGCCACTCTCTTCCATTTATACATTTTTTTACATAAATACGTTATTTTTTTTTTTATGACGAACATATGTGGAGAGTTACGTTGGAGTTTAAGACTGGTTTTTAAAAAATCTAATGAATGACGGCTTTTCATTTTGGATAATACTTACACGCCTTGAGTAAGCGATGCGATGTATTTAGAAATAAGATATTACGGGTATTTTTTGCCAATCAAAGGACTCGTTGAAACGCATGTAATTTGCTTTTTAGAATCTTCAAAAAATGTATTTTCTGTCTTAGTGCAATTTCTTTAGCTATACAAAATCTGTATATTCGCGACAGTTACAATTTTCAACTTCGTTTCAGTCATCTGTTGACTCCTTCCACAGAAATGATATTTTTTTTTAATTTGGTTTTCTCATAGAATATATGATGCCCAAAGGTATAAACATCTCCTAGAATAGACCCCTTTGTGCTAAGCTGGACATAACGATCAGATCGTGAGGTGGGCTGTCTATATTTGGATGGCTGATAATCAGATACGTTCAAGTTTTGCGGCCATTGAACAAAGCAGTTGTATGTTTTTTTCAATTCGTTTGTTGCATCCTCTGAAGTAAAAAGCCTTCCCATAAATCTTTCGAGTCACGACTACATTCACGAGAAGCGGAATTAAATATTTTCGTTCAGTCTTCATTACATTGAAAGCAAAGTAGGATTATATAAGGTCTGATATAATAATTCCCAGATAAATATCACATCGTTGGGAAAATGAAAGAAAGAGATTGGCAAAAAGAAATAAGGAGCAAGATATATAGAATTAGATGGAGAACGAAAGAGAGTAAGAAACAAAAATTGGTAAGGCCGAGCCTGGCATATCATGCACGGTGGGATAGAATAGAGGGTGAAGGAGATCAAATGAAGTATGGAAAGATAGATGGATAGTGAGAGGATATGAAAAGAAAGTATTAGGCAAAATGAAACATGGAAGTAAAGGCGTGGGAAACAGAAACTGAAATAACAAGACAGACCTACAAATACAAAGTAAGGATAATTAAAGACATGACCGACAATTTCTCCCGCTACTATGCTATCATTGATGAATGGAAATCCAGCGATAACTTGAAGGATTTTACCAATGATTTATTTGTATTTTTTTAAATATCACTACTAAGCAAAACAGCTTTCTTTTATTTAGCATAATTTCTGGGTAAATGGCTTTGTAATCATCGTAATAATAATAATAATAATCGAATATGAACAAGTATAGATTGTAGGATACGACATTTTTTTTACCGAGAAGCGCTTAGAAAGCAATCGCCTTTACATGACACTTTTGCACAGCCAGGGAAGAATCTTGATAGACGATATGTTACATTGGCATCGGAACATCACGAAGGTGAAAAGGCACAACAACCTGGCCGAGGATATCCGAGAAATATACCAGACCACATGTCGAGTTGGCCCTTTTGTGGCTTGTTGCGCTCGGAACTATGTTCAGAGATCTTTCTGCTCGCAAGATACGTAATATCATTGGTAGTTGCAGGTGGCAACACTGCTAAGAGCAATGCATGCGCCGAGAATTTGTTGTGCCTCTAAACTGTGTGTAGAAGCTGTGATATATCGGTCGATATATTTAAAAGCCGAAGAAATAATTCCCTGTCATAGTTTCGTTATCGGAAACCGTTCAGATCCAATCATCAGGATCGTCATCCTTTCTCATTATCACCTTTCTATAATCTTGTGTCGGTAACGGAGATGACCAAGGGCCAACAGCTAACCAACTCTGACCCCGACGGGGCCATCTCCGGCGGGTTGCTGAAAGGTGGGAGAAAGCGAAGTCAAAGAGTTTGACGAGGCCATTCGCGTGAATTTGATTTGTTTGAAGACCATACTTGCCCGGAGGCACCTTCCTCTCTGCTCAGTGGGTACTGAGACAGGCGGGATCTGATAAAACTGGCTGAATCGGGCTGTCGTATACTTGGTCAGTCAATGTCCGCCTTTGTTTCGCCAGCCCGACTGGCGTTGCCATCTTCCGCCGTTTTGCTCGTCGAGATAGTGTAGGTCTTTGTCTATTCCATCATTGGAGTATTCGGTATTGTTCAGTCTGGTCC
This sequence comes from Acanthosepion esculentum, assembly GCA_964036315.1. Taxonomy (NCBI): domain Eukaryota; kingdom Metazoa; phylum Mollusca; class Cephalopoda; order Sepiida; family Sepiidae; genus Acanthosepion; species Acanthosepion esculentum. The sequence continues at coordinate 50,830,002 of OZ038486.1, forward strand.
ATCATCCTTGGCATTGCACTCACGAGTGGTCATTAGTACTTTCACCATAATGGATCCAATTGAGACACCTCTGTATATCTGAGAGTATTGAGAGCTAATTTCTTGTTTCCACAGTAAAATAATGAGAGATTCAATAATTCCTTCATGAAATTGAAAAACTTGCTATTGAATTTGGTGCGACGTAAGCTATATTCAAAAGTTCAGCCTCAATGTCAAGTGATGAAACAGGAAAAGTAGTAGAATGATTGAAGAGAAAAGTAGACAATAAGTAATAATAAATCGGAAACAACAAGTAATTATATTGTCAACGAATGTTTGTTTTGTTGTTTCTTTTACAGGATCAGGAAAAATATTCATTCGTCTAACATTTCACTCAAATATTCTGTGCGGACGTCAATCTGACTTAGGTTCTTTATATAACTTCAGTACAATATGTTCTTCGAGAATAACAAAAAAAAATTATAGTATTGCTTTCATACCAACAGAACTAATATTTGTCGGAGGTAGATGATCTTTGTTCCATGAGAAACAAAGAGCCAAAAATATACAAGTGCAATTGATTCAATGTCGGAGTCAACGTTGACAATATCTTTGCTGAATCGAAAGACGGTTTCCTACAGTGACAAGATTAATTTCTTTCTAGCATTCCTCAGGGAAATTTTGCAGTGGCTAACATTAATTTATGGTGAACTTTTCTTATGAATAACAGACATAAGTGCGTGCATATTTGAAGTTATTTATTTGTTGTCTTGGTAAATATCAATCTTAACACAATATCCAATGTATGAAGCACCCAGTGATCATCGAAATCACTAACGAGTCGTAATCAGGTTTGTAACAAAGTCACCAAAATAAAAGATTTTAACAATTAACACAGCATTACTGACCACATGTAAAATAACATCAACTACAGTTAAACTGCAAGGGATATTGTAACAACTCATATTTCAGGCAAAATGTTATATTTTGAAGGTAATAGTGATGAAGTTATTTCAGTAATATTGGCAAAATTATTAACGCTCTCACTATATATATATATATATATATATATATATATATATATATATTAGAATTGGACATAGTCCGACAATTTATTTAAAGACATTTATATTATGTTTAACGTTCTTTTTATAGATACAAGTATTTAAGCAAATGCTGTTTTTATAATAAACAGTATTATTTAATTATTATTATTAGTGTTATTTAATACTGTTTATTATAAAAACAGACCATTTGCTTAAATACTTGTATCTATAAAAAGAATGTTAAACATAATATAAATGTCTTTAAATATATATATATATATATATATATGTATATATATATTAGGTTGGTGCAAAAATAATGTCGTTTTCTCACATGAAGTTGAACGTCAAAACCGACATTATTTTTGCACCAACCTAATATATATATGGTTTGTTGGATTCTACGATATAAAAACTTTGTGAGTATTTAATGTTAAAAGCCAGAAAATATTTTTAGATAAGATAATAATGGTTTAGTGATACAACTCGTACAAATTAACCCATAGCTGGGGAGGAGAAGTGGATTCATAACTTCCCCTATGATATTTGTGCGTAAGTAAATACAACGAACCAGACTTGAATTCGAACTCGGCTCTTTGATTTACAATTCAGAGTTATCCATTACACCGCCCTAATATCCAATAATGAAATTGGACTCCATACTTGAGTGTATTAGACTTGAATCTATAAGCACTACATTCATGAGTAATCAAATACTGGGCCTTTATGTATGAAGCTGCAAGCATTTAATTGATCTGAGAATAGGGGAAGAGTAGTTGCTGACATTTCAGTCTATAGTCCTTTATTTGCATTATTTATATTATTCGGACTATTATCCGAATCTTTGTTGCCATATTTATCACAACGTTTCGGGCGATGTACGCTCTAGCCTTCTGCAGGTGGTTGTAATTTCGAACTGAATCGTTTACTTCGCTCGATGGGGATAGACTGTTGTAGTTCCACGTGCCATGTCTAGTGGATGTTAGTTATCAGTTATCTCCTGTTCATTCACCTCTCCAAGTTCTCCACTAGCTTAATCAGGTATTGAACTCAACTCTTTGGGTCCTGTCACTGGATCTAACCATCGCCTTTATATCACTGTGCCATGAGTCCTTAGGGGACATCTGTGTATGAAATATAGACAGATCCTTTATTTGGTTCGAACGATCAATCATCACTGATCGGAACCTGAACTACTAATTACGATTAATGGATGATCCCTCGTAGTGGGCTGTAAACACAATCCAGATCTCGAATGGAACTCGAGCATACGATACTTCGCTAAAGATGCAGGAAAAAATGGTCGATAACCTTAACTGTCCTAGTAATTTCCTGATTTCTCGTGCTATCATCTACCTTAAGAAAAGTTAGATCAGATTTAAAATGGTGTACTGCTTTCATTTTTGGACAGAAAATGTCCAGTCTCGATAGAGTCTAAAAGCGTCTCAAAGTCCTTGTGGGTGACAGATTATTTGACACTCTGCAACTCCCCTGTCGGGCTAAATGTCGTAAACCTCTCAATGATCTATCGCTACTATCATGACTATATTCTTTAGTTTCACTAGTTATAACTTTCACGATTAGGACCCGCCCTGCTATGCGCATTGTGGCGAACCACCCTAATTCCATTTGTATTTCACTGGTGAAAAATTTATTCCACCCGAGCAGCTTCTTCCAGCGGAACGCTATTCTGTAGCATCGACTCCTCAGAAGACGTTTTCCCGATCACTACAAACTTAAACAGTTCAAATCTTGGCTTAACCCTCATCTTCCCTACATATCCGAATCTGACGCTTACTTAATATCCCTCTAACTCGAGTGGCTCCCAAGTCTTCTAGATGGTGAACCGCACTGTAAAAATAAAGTAGACGTGTAGGCAAGTTTTGGTAGTTTTTATCTGAGGTGACACGCATTCACTTCGGAAAAGAGTAGTTGCTTACATTTCAGTACATAATCCTTTATTTGCATTATTTACATTATTCAAACTATTGCCCGAAAATTTTTTTGTCATATTTATCACAACGTTTCGCCCCTTGTACGCTCCGGCCTTCTGCAAGTGGTTGGAATGATTGGTTTTATCACAGAATATATACCAAAGTTATAAACATCTACTAAGCTGGACATAACGATCAGATAGTGAGGTGGGCTCTCTATATTTGGATGGCTGAGATTATATATATATATATATATATATATATATATATATAAAGTGTGTGTGCGTGTATATCGGTGTAAATCTCTAAGATCATTTGGGAACAACTAAAGTTTTCTCGTTTATATTTGTGCCTATAAGAATTTATTTAGGAAAGGACACATTTCTGTCGATTTCATTTGACTTTATAAGCATTTTAGATTTTTATGCCAGGTCTAACAATTCAGGGAAGGCAGTGTATTCTGGGCCTCGCCAATGCATTATTACAAACATTACAATTCTTTGAGTTCGAACTCAGTGGTCTTGAATGTATGCGTGTTATACAGAAATTATTAATTAATATCAAATCATAATACGTTTCTTATTAATTGCATTGTGTGGAGAATGTATCTTTGAATCACGTTAAAGTTACATCATTTACTAGCCAAATATTTGACCTACGATCAAAGAAAATATACTATCATAGATGATTTTCCCTCTCTAAAACAATGTATAAACTATCTCCAGCAAGACAATTATTTTCTAAAAAGTTTTTTCCTCATCATACGAAATCTACGTAAATTCCCCAATCTTGACATAACAATTAACAACCGACTATTTTTCACTTGCTTAAATAATTTGGTACAGTTTGACGAAAATCTAATTAAACATTAATTTGACGGGTTTAGATAATTCCGTTGTTTTACTCAAACCGAGTAATTTTAATAGTGTGAAATGCCAGACAGCAACAATAGTTATGACTAACGTTGCAGGAAATAACATCTTAACTAACGTTGTCGGGCCTACAAATTTTAGAATGCTAAAAGAAAAAGAGAGAGAATCTATCTTCTATATTTATAAGTCACCTATTCTCCCTTGCTTTGAATATTGCTGTCATATATGGTCTTTTGCTCCTGCTATACATTTGGGAGATTCATGATAAAATCCAAAGAAGAATCTGCAATATTATAGGACTTGACCTGCCATCAGTTACTCCTACCATTGTAATATAGCTTCCTATCAATATATACTTTCATGGTAATTGTTCTAATTTTACCTCAAAGGTACATATATTTCATCAATTTAAGTGCAGTACTTGTAGCTTGCTTTTTTGTTTGGAGTTTTATGGCATATCAACCACTATGAGTTATCTAATGCCAGACCCAGTATTTACTAAATATATCAAAAACGTATAGCTGGCAACGTCATTGTTTCAAAAACGTATCCCTGGCAACATCATTATTTTTTTTTCTACTGATTGACCCTAAGCCACCGCTTTCCATCACATTTTAGGGGTAAGGTGTTAGTATATTTAGTGTAGGGTTTGGGTGGGAAAGTTAATTGTAAGTTGTAGTTGTTTTGGGATGAGTTAGATGTGATGGGGCATGACATGACCAGCCGATTGATCGGATCGGGCCTCTCCGGCCGGCCCAGATAAGGGCCAAAGTGGTGTGCTGCAGGGTCGTGACCACTTTATACTTGTGTCATGACCTGCTCAACCACCAGGACCCCATCCCCAGGTATCAACAACAGGTGGCCCCATTGAGAGACTTTTACCCTCTGCAGGGGGCCAGTTGACGTATTTTGATGCCCCGCCAACAGGGCTATTGTGGCTTGCTCTCATCCTTTTACGATTGAAGTGGCTAGATCTAACCGTACGTTCTGAGCTGAAAGTTTCACGTTTGTGGAACTCTTCCGTCTTCCTGTATGCCAGACAACTTCGAGCTTCCAAAACTGACATGTAATGTCAGTCTTTATCTTTTGTCTTAGTTCGTTATTTTTAATCCTCTCTCCTGAATATTATTTTCTCACTCTCTAACGCTCATTAACCTCTTGTGTCTTCGTAACTTTATTGCCTTGATTTAGGTGAAAGATTAAAAAGCGTTAATATTTTAACTGAATTCATAAATATTTCTCGTGTCAGTTCCACTGTTTTGGAGTAATGTGGAATGTCTCAGGCAACAATGCTTATTGCGAATGTACGTTTTCTAACTTACGGCACAAATTTCCACATTGTATACGATGAATTTATATTTGCAAAGACGAGGATTTAAAAAAAATATCAACTAAGGAATTTTTCACACACGGCATTTTTTTTTTTTACAATTTCTATTAAATACAACACTGACGAAATATTTATGAAAATATACTTTTAAAATTGTTTCGCGAGTTACATATTACCACAAATGTTGTAAGCTCCATTTGTCAGTAATATATAAGAAAAAAATAAATAATAAATTCCTAATAATTTAGCTCTACGTTCTGGACACTTGTTCACATGATGTAAGGAGATGGGAACACACTGATAAAATTTGACATTACCCGATTTTATAAAAGAAAATGCTGATATAGATAATGTGATGAATGTAATATCTATTATCATAATCGTTTGAGATAGAATCGATTTTATTGCTTGTAGACTAAAGCAGGCGGAAAAGTGTGTCTATTAGAGTGTACACAGATAGAGGAAATGAGAAAAAGTAGCCGTAGGGATAACATGAAAAACAGTCTGGAGTGAGACGATTAATATCAATAATGAGCAAAATATGTATAGGCAAAAAAATAAAAAAATAAGAGGAATATTCATTAGTTAATACCCCAATCTCTTGTATCGTTTTCATAGGGATGTTTTTTAAGGATTTGAAATAAAGAGGCTCTTTCTATTGTTAAGTCTGGGCATTGCATATTTTATGAACTTGCAAATAGAGCATCGGGTGAGTGCGCATAGCGAAGCGATTATCAGCGCAGAAAGTTGGATTGGCGTTTCGAATTCAAATTCCGATCCTAGCATATGTGCTCGCTTGCGCACATAGCTTTGAACAATCTTCTACATGTTAATAGCAAGGCGAGGCTAGCTCTCATTTTTTTTTTTGATTGGTAATTCGTCTAGGGAGAAAAAAAATCTAAACCCGAAGGATTACGGCTATATGATGTTGAAACAGATTCCCGTAAAAATCACTGAGGTTAAGCAACGTCGAGCTTGGCCGCTTGGAAATGCCAAGTACTATAAACATAGACGTGCGCATGGCATAATGGATAATGACTGAATTGTTAATCGGAGAGCTGAGTTCCAATTCTCTTTTTTTTTCTTTATATTCGCTTACACACAAATAAGTGTGGAAAATGTATCAATCCACCTCCACCCCCTCAGTTATTGGTGAATAAGTAAAACCATCACTAAATCATTATTAAAAAAAAAATGAACACTCTCAAGAAACTTTAACGGATTTCTGCGCAAGATACTCGCAACATAAATAACCGAATAAGCTTCTGTAAAAATGTGTTCCCGGTAAGGACTATTAACCAGTCATTATTATTAACCTAACAGAATTGTTTTGTAGACATTTTGGTGGTGGAGAGTCTAAAGAAATACTGTGGTATGGATAAACGTGGAAATACTTAATTCACAATGCGACACCATAGAGCATCGGGTGAGTGCGCATAGCGAAGCGATTATCAGCGTAGAAAGTTGGATTGGCGTTTCGAATTCAAATTCCGATCCTAGCATATGTGCTCGCTTGCGCACATAGCTTTGAACAATCTTCTACATGTTAATAGCAAGGCGAGGCTAGCTTTCATTTTTTTTTTTTTGATTGGTAATTCGTCTAGGGAGAAAAAAAAAAATTAGCTTGGCAGAGGGTCATAGGCATCTAGCGTCCAGTGAGTAACTATCTGAACACAAAAAAAAAAGTTCTCTACACATTCCACGATGTGAATTATAACACAGCTGTAGCTTTGTAGCAATATTTCATTACACAATTAGCAATGAAATTAGAGCACTTATTCATAAAGGAAGACGCTGCCAAATCGTAGCGGAAATTTTATTTTAGTTGAAAACCTACGCTGTCCAGCCTTATTTTATTAATACCAGTCCTCTATATGTCAGTGAATGGTGGACAATCTCCTCCATAGATGAAGAAACCTGAAGCCACAGAAATGTGGTTCTATGGAAGCATGCTGATGATACAATGAACCAGGCGTGAGAGCAACAAAGTTTTACTGAAAATGTAAAAAAAAAAAAAAAATGTACGCTTATACTTAATATCAAGAGACAGTTGAAATTTCTAGGTCACATAAGGAAAGCAGGCTGGTAAAATTTGACACTCACAGGACGGGAGAAAACAACGCATAACCTACCGAGTAAGCTTGAGTAAATTGATAGGTTTAGGAGAAAAAACAAGACGAAATTTATTAAAAAGTAACAAAAGGACAGGAAGTTCTTTAAAGCCATGATCACCAATGTCATTCAGGGACAGAACAACTATCATAGTTTCCGGGGAAATAGAAAGAATGCGGGCGAACTCGGTTCTCCGATTCCTCAGCTACTATCCATTATTCAGCCGCACCGGCCAGTCAAGTTCATTACATTCTCTTACAGGCGAATAATCGTGGGCAAGTTATCGAATCATCTCGTTCCTAATCTATAGATAAATAGAATGATAGACTGGGTCCTATATACTTAGGTATTAACCGGTCTACGAGATGGACAATTTTGAATTCAAAAGATGAGGTGGGGGACGTTTGGAGACCTTGTTGCATTTCCGTGTTCGGATTTTCCAAAAAGCGTGGTCGGTTCTGTACAAGCATTTACACTATAATCATGTGTGGGTAGTCTGGCTGTTCAGTTCTAAGAACTGAGCTGCTGAACCTTGTAAGATATTAGGTTGGTCCAAAAATAATGTCGTTTTCTCACATGAAGTTGAACGTCAATAAACGACATTATTTTCGCACCAACCTAATATAATATAATATATTAGGTTGGTGCAAAAATAATGTCGTTTTTTGATGTTCAACTTCATGTGAGAAAACGACATTATTTTTGGACCAACCTAATATATAATATAATATACAACACAGATTGTGTGTTCGTATAAAGACAAAAGGAAAAAAAATTATCTAGGCCGACACGGTTTGCTCTCACTAACTTCGATCTGACAGAGGAAGATATGTTTGAGTGAATTAAAAAAAAACAGAAAAAAAAAGAAAAGAAAAACGGTTATTGGAATTAGAAACCGAACAAACTATTTTGGCATAAATAATATTTAACTAACCGAAAAATAATACGGGATTAAATAAATCATTTGCCCAAATACGCACGCCAACACTTATTCATGCATAGATTATAAAATATGAAAAAAGGTGTTGGGGGGGGATCTGGATGACATGCCGCACCTGCTAGAAAAGGTGAGAGCTCTTAGATGGTAAGTTAGATATAATTATTATATTAACAATTTAACGCCGATTGTATAACATTTGGCAGGTGCCAAATATGTTCAATCGGTTGAAATTTTCAACCATTTTGCTTAGAGATCATTTGTAGTTAAGTCTCAAAACTTTACTTGCCGACAGGCGATGTTGGACAGTATTTGTATCATCAATAAATTTCGTATAAAAAGAAAACCCGAAAAATATCTCCAGTAAAATTTATTCAAGTGGCAAGTGCAACCTCCGGCCCTGTTAGCGGTCATATACTTAACTTTTCAGAATTAATATGCTGCAGACTGACGAGATGGGACTATTACCCTGTACTTTAGATGCCATCAAAAGATGCTGAAGTGGAAGCCGTGCGCATCTTTCCTAGCGTACCAGTTCTCACGGATAAATACCTACTATTTATATAGTTGGTATTTACGTTCTTTGAATTGTCTCTCGTCGTATGTTCCGAAATATTAATACCTAAATTAACGAATCTAAAACAGGATTTCTTTTGCAGAGAAACAATAAATAAACCTATTTATTTCGGTATCACTATGAGAGCGTTAAAAAAGAGCATAGCATGACTAAAAAGACGCCAAACTTGAAAACAAAACTTAATTATCTAAATGTGTGTTATTAAGAGAAAAGTATTTTTAGAGTATATTTTTTTTATATTTTTTAATCGTCCCTGAACGCTCAAAATGTTAAAAATCTTTTTTTTTTGAGTCAGAAAAATTAACAGATAATCAATCATGTCAACCATTTTTTTCCATTTTATATAAAAAAAAAAAAAAAAAAAAAAAAAATTTTTAAAACTTATTTTAAAGAAAATCAAAAATAATATTTAAAATATTTTGAAACAAGCTTAACTTATTTTCTGCGCCGAAGAGATGTAGTTTGAAAATAAAACAAAAAGGTCATAGATTTCGCGTCACTTGACAGGTGACGAAAGACCTTTTCATGACGTATTGATAGTTTACATGAGGATAATTTATTCTACGGAAGGAGAGAAGTGAAATTATTTACATTTAAGTGAACAAATTATTTACCTCGTTATTTTTAAGGAAAACTTTCAACGCTCTATTTTTTGGGACTTAGCTTTCACCTTTACGTTTACGATGCTTTATGGAAAATATTACAAAGAAATTAAAATAAGGCTGTTGAGAGTGAGATTAAATTTCATAAAATTGAAATAAGAGGACTCACTGAAAACAACTTCACAAAATTGAAATTTCAATGAAATATGTAAATGAAATGAATGGTACTTTAAAAAATATAGCAATGTTGCTGCTGAAAATGGCTTAGGATGGTGTCCAAATTTTTATAATTAGTAAAAACGCTATTTCAAAATGCTCAACGTGTCTTTCGCACGAAGAATGTGCAATAATGAAATGGACGTTCAGCGGATAACGCTTACACAAGCCACGTGATGTTTTATTGCTTGTGACCTTCCGTACGTTTTAATTACAGCCATTTTAACGATTTTTAAAAACAAAATTATATTTCTTAATTACTACGGGTCTTCTGATTAAACGATACAATTTACAAAGCGCTAAAAAAAAAAAAAAAAAAAAAAATATATCTATCTCATAAGGACATTTACGAAAGTGGATGCGGCTTTCAGCTTATTTTATATTTTAACAACTTAAATGTAAAAATCTAAAATAATTAAAGAAATAACAAATTTTATTAAAAATTCATTTTTCATCGAAAAATTTTTTTGCTTTCAGAAAATGTCCATATTCATAACTAAAAACAAAAGCATTTGAAATTAAATATTTTTGTATGTTACAATTCAGGGTTGATTTTCAAGAGAAGGAGGTCCAATTAAAAAACAAAAACAAACAAACATGATTTTCTTTCCTCAAAGCCTTGTGCTTTTAACTAATATAATCACTAAACTGAACGCGACTGAATTTCTAGAGTTTTCATAAAATTTGTTGGGGTGGGGGTAATAAATATAAAAAAAAATGTTTCTGCCATAACATTAATAATAATAAAAAACCCACAAAAAAAAATTAAAAAAAAAACAACATTTATAATTTCCATTATCTGAATAGTTTTTGAAAGTTTCATTAACATCCGACAATTTTTATTTTTTCAAGGTTTTCCAAATTAATGTCTGTCATACAAAAAAAAAGTGCTAAAAATTGCATATGTTACTTTACTAGTTCTGGTGATACAAAGAGAAACAAAATTTTAAAATAAAAAAAATAAAATAAAAATTTAGAATATTCTAAAAAGGAGGAAAAATGTTACATAATTAAATTTCTTAACAATAACAATCATTTAGACGATAGAGTTTTGTTTTCGTCAAGTTTGGCGTCTTTTTCATCATGTTATGCTCTTTGTTAGCAATCTCATGGAGGCATATATATTTATCGTTTCAATTAAAACAATTACGGCTAATGATTTCCTAAGCGAAGCTTAGATGTGACAAGGACGTAATTTTGGAGCATCCAGTGAGGATCGAACTCAGTCGCAATTGATCATGACAGACATAATTGTTAAACATTACACCGCAACGAAGTGCCTAAATGATATTTCTAAGCGTAGGTTAGATATGACATAAGGCCGAAAATATAGGGACCCACTGAGGATCAAACTCAATATTCACTCTTAATTGATCTAGCGGGACAAGCTTGCTAACCATTACACAAAGTTTGAGTGATCACCAATAATCTTACTTCTGCCAAACCTGACAAATTCATGAAAAAATTCAAATTAAAAAAAACCCAAAAAGAACAACAATGTGAGTAGTTCCGATTTGTGTTTTATTGTTACTCAACCTTTTTCGTGTTATGTAAAACTGAACTATTTTTCGCTAGATAATATTGCTTGGTTTTCTGGCGATAATTAATTTTCCAAATACTTCATGTACAGTGTTCCTTCAAGACGAAGGCGACCATGGTTCGCTACAAATTCTTGTCCTTAGTACCTCTTAATAAATTGTCTTATTTCTCCTAAACCCATTTACTTGGGCTCAATAAGCATGCTTTTTGTCTTCAATCAATCCTGTGATTATCAGATTTCAAGCAATCTTTTCTCATTATGTACCATGGAAACCTTTATTTTTTTGTTTCCATTTTCTCTAAAACTTCGGAATTGCTCAAATCTTCCAGTACACAAGTATGCAAGAGGACAGCAACACAAGTCTTAGCTCAAAACATTGTAGGGGTTTCAGGCACATTCCCATTATTTGAAATTAAACCCACTTTATCAATCACCTTCGGATTTCAGTGTCACTTTCCTCTTAAAACAATTCCCAGATATTAAAATTTCAGTTATTTTGTTTCGATATATACAACATCGAATTCGCACTTGGGGTTTATCCTATTGCCAACAAATAAGAGTTCTATTTAACTCATTGTTGGAGGACAACAGTCCTGTCATAACTTAAGGTTATTAGCAATTAAGCTAATGTAACGAATTCAATATTCAGACCTCTCAGTTCGTGCCATTCACAGATCGACAGTCGATGAAAAAAAAAAAAAAAAAAAAAAAAAAATCAGAGAAAGTAAGCAACATTTTGGAATTTGCTAGTCTTACGGTCGGGTTTTGATGATTAAATGTACAGTTGGACAAAAGGTAATATTAAGACATGAAACACCCCAGTTTAATGCGAATATTAGTATCGAAAAGTACGCTTTTAAAATTGTTTGCTAACTTATCCAACAGAGGAAGATGTTAGGCAAAGATTTTTAATCCTAGGATTTTGATACCTAATCTGGAATTAGGCCATGTTTCTATAGATATCGAAACAATTTAGATCGGTTTGTATCAGAATAATAGAGCTGATTAGTTTTCGTGTAGTGTTCAATGAATACTACCCTGACGATGGAAGGATATGACAATCGGTTTTACATAATGTAGCGCGCACATGAGACTAGATATCGAATATAACTTGGTCATGCAAACAAGTGGCACGCAGACGTCAAGTTTGTACAATAGTTGATAAGGCACTGCCAGAAGTTCATAAACATTCCTGTTAATTGCTCAAAAAGTGACAAAGTGAATCGAGATTTTAACCCTAAGAACGAGGACTACAGAGATTTCAACCATAAAATGCCGAGTGATATTAAATACCATGCATACTAGTGTACAAAGCGACTTTATGTACAGTGCGAAACCAGAGTCATCATAAAGACTCGTACGAGATTCGCTGCTTGCAGAAGCTTCGACGCCATATCGAAGGTTCCCACAAAAACAGTAGACAGAAACAGCTTTGTAGGAAATTACCGTCTGCAGCACAAGATCGATTTAATGACGGAGTGCCCACATACATATCGCCCCCCCCCCCCGCGCACAAAACCCAACAAACCACGTTTCTACTAGTGGAAACCACTGTCACGCTGGTGTCGGTATACACTAAGACTTGTTTAGCGCAAGCAGCATGATGCAGGGTCAGAATTCTTGAGACTAGATTATAACAAAATCAATATTAAACCGTGACGATCCCGAAGGACGGTCTGTGCGAGTTTATCTAACAAAACAGTTTACGGTCTAATTTCAAAACTTTAGAAGAGCAAAGACATTCTTCGGAAAAATTAATTTATTCTGACGAAAGGAAGCAAGCTTCTGGAGTAAGTAGCTTTAATGTGATTCTTAAAGTATTTTTTTTAGGTAGCCAAGGAAAGAAAACGTATAATCTCAATTTCAACTATCAATTCAGTATATCAATTGAAGACTCTCATGGCTTACTTCAAAGCGATAGTATTTGGTCAAGTTATCACTAACTGAAAATTAGCGCGTATAGCTACAAAAGGAATCGATAAAAAAACTTTTATCAAAGATTCTCTCAGAACTCTACATTCCGGCTTTTAACTGCTTCAGTAAATAGCACCCATTTTTTTTTTTGCTTAGTCTAGATTTTAATAGATTCATACATTCAATCTAGATTCGAAATAAATTTTAATTTCGTGGCGCTTTTCTTTTTTTTTTAAAGATCGGCATAAAATGCTCTTTGTACATTCAACACCTTAGACTTTTGATCAAGAAGCCGACTATAATGAGGTAGGGCCTTGTTATTGAATACATAAATCTAATTACATGGAAGATTAGAGTTATGGATATTTCGTTGGCGATTTTTGCCAGAAGTCATGACGTGTGATAACATTAATTCATAGGCATTTCAATAATGCTACAGCGTCATAGATTAGGCAATTCTTTCTAATAATTTGAAGTTTCGGTAGGGATCTCTTACAAAAAAAAAAGAAAAATCATGCCAGTAAATACAGAAGTCCAAAGAAAAGTCTAAACAACAGTTTACCAATTCTTAAAAAATGCGAAAATGTCAGGATTTGGGTGCGTATTGGCTAGCAAATGCAAACAAAATTATTAACTTGTAATAAATTGAAAGACAAGAAACTCATCTTAAAAGTTATTTAGAAATTCCACGAAAAATGCCGATCATTATGAACATACTTTTGCGCTACAACCAAAAGTTTTAACTGACGAAACAGTAATTTACTTCTCCTTGACGTCGTAGTTGATGCGTTTCAATACCTTATTGAAGCTTCGTTTTATATCGAAAGCCTTTCGCTGCATCCTCGTAACATTCCTTGTGCTTTGGGACAAAACTGGAAAAACCGGTGAGTTGTTAAACTCGTCATCCAGAGATTCCGTTGAGAGATTTTTCAGGTCTTCCCCATATTCGTGCTTCTTATACAGTTCTTCAGCGGTGCGCGTTACTGCCACCGCCGGTTGCACAGAACGATTGTACGAAGCTAACGGCTCTTCCGTTTGGTTATTTGACGTCGGTTTCTCTTGAGTGAGAAAGTTTTGAGTCTTCCAGAACTTCTGGAGGCTTCTCTTCTTGTCAAAGTTCATTCTCATTTGTTTTTTAACATCTAGAGAGGATAGATTACTAATTTCATGAGACATAGTTCTTAGTGTCGCACAAAATCAGGGAATGCTAATTCAGAGAATTTGCACTCAGTTTTAAAAGCATATTCTTGGTTGAATATGATTTTGAAAAACAAAACAACTTAAATTCCTGTACGGTCGAAACTACTTTAAACATATGTGTTCCCCCACGGGATGTTTGGTCCAGATGTATATGAGATTTATTTTGTAATCATACAAAATTGTGGCACAAGGCCGTAGGAGAAATAGGGAGTGCTGGTCTTCATTAGCTATCTTAGGCCTAGTTAATATATTTATTTTCTGATGAAACATAAATTTTGGCACATGGCCGAAAAGGGGGAGGGGGATAGGTTGGTCATTTTTAGCTGTCTTAGTTAATCCGACTCACGACCCATTCATTCATTACAATTTACTCATCCATCACCTCTCAATCCTGCATATGCACCACGGACCTACAAAATACCCCGTGACATAAAAATTTGGTATAAACTTTAAAATATATTAAAAAGTTTCATGAATTATGAAATGATAGTGAGGGGAAAACTCAGGAAAAAAAAAACGAACTAAAAGTGTAACACAAAGATAAAAACTCAAGCAAAAGAAAAAAACAAATGTTAGTAGGATCCGACCACCCCTCAAAATAATAAGAGGGGCCGCTGAATTCCGCCGATAGACAGAAGAAGCACACTCACTAATGGAATAGGGAGGATGGAAATAAATGACGGAATTGGAAAAATCAAAGGCTGACCCAGCCGAGATGAAAACAAGGGATAAAAACAAACTGGGGAGGTTGGGAATCTGATCATGTGCCTATAACAAAAGAGAATGCCAAAAACATAACGTTTTGGCCCAGATGTATATTTCCAATTTATGTTAAAGTAATTCTGCAGTTATAAATTACAGAATCTCGCAAAATGTCAAAATGGTTGGAGTGGGTGGGTATTGATATCTGTGCCACCCTATATTAATACAGACAATCAGGTTTCTTAAACCGTTATGAAATAATTTCATGGTTTATCATCTTGAAGTGGAGCACGTGCTAGGGAGTTGATCTTGCAGAACATGACCGGGTATCCCATATTACTAATTTTATTCAAAGATAAAATATACTTACTAAATAGCTATTAATTTAACGTTGTACCACTAGGTTTGTATAATATCAGACCAAGAAAACGACTAAAAGCCATTTGCTACACTGAGGGGAGGGTAGAATTGGGTAAGATGACGATGTTTTCGTGCAGAAAAGGAATAATGAAATGTACTTACTCAATACAGTATTCTTCTTTTTCTTCTTCCTCCTCTGTTCTAACTTACACACACACATACATACATACATATAACATATTTATATATATATATATATATATATATATATATATATATATATATATATATATATATATATTAAATAGGTAGATATTGCATTTATCCCGGGATGGAGAAACAACTATTTTTTACTATTTATAGATTGCATATTTCTATTAAAAATAAGGCAGATATCCGATATAACCTCAAAAAAGACTAACGACAAACTGATCTGTACGTGTATTTTCTATGGATTATTATTCATTACGGGGAGGTAGGGAAAGAGAATGACAAAAGAGAGGGAGCAGTAGAAAATATTTGTTCATTCTTTTTCGCATATGAAATTAATCCATGTTTGTACAGTCAAAAATAGGAATTTCACAACGAAGATTGGAAGGGATAAGGAAGAAAAAGAGAAGATACAGAACAATGTTAAGGATAACAAGTAAAATATAATATATAATCTTGATTGTCAACACTCCTTGAATTTACATGCGTCCAGCAAGTGAATTACATATGATTAAAGGAAAAATGCCGCGTGCTACGGTCATTGAATTAATACTTACTTTAACTTAGGTTAAGTAAGAAGGAAGAAATCGTCACATCTACTAGGATTGAGGAGACTTGAAATTTCTCGGAGCATAATGACGGAAGACGGTTTGGAAAATTTGAAATTCGCAGGACATGTCGAAATTAAGAAAGCATTGGAGAGCAGGGAGTAGTAAAATGACAAATATTGCGATTATGTACAAAGCGTATGAAGTTGTGTAAAAGCCATGATAGCACATCACATGAAGGGACATGGCCCATAGAAGAAGGAAGAGAATGAAATATATTCACTGGTTTATTCCTCAATAACACATGGCAGAGTAGATAAAGGGGTTCGTTAGATCCATGACAGGACCCAAAGAGTGTGAGTTCAATAACCGGTTAAGGCAGTGGAGAACTTTCAGAGGGAAATTAACAGGAGATAACTGATAACTGACATCCATTAAACATGGCACGTGGAACTAGAACAGAATATACCATTCTGGTTATTTCGAAAATGACGTTAAACCATTGAGCTCGATTACGGTTTTCGATTTATCATCAATGTAATTTCGATTTCTTTCATGTTGTCCGGCCGCCATTATTGGCGTTGTTTACATACATTTTCCTCTAGGAATAATGCGCGGAAGCTTACTTAGTTAACGGCCTTTTTAAAGCTTTTCGTACCTTAGAGGTCTTGATTACTGCGCGATTTTCGCGGATATTATTTTAAAATGTGCTTACTTTTTTTAAAATGAAGTTTTAAATGAATAGTATTTTTTTCTTTATTGTCCTTAATAAATCTGCTTATAGCTAACGAAAAAGAATCTCAACCTAAAATGTAATTTATGAAACTTTAAATTCAAGAAACTTTAACGACACATAAAAAAAAAGATCCTTGAAAAGAAGGAAAACATCATTTTTTTACTTTTCAGGCAAGTAATTTTTATTTTATTTTATTTTAATTATCGGATATTACGTTTTTTCGCGCATTATTTTGCGCGTTCATTTCAAACTTTGCACATTATTCAACAATCAAGACAAGTGAAGCTTCTGCGCTGCATGTCTCCTCGAGGCAAATGTATGTAAACAATACCAGTAATTGCGGACGTTTTGTGTTGCGACGAGAAAGACTTCGAAATTACATTGTCCATAACTTCTAAACGGTAATCGAGTGCAATGTGTTAATGTCATTTTCGAAATAACTCGTTAATTTCACACCAGAATGGTACATTCTCATTACCGGGGGCTTTTGGGGCTTATACTGCAAATTAGCCAAAGTTTCATTTCTCGCACTTATCGCTTGGTGAACTTTCTCTCGGCTTTTTGCTTGGCCGTCAACTACTATCTTCAAAAATTTAAATGCAACGTCACTCGACATCATCTGTCTTCACAACTCATGTTCTTTCATTATCCTGTATCTTAAATAAATTTGTTTAATTTTCATCAGATTTTTTTCACTCTCGTTAACTCCCTTGCACCGTAGTGACTTTATAATCTTGCCTTGTGTGAAATAATTAAAATAAAATAAACGGGAGAGTTCTAGGTATGAATATGACTGAGCACCACTTCCCCCTTAACAATGAGAATGAGGAAGATTTCATACTGTATACGCGTCATGGCGGTTTCATCTTTTGAAGGTCTGATACGAGTTTTTTGAAGTTATTGTAGAACGAAGGAATGTACTCGTTTGAACATTTTCCATAGCAACAGCAGTAGAGAAGTGAGAAGCTATTCAGGTTTCATCTGTTGGAAAAGGTTTATAGCGTCTTTTAATTCTTTTATTACATTTTTTAAAAACATTCTTTGCACTGTCAACTTAATTTTTCTACCATGAAAGATGGCTGAAGAAATCATATAGCGACGTTTTTCATATGTTGATTCTCTCTTTCAATAATATGTCGTATTTTTCCAAACGCCGGGTGAGTTTCTTAAATAGTCATTTCTTTTAGCTTCGTCTAAATATGAAAATTGCAAAAATAGATATGAGAAAATGCTACTTTTTTGATGAATATTAAATGAAAGATTTACAATAAATATCACATTGTGGTGAATGAAATAATGAAAATTACTTAGGTCAATGAATGACAATAGCTGCACAATAAAGGCCAATATCTTCCTTTTATCCCGACATTTGGCCTCGTGCCACATGTTTTTTGTATTATTTAGACTAATATAAATATTCATATAGAAAGGGAAATTTATTTATTAGGTTGGTTAGTGTGACGGGTTATCAATAAAAAACTAAAAAAAAACAACTTTTCAACGTTGTCTCATTTCACCACATTTGTTTTAATTACATATCCTACTAACAAATACATACATATATATATATATATATATATATATATATATGGATTGTTGTGAACTTGTGACCCTGGGTTTCACGCTATTTGCGATCGTCAGATAAACTCTCTATATATATAAATTGCATATATAATATATATATATATATATATATATATATATATATATATATATATAAATTGCATATATATATATTATATATATATATATACATATTTTATATATACATATACATATGTTATATATATACATACATATATATACATAAATATATGTATACATATATTTACATATATATACATACCTATATATACACCAATATATATGTATATATATATTTACATATATATACATACATATATACATACATATGTATACATATACATATATATATATATATATATATACACACACACATATATATGTGTGTGTGTGTGTATATTTATGAGATTAATCTATCGAAACATTTTTTAAGCACGGCGCTCAGCTGAAGATTGCAACCGGTCTCGAGCACTTGATGTGTACATATACATATGTTTATATATATATACATATATATATATATATATATATATATATATATATATATATATATATATATACAAAAACTAAATAAAATCACCTTCTCTGTCATATTAAAAGAAACGTGCATATATATATATATATATATATATATATATATATATATAAAAGGTGCTTTTATTTATTTTTTTATACAATTTCTCATGTGATCTTTTTTTTTCTTTTCGGTAGATAAATTATATAAAAACTGCCCAATTCTTCTTTTTTTCGATCGCTTTCAGCTATACATTTAGCTATGTTGATGGTTGAAATATATTAACTGTTAACAAGAAATAGACTGTTGTATGTATGTATTTATATAATATTTTTTTTAAAAACACGGTCAAGATATTGTGTCCATGTTCATAGTTGATACTATTGTGTATTGTTTTATTTGTTTTTATTAATAAGGCTTCCATTATTTTTAAACTTTTATTTTTTTTACATATAGACGGTGCTATTATATTTGTGCTATCAACAAATATCTTAGGAATAGTGTCCAGTAGGTCTCCATGAGTATTTAAATGAAACCAAATTGAGCTACGATCAATAAGATAGAGTTGAAGTCTTTTTGCCAAACATGTTTTAGTGTGGCCTATATAATTGTTTACGAATTTTGATTGATCAGGAATACAATTCCTTAATGGGCATTTGAATTCGTAAATAATATTTTTTCCCTTAAGAGGAGAATTATTATTAATAAATATATAGTTGTCGGTTTTAAATAATTGTAATACATAATTAGTCTATTTTTTTGTTGCTACATCTTACTGATCACAGCACGTCTCCCTTTTCCCACACAAGTTTGAAAAATTCTCAAATTTTTCGTGTCAAAAGATTGGTGCCATATTTGTATATTTCAGCTGGAATTCCATCTTCGCCAGGGGCTTTCCATTCGAAAGCTGTTTGATGACATTTTTGATCTCAAAGATTGAAGGATTAGCAGAAAGGCTTTGTACAACAGGTCTCTGAGGAAGATTGTTTATTATATATATATATATATATATATATATATATATATGTGTGTGAGTGTGTGTGTCAGTGTGTGCATATATGTGTGTGTGTGTGAGAGTGTGTGCATATATGTGTGTGTGTGAGTGTGTGCATATATGTGTGTGTGTGAGTGTGTGCATATATATGTGTGTGTGTGTATATGTGAGTGTGTGCATACATATGTGTGTGTGTGTATGTGAGTGTGTGCATATATATGTATGTGTGTATATGTGAGTGTGTGCATATATGTGAGTGTGTGCATATATATGTGTGTGTATATGTGAGTGTGTACATATATGTGTGTGTATATGTGAGTATGTGCATATATATGTGTGACTGTGTATATATGTGTATGTATATATATGTGTGTATATATGTGTGTGTGTATATATTTGTGCATATATATGTGTATATATATATCTGCGTGTGTGTATATATGTGTGTATATATATATCTGCGTGTGTGTATATATGTGTATATATATATATATATATATATATCATTGTGTATATTTATATATGTGTGTGTACATATATATCTGTGTGCGTATATATATATATATATATATATATATATATAACTTGCGCCGATTGCAAATGTGAATTAAGTTTAAGCGTCTAATGATGTTTTTTCTTTTTCTTTCAGATTTGGCGGTCGTTGGGACGATATTTTTTGTACACATATTTGCCATGACTTAATTAACATGAGCCAATAGAAAAATAAATAACATTTCACCAATAACGCTGATTTATTTATTGCTGACTTTGATCCGTCTCAATTAATCGTCCTTATATATAATCCGTCTTAATGAAACACTTGAGTTCTGGCGTGAGCAAAAGTCCCGGTGAGCGTTCAAGTCAAATGGACTCCTTGAGCGAACACAGAGCAGTAGACGGAAGTTCCATGTGAACGGAACATTTGTTGTCCCATTTTTGAGGTAATGAATATGACCTACTAGTTTTTCCTCCAATGAATTGTTAAAGCTAGTTCAGAAAACAGATCAGTTTCCACCCGTACAGCCATATACTTTTCTATCCTCTATAGAGATATTCATATGACATCAGATTAGTCAGATCATAATTATGAAGCAAGAAGAATGTTTGGACCGAGGAGCTAATATTCCGGGATGCCTGCATTGATCTACGGTGCCTAGGACTGGAGATTAACAACTGCATTCATGCTTAGCTGTTAAGAAGGACTTGATAACTGAGAAAACTCTTCCGGTGATTCTATAGCTGGAGAGATTATGTAGAAGCTCCCTATGTCAAAGTTCGTCATAGAGATTCATGATATCTAATGCAATCATCCTCGTGATGTGTTTATAGTCTCATGCCTCACTGATTTTGTGAATAATAACAGGATATCAGCAGTGGACACTGTCGCAATCGGAATGTGTCCCTGATTCCAACTCTGAAGGGTAGTGATCAGGCATATATTTTAATCATAATTAGAAAAGACTTCTGGTTGTGCATATACACGCGAATATTAAGCGTACTGAATACATTTATCAAGCCAAACTACCACAGTCTCATAATGGAAACTATTCTGCATACGTATTCTTCTTCAATGCGTCATGTCTCTTCAGGACGTGCCCGATCATAGCTCTCCACAATTTCCTGTCCTTTGTAGCTCTTAGTAGATTTTGTTTTCTTGCTATCTCTTGTAATCCTTGTTAATCTCACCATTTACCCAGACTTGATTTCCTCTGTCCCATTTACCTTCAATTTGTCCTGTGTATCAGATTTTCCAAGCCTTCTTTCCTCATGACGTGCCCTAGAAATTTCAGTTGTCTCTTTTCTGCTTCTAAGAGCACGTTCCGTTTCCATTTTTCTTAAAATTTCGTCGGTGCACACATTTCAGTTTATCATATGATCAGCTTCCTTCTGTCGAATCACATTTCAATTGTCCCAAGTCTCGTATTCATCGGTGACGAGATTCTTTAGCATCCACGAGGAGGACCGATATTACATAACACGTTGCTCCTTGCTTTGTTTCTAACGAGATTTTCCTATTTCTTAATACATTGAGTAGCTTTCGGAAGGAATATTTCGCTCCTCCAATGCACTTTCACGTTTTAGTGCCACATTTTTGTTCTCTGCTGATTTTGGTGTCGCCAATACGCGGCGAACTGTTCCTTTTGTAGTCAACGTTACATTCTGTCTTCTTACAATTGGTGTTTAGTCCATTCTTTTAGCGTTCATTCACTAGCTTCTGTTGGATTTCCTTTTTTTATTTGCTATCTGTGTCTACTGTCAACACTATGTCATCTGTATATCTAATGTTGTTATGACTGTTGCCTCGAATAATGAATCCTGGTAGGACTTATATTTCTTTTCTGAATATCTTATTATGATAGCTGAATCTCCGGGGAGAAGAAACCTCCTTGTCTTACGCCTCTTTCTATATTTATGTATTGACTGAATTCAATTTTTTATCCGTATACAGGCTTCCAATAGCAGTTCTGAATTATTTCAATATCCTTACCAAATAAATCAAGCCTACCTAGCAGTTCAAACTTTTCTTTGTGACAAAGAAAATAATGACATAATCAAGGTGATAACATTCCACACTACTTCAAATAGAATGTTAGGAAGGAAATCCCTATTAATACTGGAAATAGCCATAACAGCTACCGGACTTGAAAGATTTGTTTTCCTGAAAAGATGTTTTAAAAGGGAGATTTCATAAATTTCAACCGAATCCAATGCTGGCTACTCGGTCAACGAACGGCAAAAGTTTCCTTATAGGGAAAAGGTTAATAATACTATTAGCCTTATCATTAACAGACGCTTCTACACAATCTACGAACTTGTGTCATTTATCTGCGATAGAACAGAAAGTCCTAGCGCTGGTAGCAAAAATAGATCTCTTTCCCGGCAACTTAGCAAGCTGACTATATATAGTCATCGTAAGAATAATTCCAAGTAAATTGTCTTTATTATTTTTTAGCTAGTTCCATTCGAATCATGGCTTTCTAAATGATGAGAAATAATCTGCAACATTAAGCAAAGAATTAATATTTACATGACATCTGCAAACGCATACACAAAATTACCGTTCGTAAAACAGAGCGTTGGGCATTTAGCGTAATAGATTTTTTTCATAGGCGATAGTTATAAGATTTAAATTGCTGCCCTTTCTTGGGTGATTACAAAGCGATCCAATTTTGGCGTCGAGTCAATGTAATTAAGTCAAAAACAAATACCGTAGTGCATCATGTTAGGAAAGAGAACCAGATGATGGCTCAGTATGTGCCAAAGTTGTTTTTGCACGAACGAAAGAAATATTTTAATTTAGTCTAGTGTCAAAGAAACCGTGCCTAAAACAAGAAAATAAAATATCTGTGAATGTAACAAAACAAAAAAGAAATAATAAAAATAAGAAATGATTGGGAAATTCATTTAAAATGAATTAATGTAAGTAAACAAATATTTTGAGATTTAATTTCTTCTTTGTTTGTTTTAATTACTCTTTTCCACATATAACATTATTTCATATTTTCCGGAATTTGACTCATTGAGGAAAAATGTATGATTGAATCATAATTTTCTTTCAGTGAAATATGTTTGGTTGTTTGCCCTTCCCTAAATGTGTCTCGTATTCCAAATGCTTTTTCTAATGTTCTTTAAAATATTTCTCCTAATAAAATTGTACAATTTTGATATTCGGCTTTATGTTGTGCTCTTAGCAACTCCGACCACACCGTAGTCATTATAACTCTACACGTGCTGACCGGAGAAATCACTATTAACCGTACATCTTTCTGTTATGAACGCAGTGATTGGGACTCATTTGATCATTTTCTTCGCGAGGCCACTTGGAATGATATTTTAATCATACTGTCGGGAGATGTGCCACTGGGGTCTCTCCGTGGGTGAAAGCCGCCATCGAAATTATTTCAGGGAAATTTTCAACAACGCACTATGTATTCGTTTGATAAATATATCTTCATTTTATTCTTTTATAACATACCGTGTTCATTCAAAGCCTATGCGATTACGACTCTCCCCAGATTCCTTACTTTTTTTTTTAGGGAGAATTGCTCCGCATTTATAGGACACATAGTGGCGTAGCTTCTCGTTGACTTCAGCAGTTATGAATAAAGTTTTCCATCTCTTCCAATGAGCTTATTGCAACGTCATATTTAATACATTGCAGAAGGGGTGAGAGTGAGGTACCTGCCTTCATTTGTGTGAACGTAAACAGAACGGTTCACTGATTCCAGTTTCACTGCTGATATCCCTTAAGCCACGCGCACGTACACATTAATATTAAAGACACTGATATCCACATAGGTGTATATTTCTCTTTATATTTGAGGGATGCCCAGAAAGCAAACCTGAAGGTTGTACTCAAGTGAAAATGTCACATTAGGCATACGACTATGAAGAATTTGTTTGAGAAAACAATAAACTAGCTTTAGTTATTAATCTGAAATTCATAATTCTATGAATAGGAGAGGCAAAAATCTAACATTTTTTTCTCTGTTCCAAAACAAATGATTGAGTCATAAATAATTTTATTTTCTTTCTTCAGAAATTTATTCTTTAGAAATGTACCAAAAGGTGGAGAAATTTAAATTTTACTCAATATTCATCAATAACGTCAATGATTTTTTGTCAACATAAACAGATAGCTCTACGATAAAATTTGAATAACATTCTGCAGGATTTGATGAACTTTAAATCACGTTTTCATTTAGTTTTCCACATCAACAATTTTATCCAAGAATTTTATAAGGTCAGATGAAAATGGTTAGTAGATTATAACTGACTAACCGAGTTCTAAAATTAATTCCTCTGTTATTCTTGCTGTGACGGATATATTCTTCGTTATGGAGGAGCGGAATATTTTACCTGTCAACGACTCTTTACACGGGCATTGTATTCTTAACTACTACAGATGATTGGAAGTTAAGGTGATACATTCGCCATGACAACTGTTTCCTCAAAATAAAAACATTGCATGACTCATCATAATAAATGTTAACAGATTTCACTTACCAATAATTTTCAAATTGTAGATGACATATTTTCTCTGTACCCAAATATCTACCAGCTTAACTAACTTTGTTTTTTTAATCATTTCACTCCGAGCAAGGCAATAAAGCCATTAGGACGCAAAAAGTTACTGAATGAGAAAAACTACTATTAAAAAGAGAGGACAATAAAGAAGAAGAATTAAGAAGACAGAAGATAACGATTGGCATTGCATTTAAATTTTTGAAGAACAATGTTGATTGGGAAGCAAGAAGCCTGAAGTGAGTTCCACAAATGAAGAGTGCGATAGTGTTACGGTTACATCTAGATATTCCATCTGTAAAATGATTAGACATTTCCGCCAATCTAGAATGGCATTTAAATTCATAAAGTCTATGTACCATAGCTGACACTATTATCATGAAAGTATTTATAGAAGCTACGTTACGGCGGTTTAAAAGTGACTGAAACCGAGTTGCCGTGACAGGACCAATATCATTGCAGATTCTTTCTTGGATTTTTTCAAGTATCTCTAAATATATAGCAGGAGGACCATCTTTATATTTTACAATTATCCTGAAGGAATTTTTTTTTCATTTATCCTGTGTTAATTCATTCAACATCAGTGAAAAACAACAGAAGGAAAAATATGTAAAGGTTATGTTCAGAGCAGGGCCTCCTTTATTAGATGGCTAATTTGATGTTTTAGCGGTGTTAATGGCGACGGTAATAGCGTGGCTTCAGTTACAAATAGGATATTGAATGCTGATTTTTAAGTCATACAGTTAGGCTGACCATATCCATTTACCTCAATGTGCGTTTATTTTGTGTCGTAATAGGATTTAATATAAATACAGTTATAGGAGGTTTGATCAAAATGTATAAGGACTGTTTCTATGGTAACTCTGTCGCGCACGCACACTAAGTTACAAGGTTCTCAACCACTTGCGTTACTTATAGCATTGTTTGAAAATAAAGTATATAGAGGGTGATCACCACACCACAGTTTCCATCGATGATCCTGGCTCATACAGCATTCTATGCTAAGCAGAATATTCCCCAGTCCCGACAACCACCATATTCCCAAGATCACGCTCCTTGCGACATTTTCCTCTTGAAAAATCAGATCCCACTTGAGAGGAAGAAGACTTCAATATGTCGAAGTAATCCAAGAGAATGCGACCAAGCAGCCAATCACTATCCAAAGAAAAGGATTTCCAGGAACGCTTCCATCAATGGAAACGACGTTAGATAAAATGTCTGGCGTTCGTTTAATGCGCTAGTAAGTATCTGACACCTCCTTCTATAATCTATCTTTATAAGATAAGTTATATCTAATATTTTAATGATGAATGATTTGTATATCCATAATGTTTATATCTACAGACGCTTTCCCAATTAAAATAATTGAGAAGCTATTCTAATATAGAGGATGCGATGGATAAATCTTCGCCTAAATTACGCAAAAATACAAATAAGACTTTCATCTCATTTTAACGAATATATATTTACCAAAATTACGCAAAAATATATTGAAACAGCAAAGAGTAAATGTATTCAATAAAATTACCATTCACTTTAGTCAGAACTTTTAAACAACTTCGGAATCCCCTGAAACTCTTCTGGACGGTCTCCTTGATTAAGATGGCGAATGCTTCCATAATACTTGCCTTTAGTTCCTCTTTGGTGTTATAAGGAGTTTTGTTCATCTCTTGCTCAACTAAACCCCACCCATAATAATTAAGAGGTTTGAAGTTTGGGAGTTAGGTGGGCAGAAGTAAGGGGTGATGTGGTCGAAGAAATTGTCTGACAGCCATGACTGTATTTTCCTGCTTGTGTGACATGGTGCAAAGCGCAGTTGTCAGACAGAGAGTCTTCCTTCACACATCCTCTTTACCCAGGGCACACTCCCTCTTCAAAGCACTTAAAGGTAGGCCTCCGTGTGAAGTCTGAGGCCCTCATCAACAAATCTGGGAGTTCTTTTCTCATCAGAACGATGAAAGTGAGCTTTCCAAGCTGCCGTACCTTCGTAATCACCATTAGGCTCATTCAACTCTTTCCGAATTCTCTGCACTAACCTCAGATTGACACCCAAACACTCTGAAATTTTTGTATTGGAGTATCCGGCACGAATGCCAACCAGCATGCCGTGTCTGAATTTCTGGTTGAGTGAAATACGTCATGGTGCTCTTTTTCTCACAAACGATGTCTCACTGACCATACTACACTGTGCAGTCGACAAAATCAAAATCAAATAATGCGCATACGCGAAATTAAAATATGAAATGGCGACAATTTACGAATCTTACCCTCTAAATATGTCAAAATCTGAAAATATGCACACACATACCCCACACACACACGCATATATATATATATATATATATATATATATATATATATATATATATATATATATTGAGACATGTTTCATTGAATAATTTAGACAAGTTTTGTTTACTTATTTTCAATTGGATCTTTTCATATTCACGGACAGGCCTTTTTGTGTCATTAATAAAGGAAGACAGAAAATCGGCTTATTCATACAGGTTATTTTATTCTGAGTACTTTCGACATAGCACAATGTCATCATCGGAGTGTTGATTATTTCAAGACTAATTTTGTAGTGTTCATCATTTTCAAAGACTAAATTTCTGTGTTCATCAGAAAGTTAAATTTTTACTTGTGATGTGAAGAAAGCTGAGGGGGTACGTGATGGTTAGAGTCACGTTTAAGGGGCGGGAATAAGTATAGTGTGTCAAGTTTTTATTTAAGAAATAAGTATTAAAACTGTTAGTGCAAACCTTGATATTTTAAACTATGCATTGTACACATTTCAAAATATTTACGCACTGTCCATAATTAATTCTATTAAGGTTTGGTCTCAGTTTTTTAATATGGATAGCTTCAAGTATTTTTAGTTTATGTTTCTCATGAAAAATTAAAGATGTATTTTCAACAAGAATTTTTCTGAATTCCGTGTATGGACAGGCATTGTAAATGTTTAGAATATATATATATATATATATATATATATATATATATATATATATATATATATATATATATATATATATAAATATATATATACATATATAGTCCAGATTTTGACATATATATATATATATATATATATATATATATATATAGATATTATCCAGATTTTGACACACACACATATACATACATATATACATACATACATATATATATATATATATATATATATATATAGATATTATCCAGATTTTGACACACACACATATACATACATATATATATATATATATATATATATATATATTATCCAGATTTTGACACACACACACATATACATACATATATACATACATATATATATATATATATATATATATATATATATATATATATATATATATATATATATCAAATACGTGGTGTAGTTCAATTTATATTACAATGAATCATTCATACCAAAAGTTGATTAGTAAAGTTAATGATATAAAATGGCGAAATCCCTTCACTATTTTATATCATTAACTTTACTAATCTACTTTTTGTATGAATGATTCATTGTAATACATATATATATATATATAAATATGTATATATATGTGTGTGTATATATGTATATATATATTTGTGTGTGTGTGTGTGCATTGTTTATATAGACATCTACGCACATACATTCCGTCATTTCACTGATAAGATGAAAGACAAGGGGAGACCTGCTTCTCGAAAATGATAGAATATCGAGAAACCTTTATTACTGACCGGAAGTACTAGAGGAATAAAACCGGATGACTTCGTGCTTGTTTCCTTTCGCAACAGACCATCTCGTCAACAGCTGGTGTTCTGTTCCAAATTGCTTGACCTAATAGACTTCGCCTTTTAACCTGTCTTCCTTCCTCACCGAATAATCAATGCTAGCGCAGTTTGGCTTCGAGGCAGCCATCAGCTTTTGACCTGGATTCGCTATCGTCTGTGGTTTCACTGCCTTTTTCCTTTCTATTCGGCCTTTTTCTAATTATGACAATGCGTTTCTTCCCACTTAAATCCCTCTTTTGTAAATGTCACAGATGTTTGTTCTCTGTTAATATTTCTAAGGCAGATGATCGATAGGTGATCATTAAAAACAATTCACAGCGGGGAACCCTTCTCTATTTTATTTAGACATGTACTTTTTCTTACGTTAAAGAAATGCAATTAAAATAATTACGTACTTGGTATGTGAACCACGGATTCAACAACAATGTACTATAATAAATCTTTAACAAATGTTCCTGAATGAAACTAATAACTGATTAATACGCAAAAAATGTCCGATATATTCTGGTGTAAACTTCCATTGAAAACTTTAATCATTTATTTTACATGAAATTCATTTTGTCAATATATTTTAAGCTTATCTACACCAGAGAAGAAACTTTATGTTATATCAATATCCTTTTTTTCTGGAGGCACTGTATGCTTAGAAAAAAAACCGCCAAAAAACTCATCACTCGAAATTCCAACATTTTACATGAACTTAAAAGAAAGCTGTCAAAATTTCGTTCTTCGAACATACGTAAAATCCTACAATTTCTGATAGAAAGAAAAGTACGAAACATCATTTCGACGTGGTGTAATGGTTAACCAGATCGTCTCAGAAGATCAATTACAAATGAATATATATTTGTCTTTATCTTTGAGCGGTACGTAGCAAGCATACTTCAATGTTATACTCCTGTGAAAAGGTCACATTAGACATACGACTATGGAGGATTTCTTTGCGATAACAATACGCCGAGTTTTATTATTATTATGAAAATCTAATTCAAAAGTTTATTAATTGGAGAGGGGAAAAGCAGAAACTTTCCCTTTCAATGACACGTGGCCCAATGGATAAAAGCGTTGTATGGAATAATCTAAAATGACGTGACCCAAAGAGCCGTGAGTTCAATACCTGATCATAGCAGAGGTGAAAAAAAAAACTTCGAGAGTTGATATACTAAAGGGAAATAACTGAAAACTGGGATAAACCACATGGACGAAATAAAGGGTCAAGTTCGAATATCTAAAGTATATGATCTGAAGAAGACCGGAGCGTAAAACGGCCGAAACGTCATGAATATGGCAATATAGATGAGGACAACACTCTGAATAATATAATTCGATCAGATAAAAAAAATTCATAAACTGAATTTAGTAAGAGTACCAAACAGGAAAGATTAGAGATGCTTGGAATTCAGACATTCCATAAGAAGTCGCAAAATGTTTCCTCTGAGTGTAAGTAAATGAGGCATACCAGAAAAGCTTATATGGTGAGGTATTTAATATAAGAACTCTCCTAAAACTTTCTAATCTTGTATATTGTTATAATTATTCAATGTTATTAGGAGTTAAATTTACCAAAATTCTTTAAAAAAATAATTTGAAAAAAATTGGGGTGAAGATTTATATTTCGGTGAGATTCGATAACGGCAGTCTCAAGAATTACGTCTCAGTAAGTTACTTTCCCGTTTAATTCTCTTTTCAAATATCTGCTTTACTATAAGACATACTTCTTTTCACAGACAACATATATGACTTTGAAAATTTGAAGAAATGAAAAGAAAATCTTCTGTTATTTATAATATATCATATATGAATTAATCTCAAACTAAAAGCATTATAATAATTAGATTCTAAAAAAGACTACATTTATAGCAACATTTACTCACCTACGTTTATCAGACATAAAAATAATATCACTTAACGTCCTCCATAATTTATCTTTACTTTTCTTTAGCCTCAAGTATATTGATGAACATTCTTGAATTTACAGATTCTGAAAAAATAACATTTTTTATTTCTGTTTATAAATACTTGGTTGGAAAATAAATTCCTTATATTTCTAGTCCATTAGAGGACGAAACGCGTCGGTAAAGATGTGTGTCCGATTTGTCTTTATTCATATTGTTTTATACAGATTTATTTCTCGTTATATCTACATATTTACACACACACGCGCGCGCGCAGACATACATACAAACTCACACAAACGCACAGACTTAATTCAACAGCAGCCAAGAAAGATGTAGATTAGAGATGACATTTATTTTCAAAATAATTTCACACATTGAGGTATTAAACAGGGATCTGTGTTTACTAAGAGAGTATAATTTCCACAGGGAGACTTCTAACCAACAACAACATTCCTCGGAAAAGAAAGTCCCACTTCTTTGTCTATTTGTCGTGTCACTGAAAAAGAACACAGGCGTGTTCGAAAATTGCTTCTTTAAAATCTTTCTCCTCGTACTCTACTTCTGTCAAAAAGATACTATACTGTTGTGGTGGAATCCACCTAATCTGCATAGGTGACTATCAACTATATAAATAATGGTTGATACCGGAAGACGGGAGAAGGAAGGTGGAATCGGTCTCAAGGCTAAGATCAAAGTGTAGTATCTGTTCGCAGATTACTCTCTGAATGATCGCCTATGGGGCCGGGATTCCTTCTCCGATACAGGCCGGCGGCAGGGATTCGTCCCTGCGCTGGTAGTATCGTGGCTAAGTCTGACTAGCTCTGACCAGCTCTGACCAGCTCTGACCAGCTTGGACAAGCTATGACCAGCTAAGACCAGCCAAAGACCAGCTATGACTAGCTAAAGCCAAAGCACTGCGACCCGGGTGAAAACTCGGGTCCATTCCCCCTCCCCTTCCCACGTTAAACTCGACCTTGTGTCACAACCTGGCCATGTGGGAGGTCAAGTAAATCCCAAGGCTAAGATCAAAGTGTAGTATCTGTTCGCAGATTACTCTCTGAATGATCGCCTATGGGGCCGGGATTCCTTCTCCGATACAGGCCGGCGGCGGGGATTCGTCCCTGCGCTGGTAGTATCGTGGCTAAGTCTGACTAGCTAAGACCAGCTCTGACCAGCTCTGACCAGCTTGGACAAGCTATGACCTGCTAAGACCAGCCAAAGACCAGCTATGACTAGCTAAAGCCAAAGCACTGCGACCCGGGTGAAAACTCGGGTCCATTCCCCCTCCCTCCCCACGTTAAACTCCGACCTTGTGTCACAACCTGGCCATGTGGGAGGTCAAGTAAATCCCAAGGCTAAGATCAAAGTGTAGTATCTGTTCGCAGATTACTCACTGAATGATCGCCTATGGGGCCGGGATTCCTTCTCCGATACAGGCCGGCGGCGGGGATTCGTCCCTGCGCTGGTAGTATCGTGGCTACGTCTGACTAGCTAAGACCAGCTCTGACCAGCTCTGACCAGCTTGGACAAGCTATGACCAGCTAAGACCAGCCAAGACCAGCTATGACTAGCTAAAGCCAAAGCACTGCGACCCGGGTGAAAACTCGGGTCCATTCCCCCTCCCTCCCCACGTTAAACTCCGACCTTGTGTCACAACCTGGCCCTGTGGGAGGTCAAGTAAATCCCAAGGCTAAGATCAAAGTGTAGTATCTGTTCGCAGATTACTCGCTGAATGATCGCCTATGGGGCCGGGATTCCTTCTCCGATACAGGCCGGCGGCGGGGATTGGTCCCTGCGCTGGTAGTATCGTGGCTACGTCTGACTAGCTAAGACCAGCTCTGACCAGCTTGGACAAGCTATGACCAGCTAAGACCAGCCAAAGACCAGCTATGACTAGCTAAAGCCAAAGCACTGCGACCCGGGTGAAAACTCGGGTCCATTCCCCCTCCCTTCCCACGTTAAACTCCGACCTTGTGTCACAACCTGGCCATGTGGGAGGTCAAGTAAATCCCAAGGCTAAGATCAAAGTGTAGTATCTGTTCGCAGATTACTCGCTGAATGATCGCCTATGGGGCCGGGATTCCTTCTCCGATACGGGCCGGCGGCGGGGATTGGTCCCTGCGCTGGTAGTATCGTGGCTACGTCTGACTAGCTAAGACCAGCTCTGACCAGCTCTGACCAGCTTGGACAAGCTATGACCAGCTAAGACCAGCCAAGACCAGCTATGACTAGCTAAAGCCAAAGCACTGCGACCCGGGTGAAAACTCGGGTCCATTCCCCCTCCCTCCCCACGTTAAACTCCGACCTTGTGTCACAACCTGGCCCTGTGGGAGGTCAAGTAAATCCCAAGGCTAAGATCAAAGTGTAGTATCTGTTCGCAGATTACTCGCTGAATGATCGCCTATGGGGCCGGGATTCCTTCTCCGATACAGGCCGGCGGCGGGGATTCGTCCCTGCGCTGGTAGTATCGTGGCTACGTCTGACTAGCTAAGACCAGCTCTGACCAGCTCTGACCAGCTTGGACAAGCTATGACCAGCTAAGACCAGCCAAAGACCAGCTATGACTAGCTAAAGCCAAAGCACTGCGACCCGGGTGAAAACTCGGGTCCATTCCCCCTCCCTTCCCACGTTAAACTCCGACCTTGTGTCACAACCTGGCCATGTGGGAGGTCAAGTAAATCCCAAGGCTAAGATCAAAGTGTAGTATCTGTTCGCAGATTACTCGCTGAATGATCGCCTATGGGGCCGGGATTCCTTCTCCGATACAGGCCGGCGGCGGGGATTGGTCCCTGCGCTGGTAGTATCGTGGCTACGTCTGACTAGCTAAGACCAGCTCTGACCAGCTCTGACCAGCTTGGACAAGCTATGACCAGCTAAGACCAGCTATGACTAGCTAAAGCACTGCGACCCGGGTGAAAACTCGGGTCCATTCCCCCTCCCTCCCCACGTTAAACTCCGACCTTGTGTCACAACCTGGCCCTGTGGGAGGTCAAGTAAATCCCAAGGCTAAGATCAAAGTGTAGTATCTGTTCGCAGATTACTCTCTGAATGATCGCCTATGGGGCCGGGATTCCTTCTCCGATACAGGCCGGCGGCAGGGATTCGTCCTTGCGCTGGTAGTATCGTGGCTAAGTCTGACTAGCTATGACCAGCTTGGACAAGCTATGACCAGCTAAGACCAGCCAAAGACCAGCTATGACTAGCTAAAGCCAAAGCACTGCGACCCGGGTGAAAACTCGGGTCCATTCCCCCTCCCTCCCCACGTTAAACTCCGACCTTGTGTCACAACCTGGCCATGTGGGAGGTCAAGTAAATCCCAAGGCTAAGATCAAAGTGTAGTATCTGTTCGCAGATTACTCACTGAATGATCGCCTATGGGGCCGGGATTCCTTCTCCGATACAGGCCGGCAGCAGGGATTCGTCCCTGCGCTGGTAGTATCGTGGCTACGTCTGACTAGCTATGACCAGCTCTGACCAGCTTGGACAAGCTATGACCAGCTAAGACCAGCCAAGACCAGCTATGACTAGCTAAAGCCAAAGCACTGCGACCCGGGTGAAAACTCGGGTCCATTCCCCCTCCCTCCCCACGTTAAACTCCGACCTTGTGTCACAACCTGGCCCTGTGGGAGGTCAAGTAAATCCCAAGGCTAAGATCAAAGTGTAGTATCTGTTCGCGGATTGCTCGCTGAATGATCGCCTATGGGGCCGGGATTCCTTCTCCGATACGGGCCGGCGGCGGGGATTCGTCCCTGCGCTGGTAGTATCGTGGCTACGTCTGACCAGCTCTGACCAGCTTGGACAAGCTATGACCAGCTAAGACCAGCCAAGACCAGCTATGACTAGCTAAAGCCAAAGCACTGCGACCCGGGTGAAAACTCGGGTCCATTCCCCCTCCCTCCCCACGTTAAACTCCGACCTTGTGTCACAACCTGGCCCTGTGGGAGGTCAAGTAAATCCCAAGGCTAAGATCAAAGTGTAGTATCTGTTCGCAGATTACTCTCTGAATGATCGCCTATGGGGCCGGGATTCCTTCTCCGATACAGGCCGGCGGCAGGGATTCGTCCTTGCGCTGGTAGTATCGTGGCTAAGTCTGACTAGCTCTGACCAGCTTGGACAAGCTATGACCAGCTAAGACCAGCCAAAGACCAGCTATGACTAGCTAAAGCCAAAGCACTGCGACCCGGGTGAAAACTCGGGTCCATTCCCCCTCCCTCCCCACGTTAAACTCCGACCTTGTGTCACAACCTGGCCATGTGGGAGGTCAAGTAAATCCCAAGGCTAAGATCAAAGTGTAGTATCTGTTCGCAGATTACTCACTGAATGATCGCCTATGGGGCCGGGATTCCTTCTCCGATACAGGCCGGCAGCAGGGATTCGTCCCTGCGCTGGTAGTATCGTGGCTACGTCTGACTAGCTATGACCAGCTCTGACCAGCTTGGACAAGCTATGACCAGCTAAGACCAGCCAAGACCAGCTATGACTAGCTAAAGCCAAAGCACTGCGACCCGGGTGAAAACTCGGGTCCATTCCCCCTCCCTCCCCACGTTAAACTCCGACCTTGTGTCACAACCTGGCCCTGTGGGAGGTCAAGTAAATCCCAAGGCTAAGATCAAAGTGTAGTATCTGTTCGCGGATTGCTCGCTGAATGATCGCCTATGGGGCCGGGATTCCTTCTCCGATACGGGCCGGCGGCGGGGATTCGTCCCTGCGCTGGTAGTATCGTGGCTACGTCTGACCAGCTCTGACCAGCTTGGACAAGCTATGACCAGCTAAGACCAGCCAAGACCAGCTATGACTAGCTAAAGCCAAAGCACTGCGACCCGGGTGAAAACTCGGGTCCATTCCCCCTCCCTCCCCACGTTAAACTCCGACCTTGTGTCACAACCTGGCCCTGTGGGAGGTCAAGTAAATCCCAAGGCTAAGATCAAAGTGTAGTATCTGTTCGCGGATTGCTCGCTGAATGATCGCCTATGGGGCCGGGATTCCTTCTCCGATACGGGCCGGCGGCGGGGATTCGTCCCTGCGCTGGTAGTATCGTGGCTACGTCTGACCAGCTCTGACCAGCTTGGACAAGCTATGACCAGCTAAGACCAGCCAAGACCAGCTATGACTAGCTAAAGCCAAAGCACTGCGACCCGGGTGAAAACTCGGGTCCATTCCCCCTCCCCTTCCCACGTTAAACTCGACCTTGTGTCACAACCTGGCCATGTGGGAGGTCAAGTAAATCCCAAGGCTAAGATCAAAGTGTAGTATCTGTTCGCGGATTACTCACTGAATGATCGCCTATGGGGCCGGGATTCCTTCTCCGATACAGGCCGGCGGCGGGGATTCGTCCCTGCGCTGGTAGTATCGTGGCTACGTCTGACTAGCTAAGACCAGCTTGGACAAGCTATGACCAGCTAAGACCAGCCAAAGACCAGCTATGACTAGCTAAAGCCAAAGCACTGCGACCCGGGTGAAAACTCGGGTCCATTCCCCCTCCCTCCCCACGTTAAACTCCGACCTTGTGTCACAACCTGGCCCTGTGGGAGGTCAAGTAAATCCCAAGGCTAAGATCAAAGTGTAGTATCTGTTCGCGGATTACTCACTGAATGATCGCCTATGGGGCCGGGATTCCTTCTCCGATACAGGCCGGCGGCAGGGATTGGTCCCTGCGCTGGTAGTATCGTGGCTACGTCTGACTAGCTATGACCAGCTCTGACCAGCTTGGACAAGCTATGACCAGCCAAGACCAGCTATGACTAGCTAAAGCCAAAGCACTGCGACCCGGGTGAAAACTCGGGTCCATTCCCCCTCCCTTCCCACGTTAAACTCCGACCTTGTGTCACAACCTGGCCATGTGGGAGGTCAAGTAAATCCCAAGGCTAAGATCAAAGTGTAGTATCTGTTCGCAGATTACTCTCTGAATGATCGCCTATGGGGCCGGGATTCCTTCTCCGATACAGGCCGGCGGCAGGGATTCGTCCCTGCGCTGGTAGTATCGTGGCTAAGTCTGACTAGCTATGACCAGCTTGGACAAGCTATGACCAGCCAAGACCAGCCAAAGACCAGCTATGACTAGCTAAAGCCAAAGCACTGCGACCCGGGTGAAAACTCGGGTCCATTCCCCCTCCCTCCCCACGTTAAACTCCGACCTTGTGTCACAACCTGGCCCTGTGGGAGGTCAAGTAAATCCCAAGGCTAAGATCAAAGTGTAGTATCTGTTCGCAGATTACTCACTGAATGATCGCCTATGGGGCCGGGATTCCTTCTCCGATACAGGCCGGCAGCAGGGATTCGTCCCTGCGCTGGTAGTATCGTGGCTACGTCTGACTAGCTATGACCAGCTCTGACCAGCTTGGACAAGCTATGACCAGCTAAGACCAGCCAAGACCAGCTATGACTAGCTAAAGCCAAAGCACTGCGACCCGGGTGAAAACTCGGGTCCATTCCCCCTCCCTTCCCACGTTAAACTCCGACCTTGTGTCACAACCTGACCGTGTGGGAGGTCAAGTAAATCCCGTGTAGTATCTGTTCGCGGATTGCTCGCTGAATGATCGCCTATGGGGCCGGGATTCCTTCTCCGATACGGGCCGGCGGCGGGGATTCGTCCCTGCGCTGGTAGTATCGTGGCTACGTCTGACCAGCTCTGACCAGCTTGGACAAGCTATGACCAGCTAAGACCAGCCAAGACCAGCTATGACTAGCTAAAGCCAAAGCACTGCGACCCGGGTGAAAACTCGGGTCCATTCCCCCTCCCTCCCCACGTTAAACTCCGACCTTGTGTCACAACCTGGCCCTGTGGGAGGTCAAGTAAATCCCAAGGCTAAGATCAAAGTGTAGTATCTGTTCGCGGATTGCTCGCTGAATGATCGCCTATGGGGCCGGGATTCCTTCTCCGATACGGGCCGGCGGCGGGGATTCGTCCCTGCGCTGGTAGTATCGTGGCTACGTCTGACCAGCTCTGACCAGCTTGGACAAGCTATGACCAGCTAAGACCAGCCAAGACCAGCTATGACTAGCTAAAGCCAAAGCACTGCGACCCGGGTGAAAACTCGGGTCCATTCCCCCTCCCTCCCCACGTTAAACTCCGACCTTGTGTCACAACCTGGCCCTGTGGGAGGTCAAGTAAATCCCAAGGCTAAGATCAAAGTGTAGTATCTGTTCGCGGATTACTCACTGAATGATCGCCTATGGGGCCGGGATTCCTTCTCCGATACAGGCCGGCGGCGGGGATTCGTCCCTGCGCTGGTAGTATCGTGGCTACGTCTGACTAGCTAAGACCAGCTTGGACAAGCTATGACCAGCTAAGACCAGCCAAAGACCAGCTATGACTAGCTAAAGCCAAAGCACTGCGACCCGGGTGAAAACTCGGGTCCATTCCCCCTCCCCTTCCCACGTTAAACTCGACCTTGTGTCACAACCTGGCCATGTGGGAGGTCAAGTAAATCCCAAGGCTAAGATCAAAGTGTAGTATCTGTTCGCGGATTACTCACTGAATGATCGCCTATGGGGCCGGGATTCCTTCTCCGATACAGGCCGGCGGCGAGGATTCGTCCCTGCGCTGGTAGTATCGTGGCTACGTCTGACTAGCTAAGACCAGCTTGGACAAGCTATGACCAGCTAAGACCAGCCAAAGACCAGCTATGACTAGCTAAAGCCAAAGCACTGCGACCCGGGTGAAAACTCGGGTCCATTCCCCCTCCCTCCCCACGTTAAACTCCGACCTTGTGTCACAACCTGGCCCTGTGGGAGGTCAAGTAAATCCCAAGGCTAAGATCAAAGTGTAGTATCTGTTCGCGGATTACTCACTGAATGATCGCCTATGGGGCCGGGATTCCTTCTCCGATACAGGCCGGCGGCAGGGATTGGTCCCTGCGCTGGTAGTATCGTGGCTACGTCTGACTAGCTATGACCAGCTCTGACCAGCTTGGACAAGCTATGACCAGCCAAGACCAGCTATGACTAGCTAAAGCCAAAGCACTGCGACCCGGGTGAAAACTCGGGTCCATTCCCCCTCCCTTCCCACGTTAAACTCCGACCTTGTGTCACAACCTGGCCATGTGGGAGGTCAAGTAAATCCCAAGGCTAAGATCAAAGTGTAGTATCTGTTCGCAGATTACTCTCTGAATGATCGCCTATGGGGCCGGGATTCCTTCTCCGATACAGGCCGGCGGCAGGGATTCGTCCCTGCGCTGGTAGTATCGTGGCTAAGTCTGACTAGCTATGACCAGCTTGGACAAGCTATGACCAGCCAAGACCAGCCAAAGACCAGCTATGACTAGCTAAAGCCAAAGCACTGCGACCCGGGTGAAAACTCGGGTCCATTCCCCCTCCCTCCCCACGTTAAACTCCGACCTTGTGTCACAACCTGGCCCTGTGGGAGGTCAAGTAAATCCCAAGGCTAAGATCAAAGTGTAGTATCTGTTCGCAGATTACTCACTGAATGATCGCCTATGGGGCCGGGATTCCTTCTCCGATACAGGCCGGCAGCAGGGATTCGTCCCTGCGCTGGTAGTATCGTGGCTACGTCTGACTAGCTATGACCAGCTCTGACCAGCTTGGACAAGCTATGACCAGCTAAGACCAGCCAAGACCAGCTATGACTAGCTAAAGCCAAAGCACTGCGACCCGGGTGAAAACTCGGGTCCATTCCCCCTCCCTTCCCACGTTAAACTCCGACCTTGTGTCACAACCTGACCGTGTGGGAGGTCAAGTAAATCCCGTGTAGTATCTGTTCGCGGATTGCTCGCTGAATGATCGCCTATGGGGCCGGGATTCCTTCTCCGATACGGGCCGGCGGCGGGGATTCGTCCCTGCGCTGGTAGTATCGTGGCTACGTCTGACCAGCTCTGACCAGCTTGGACAAGCTATGACCAGCTAAGACCAGCCAAGACCAGCTATGACTAGCTAAAGCCAAAGCACTGCGACCCGGGTGAAAACTCGGGTCCATTCCCCCTCCCTCCCCACGTTAAACTCCGACCTTGTGTCACAACCTGGCCCTGTGGGAGGTCAAGTAAATCCCAAGGCTAAGATCAAAGTGTAGTATCTGTTCGCGGATTGCTCGCTGAATGATCGCCTATGGGGCCGGGATTCCTTCTCCGATACGGGCCGGCGGCGGGGATTCGTCCCTGCGCTGGTAGTATCGTGGCTACGTCTGACCAGCTCTGACCAGCTTGGACAAGCTATGACCAGCTAAGACCAGCCAAGACCAGCTATGACTAGCTAAAGCCAAAGCACTGCGACCCGGGTGAAAACTCGGGTCCATTCACCCTCCCTCCCCACGTTAAACTCCGACCTTGTGTCACAACCTGGCCCTGTGGGAGGTCAAGTAAATCCCAAGGCTAAGATCAAAGTGTAGTATCTGTTCGCGGATTACTCACTGAATGATCGCCTATGGGGCCGGGATTCCTTCTCCGATACAGGCCGGCGGCGGGGATTCGTCCCTGCGCTGGTAGTATCGTGGCTACGTCTGACTAGCTAAGACCAGCTTGGACAAGCTATGACCAGCTAAGACCAGCCAAAGACCAGCTATGACTAGCTAAAGCCAAAGCACTGCGACCCGGGTGAAAACTCGGGTCCATTCCCCCTCCCCTTCCCACGTTAAACTCGACCTTGTGTCACAACCTGGCCATGTGGGAGGTCAAGTAAATCCCAAGGCTAAGATCAAAGTGTAGTATCTGTTCGCGGATTACTCACTGAATGATCGCCTATGGGGCCGGGATTCCTTCTCCGATACAGGCCGGCGGCGGGGATTCGTCCCTGCGCTGGTAGTATCGTGGCTACGTCTGACTAGCTAAGACCAGCTTGGACAAGCTATGACCAGCTAAGACCAGCCAAAGACCAGCTATGACTAGCTAAAGCCAAAGCACTGCGACCCGGGTGAAAACTCGGGTCCATTCCCCCTCCCTCCCCACGTTAAACTCCGACCTTGTGTCACAACCTGGCCCTGTGGGAGGTCAAGTAAATCCCAAGGCTAAGATCAAAGTGTAGTATCTGTTCGCGGATTACTCACTGAATGATCGCCTATGGGGCCGGGATTCCTTCTCCGATACAGGCCGGCGGCAGGGATTGGTCCCTGCGCTGGTAGTATCGTGGCTACGTCTGACTAGCTATGACCAGCTCTGACCAGCTTGGACAAGCTATGACCAGCCAAGACCAGCTATGACTAGCTAAAGCCAAAGCACTGCGACCCGGGTGAAAACTCGGGTCCATTCCCCCTCCCTTCCCACGTTAAACTCCGACCTTGTGTCACAACCTGGCCATGTGGGAGGTCAAGTAAATCCCAAGGCTAAGATCAAAGTGTAGTATCTGTTCGCAGATTACTCTCTGAATGATCGCCTATGGGGCCGGGATTCCTTCTCCGATACAGGCCGGCGGCAGGGATTCGTCCCTGCGCTGGTAGTATCGTGGCTAAGTCTGACTAGCTATGACCAGCTTGGACAAGCTATGACCAGCCAAGACCAGCCAAAGACCAGCTATGACTAGCTAAAGCCAAAGCACTGCGACCCGGGTGAAAACTCGGGTCCATTCCCCCTCCCTCCCCACGTTAAACTCCGACCTTGTGTCACAACCTGGCCCTGTGGGAGGTCAAGTAAATCCCAAGGCTAAGATCAAAGTGTAGTATCTGTTCGCGGATTGCTCACTGAATGATCGCCTATGGGGCCGGGATTCCTTCTCCGATACGGGCCGGCGGCAGGGATTCGTCCCTGCGCTGGTGGTATCGTGGCTATGTCTGACTAGCTATGACCAGCTCTGACCAGCTTGGACAAGCTATGACCAGCCAAGACCAGCTATGACTAGCTAAAGCCAAAGCACTGCGACCCGGGTGAAAACTCGGGTCCATTCCCCCTCCCTCCCCACGTTAAACTCCGACCTTGTGTCACAACCTGGCCCTGTGGGAGGTCAAGTAAATCCCAAGGCTAAGATCAAAGTGTAGTATCTGTTCGCAGATTGCTCACTGAATGATCGCCTATGGGGCCGGGATTCCTTCTCCCGATACAGGCCGGCGGTGGGGATTCGTCCCTGCGCTGGTAGTATCGTGGCTACGTCTGACCAGCTTGGACAAGCAATGACCAGCCAAGACCAGCTATGACTAGCTAAAGCCAAAGCTCTGCGACCCGGGTGAAAACTCGGGTCCATTCCCCCTCCCTTCCCACGTTAAACTCCGACCTTGTGTCACAACC
This sequence comes from Acanthosepion esculentum, assembly GCA_964036315.1. Classification (NCBI taxonomy): domain Eukaryota; kingdom Metazoa; phylum Mollusca; class Cephalopoda; order Sepiida; family Sepiidae; genus Acanthosepion; species Acanthosepion esculentum. The sequence continues at coordinate 50,871,765 of OZ038486.1, forward strand.
TGGCCCTGTGGGAGGTCAAGTAAATCCTGAGAAGGAAGGTGGAATCACGAGATCCAACTAGAGACTCTGATCGACTGCGACTAGTCAACACATTCTCCAGGAACGTCTTCCCAGAAATATACAGAAATACTATATGTACTTATTGTGTACACTTTCTTGTTATAATACATTCTTGTTCCAAGTACATTTTGTGTTGCATTATTATTCCATGCAATAGGCGAGATTCAACATTGAGTCAAGACTCAACATATACATAATAAATATCAATTTTATTGCCAATATTGGTATTGTTGGCTTATTATTCTTCATATTTTATTAAAAGGACAATTAAATGTGCATATATGGACAAAGTCGACCGTTATTTTAATATATTGTATTGTATACGTTATTTACATAGAAACAAACATTTAAGTAAATGTTCTGTTTATAATAAATAGTATTAACAACGTTTACCGGCTTGAACTGCCGAGAAATTTTCATAGAAAATATGTGTCTTCCGACAGGAATCGAAACTGTATCCTACACGTAACCGCCATATGGCCTGACGTGCTATAACAGTTTAGCTACAGAGGAGTGTCTGGTTAGCAAGGTCAATTTTATTACTTTTAAACTACAACTTTCCATGATTTTCCTCGAACGTTCATATCTGCTCGAAGCGTATCTAAACGTGAACAAATGACGTCACATATTACGAAACGGACAAAGTCCGACAATTATTTTAATATATTTTATTGTATACGTTATTTATATAAACACAAACATTTAAGTAAATTGCTCTGTTTATCATAAACAGTATTAACAGCATTCGTCCCATTCTTCCCGTAATTTATACGGTAACATTCCATAAAAGTACTACAAAAATGCACAGCAAAATTCCGTTTTTGTGCCCATAAAGGTAGCAAACAAACGGCGTTACTATGGGTAAAAACTCTGTTTCAACATTTACTTACGAATTTAAGAAAAATACTTCTATTTCTCGATGTTCTCGTAGAATGCGGTAAAAACGCATTCACCACTTCACTTTACAAAGAAACCACTAGTATAAACTCCAAACATTTCAAATATAATAGCAAATCTCTATCAGTGAAAAATTAGCGGTAAGCTCCTAACGAGATCGCACGCAGTCTCAACATCGTTCCTTAAGGAACATAGCAACATAAAGCAAATGTAAGTTAACATTGACTAACCAAACTACATTAAAGATAGCAACATCAAATTGTTTCAAATCTTTAAAAAAATATATTAAAATTGTTCACATAAACAATATCACTAATATCAACGTACGTTTTCTGAAACAGCTGCTCAAATATAACAGGATGAATTCACGTAAGAAATGTTGTTAAATTATACCAGTCCTGTTAAACAAAGTAAAAAAAAGGTCTACCATTCGTCTGTGCTTTGAATATTGCTGTATTTTCTTTCTTTCTCACTCTCAGTTGCCCCCTTGCCTTTTAGTAGCATTTTGGCCTTGTTTTAGGTGAATTGATTAAATAAAATTTATATTTAACTAGACATGCTCTGCAATTAACAGAAACGTGCGTCAATATACCTATATTTCTTTATCAAGATAATCAGTATCTGATCACTGAACTAAAGTATTCATACCAGAATTATTATCTTCAAATTAATTTCGATAAAAGTCTTTAGTAAATACAATTGGTTGCAGATCTGTTGAGACATGCATCTGTCCCATACCCAAACAAAACCAACCTAACAAACAAAGAAATGTCAAAAGTTAAAACGGCTAAATGAACAAGCTTCAAGACTAATTTGTAACCGCCATATAATCTTATTGCTACTTAATCAAAAGTAATTTCAAGTATAGTCAAAAGGGCGTTTCAAACTTTGGTTTCTCTATCGAATAAAGTGGAGATCTTATTTCTTGAATATGGAACGTTTTACATGTAGGTACATAAAGTTACAGTATTTTGACTAATGTTTTTCATCTATTCTGTTGCTTGCTCTCACAAATGTTTTATTTTACTCGCTTTCGTTTCTAGCGTCACATTAAACTGAAGGTAAGGTGTTTAGGATAAACATATTTCAAGTCACATTCGCATTCCTTAAATAAGTAGCTCGTGTTATATACTCCATGCCTTGGCCAATAGGAGTAATGAAGTTGCCTTAATAAATCTATTTTCTTCAATTCATATTTTATACTCATCCCTTTTTCTTGTAAATTATTTAAATTCTTTAAAATATACATAAATTATTAGGATTTACTAGCGAGCAAATTGAAACTTGCGCGCGATATTCGCATTCTGAACAAGTCTGGTTACTTTCATTTATTGCCCTTAGCGATAACATTTAGCAATTTTCTTTCAGCTATCGGTTATATAGCAGGGTAGAAAGCGGTAGCTTGCCTTGGCTGGAAGCCAATCTAGGAAATGGAAATGTATGAATTCAATCAGTATTTCTCGTGGTTAACTTCCCGAGAAGCTAAAGCTAAAGTGTAAACCCTACACAAATCTGGCGGTTTTGTGGGGTTCTGTGTTACTTTATGCTAGGAAATTGTATTGAGATAACGTTTAATTTTACTTTTATCGGCAATGCTACGAGTTGGATATTTACGTGGGGGGAGACATGTCTATAGCATTCTACACTAAGCCTCTATGATGTCCAGATACACAAACGACTAAGATAGATGGATGCAGTAAACTCCTATATAAACTAAATTTACAGTAATTCTAAGATTAAGTAAACTTTTTTTATATAATTATTAATGTATTCGAAAAATAATAACGTATTTCACTGTTATAAATTATGTATCAACGAATCAAGGCAGAACCAAGGCTGAATATTAGTAAATTGCGTTTAACACAATAGATGATTATGAATTTCAAAAAAAGCAACAAGACATTTCTTGTATAGATTTCGAAACGGTAGTAATGCTTCAGAAGTGTTTCAAAACATTTTCACAATATAAAGGGTTGAAATGATCGCGGGTAGATGTCAGCTGTTGTTTAAAATCTGTCAAAATGTCGTTTGTGACACATCTGACAAGCATCCTTCTGGGAAACGACTCACTTCGTATGAAGAACTTTTAAAAATGAATAGTGAATTTGATCAATGTCAAGGCAGATGATTTTCCGATTTAAAAAAAATATTTATTTGGTTCGTTAATATTTTCCCCGCCTTACGGACTTCAATAAGGGAAAATAATTACTTGAAATAAATAATTACCTGAAAGATAACGCGTAGTGCGAGATTTTTTTTATATATTTGATGCATTTGCTTGTTCCTTCTGAGGGATACATGAAAAATAAATAGATGATTCGTTAAAAGAATAGTTTGAATGCGCATTCAGAACAACAAAAAGTGTGATTCCATAATTTTTTTTTCACCCCCAGCTCACTTTAGGTTCAGTCATAAATAATCTTCGTTTTTGTTTATCAAGTTTATTATACGGCAAATGAATTACAACTGCGTGATATCTATATGAAGGTCTTGATCAGACAACACTATATAGGAACATGACTAGATTTTCATGTAGATGTTTTGTAGCAATTTGCGATGTTGCGCTAAACAGTGCTGCCTATGTTTAATTCCTTTATCTCTTTTATGTAAATTTTATTATAACTGATCCATACACCGTGGTTTTTGAAGTATTTGATATTTACTAATTCCCCATTTTGAGTTGTTATAGCGTATTCAGGTGCCATCGCTGTTTCATTTTAATTCCAAATATTTTTTTTCTGTTTTCGAAAGGTTTATGTTTAGGTCTTTTAAACACTTTTTTGGGAACTCTTATTAGATGCTGATTTTATTTCATGATTATTTTTATCCTAGTAATTAATAACTAAATCGTCGGCATAGAAATGCCTCGTCATCAACACATTGGCCTCGGGGGGGAAATTAAAAACACTGTTTTCTATTAGTTGGTTAAGTTAGTTCTGGGGAATCGTGTGCAGGCAAGAGGATCACGGGTAATCAATTTATGGGTCTTTTCTTATCACCCCCACCAGATGTAGATAAAAATGGGATAAAATAATAACAGACTTGACTATCATATTTGAGAGTTAATAAGAGAGAATTTTACGATTGTCTGATACATTAGTTTTATGTATTCACTCAAAGTCCTACAGAAAGATACCTGTTTAAATAGAACTGGTGAAACCTGCGGAAAAACGTAGATATAAAATACGTTTCTTGTGCGATTTCAAGCGTTAGTATTCTCGACAGAATGCTGTCAAAAGTATATGACAGGAACATAAAATTTATTGCAAAACCCAAACAATTGCCAAAGAAACTGGATTTTGAGGAGGCATTGCTGAATAGAACTTCAACTGAATGATATATCAGCATAAAAGTTATTCTTAACATCAAGAGGAACCAATATAAAAAGACGTAGGAATACAGACAAAAATATCTTACAGGAACCAAGCAATGAATTAAGGCCTGGTTAAGTATCGTTAAGAAGAAAGAAAAGTAGTGAACTTTTGTGTAATGACAGTCCTGTCTGAAGAATTTCCTCTCAGATTAAGAAGAGACTTAAAGCGAGTGAGATAAGATTCTGCCAATGAATGGTAAGAATATTGTGGACATAAAGTATGAGTAACAATGAAAATGTAAGTAGAATAGGGACAAGAAGAAAGACGGAAACTATTAGAAAAAGCCAGTTGAAAATTCTGGGACACATAATGAAGAAAAACGGTCTAGAGAATTTAACCATTCACAGGGCATATTGAAGTCTGTGGAGCAGGGAGAATCTACTTACTGAATCTGTGTTGATGGATGGCAGAATAAGCAAACAGTGTGATAGTAATGCTGGACAATTTACTTAGAGTGCCATAAATAAGTTGATATACGTTGCTTTGATCTGATCAGTGTAGAAAATTCCTTTTTTGGAAAGATACATACCTGATTACTGCTGACAGGATCGGGTTTTATTATGCCTTTCGAGACTGATCTCATTAAGTAACATTTTAGTTAAGAACAAATAATAATACTAATATTAAAAGTGACTATAAACTTGCCGAGAACGTATAATTTAGACAAGCTATTTTATAGTCCGAGGTATGAAGTAGGCTAATGGTAGTCGTACCCCGGGATTATTCCAGAATATTCTTTGTTATATTCTGTGCTATTACAGCAGAAGATGTTTTGATATCATTGGCGCCTTCGAAACAAGGTAAATGTCAAGTGTCTAAGAACTGGGTAGATTGAAGAAAGGTTAATTACAACAGCGAAAATTCGCAACAGAACAAACAGAATGCCAATGAAAGGGACAAGAAACTTGAAAACGAGAAGCCGTAAAAATGGGAAGAACACTACCAGATGAAACGACGAAGACACGTTTGAAGCGAGAAAACGAATCTTTATCAATGATAGAGGAGGACAGAGCATTATGAACGAATTGCATAAAATCCGCGATAGACAAGACAGTAAAATTTGGACAGTGTAGTAATAGAGATATACTTGTCTGCAGTCGCTCTGTCACAGACGTGATTTCGCCTCCTTCTGTCTGTTTTTACAAATACCTTCACGGTAACTGCTCCGATGAGCTGCTTTCGCTGGCTCCCAGACTCCATGAATTTAAGCGCTCAACTAGGCTGGCATCTCGCTCTCACTCTTTCACTGTCGAAACTGTTAAATGTAGCCGATACTTCTACTCCAATAACTTCATGTCTCGCTCTTCTCGCCTTTGCAACTCCCTCCCCGTTTCTTGTTTCCCTGATAGCTATAATCTCGTACTATTCAAATGTAATGTCAATCGACGTCGCCATATGCCTTGATCTATACCCTATCCTTCTCTTCGTCCTTTCCTCTATCACTCCTCTTTGCTCTCGCTCCAACTCTCTGTAACCCCTTGCGTGCTACTGGCTTCCCGCCTTGCTTGGGGTGAAAGGCTTAATATATATATATATATATATATATATATATATATATATGTGTGTGTGTGTGTGTGTGTGTGTGTGTGTGTGTGTGTGTGTGTGTGTGTGTGTGTATGTGTGGTAATTATAATAATAGCCGTTTCCCTATCAGGAAAATTTTGACATTCATTGATCGAGCAGACAGTACTTCTTTCGGTTAAAATTTATAATATATTTACCTTAAAAATCTTTCTTCAAGAAAAAAGGTTTCACATGTCCAATAGGTGTCATCGCTCTTTTCAGTATTGGTAGGGGTTTTCCCTTCTACTTTTTTAATGGAAGTCGGTTGGTTTGTCAATATGTTGATTATATTATCATTATTTTATCTTTGAGTTACATGTTCTATCAATTTTAGTTGTTGCGGTTGCTGGTAATCACGAAGTGTTGTTTGTTTCTGTTATTTGGCAAAAGTTATTTGTTTGTGAATCTGTAGCCTCATTCCACAATGTTCAAAGAATGATGGTCTTTGCCAAAACCGTCAAGCTTTTCTCTTTCAAATCTATACTTAACCATTGATCTTAGAAAGCGGTATATTAATCTGGAATATAGTTCGGTTAGCGTGGAGAAAATGAATTCACTTAGAATGAACTCAACGAAACAATGCTATATGTCTTAGGGAATAAAATTAAAAATTTCATCATCTTATTTCTATTTGTTAGCTGTTTATTTATCCTTTTTGTTGTGTACCCTGTTGAATAACCCCAACGCATCGATCAATTAGTGTAAAACCGATGACAAAATAGCCTACCTTTAAATTAAATATTTGGCGACACACTAATAACCATAGCTGAAGAATAACCTCGCTCTATTTAAATATATAGAGAAATCGTACAGGTGCATTGTGAGATCTCTTTCTAGCCAATAAGATAGACCAATTCTCGGTCTCATCCCCAATATTACTGTTCTTTCTGCGATTGCATGTCTTTATCCCTTTCGTTTGTTAACACCATTTTCAGTTTGGAAACGCTTTGCCTTTTTTACTGTCATATATATATATATATATATATATATATATATATATATATATATATATATATATATATACATATATATATATATATATATATATATATATATATATATATTTTGCTTAGTATTAAATTTTGCCCTGTCATATTCTTTCTTTTGTCAATGTTAATAGTAAACCTTGTGAATTCTGAATGTTGGGCATTTCTGCCAATCAAATTTAACCATGGGAAATACTCTACAGGTTACGGGCTCAGAAATATACTGTTTCAACGGGGATGAATCCAACTATGGGTTGGAAAATTTTTAGTCTACATCAGTCAGCTATGTACGATGCGTAATAAACGCTTAAGCGATCATATCTTTCGATACATGACTGACGAGGCAATTTTTTTCTCGCAGTAGGTTGCCATTTCTTTCTGCGGTAGCCCAGTTTCCATTCAAGGCTACAGAACCCGGTTTGTCCTGTTATTGCCTCATAGCTGAGGGAGAAGAAGAGGATTCACACCTTTCCCAAGGGTATTAGTATCGACTGGATCTATTACTATCAGTATACATAGGAATTCAAAAATTATGTGAAGCGATATTTATCTACAAACACAAGTATTTAGGGTGGTTCGAAAGTCTTGTCACCGCTGTCTCTCTTCCAAAATATCGGAGCTCGTGTCAGCCATCTGAAATAGAGAAAAATAATTTTTAGGGGTAACAGGACTTTCGGACCGAACTGGAGAATTAACTGGTTTAGTTATATATTGTAGTAAAAAAAGAAGTCGAAATGAAATACATGAAAAAAAGATTGAGGCCTATGCAACCAGATTCTAATTTTACTTGATGTTATAGTTTCTCTCAAATGTATTCATCTCTTTCATATTATGTTTCCGTTTCTCTTTTGCTGCCATTTTAAATATCTATCCTTCCACTTCCTGTCTACCTTTATCCTCTCTTCTCCCATTTTCCTTATCGTAAGACTTAGGATTTCCGTAAAACCGCTTTTTCCTTTCAAGCCCTTTCCTTCTCTCATTCTTAGAAATAAACTCTCACCGCACTCTGTACACTCCACGCTTCATTGTCCTACCGATCTCAAATAAACAAATATTAGAAGCATTGAATTATGCATTTAGGTATTATTAAAATACCAATAATGAACAAAAGATCCAAATGCCAATTTGAAACTTGAAGGATTATTCTGGAACATTTTAATGTGTTCTACGTCTTATAATTTTGCTCATTTAATATAAATATTTCAAGCGGTAATTCATTTACACGTATAATCAGCGATAAGTATCTGAACACTTACTCGTAATATCGATAATAAATATGGACTGGTATGTATCGTGATAAAATATCATTAATAATGTAGGAAATTAATTAAATAAAAATAAGCCTTAAATCTGACATAACGATTAATTTGATTCCACTTGCTAACATGAATAAAATTTGCAATTGAACATCATATTTCGAATAAAAGAAATTTCACATATTTTGCTGCCGAAGTGAAACGAGGAAAACTCTCGTTAAATTCAAGAAATAATTGAAGTGAAAAGCATAAGACAACATTTAGAGTATCATGAAATTAATCAGCCAATCAAGATGCAATAAACTCACGAATTTAAATATTGTTCATTAACAACGAAACATAGATATCAATTAAATATTGTAGCAGTGATGTTTTTGATAATAACTGCAATCAGTACATTTATCTTTTTATTACATTTTTCACACTCTTTCTTTAGCCGGACAGTTTACGCAAAACATGAAAATAAACCCCTAGAGTTTAAATAAGTAGGAATCATACAAAATTCGAATGCTGCGGTTTAGGCTTGTCGAAATCTTTTTATCATTTCACCCCAAGCAAAGCAATAAAGCCACTAAAACGTAAGGGGTCATTAATTGCGAAAGAATAACTGATACAGAAAAAAACATAGAGAGAGCAATATAAGTACAGGAATTAAAGAGACAAATCGTAACGATTAACGTTACTTCTAAATTTCCAAAGATCAAAGTTGACTAGAATACAAGAAGCCGAAAGAGATTTCCGCAAGCGAGTAGGGTGAGAGAAGGAACTTTTAGCATAGAACTTTCGGTTTTATCTAGCTTTTTCATCTGTAAAATGATCAGACCAAACTGCCAATCTTGCATTGGACTTAAATGTCTAAAAGCAAAGCTCGTCAGAACAATTACCACGAAAAAATATATAAAAAAGGCTCGGCTAAGCTAATTTTCGGCGATGGTGAAGTGACTGAAGCCTAAAGGTAGGTCAAAACTGCTACCATTGCAGATTCTTCTTTGGGGTTTATCATGAATCTCTAAATATACAGCAGAACCACTAGACTAGATGCGATAACAATCTTCAAAATATGGACTAATTGTAAACTTATAAATGTGTTATGTACATTCCGTCGAGAAAAATTATCTTGTACGACCAAACTGCTTAGTCAACCTTCCTCGCAGCAGCCATAGCAATCGATTATAATTTTTCCATTTTATGTCAGAGGAAAACATTATCCGGCAAGGCGTAATGGGTTGGTTATCTGAATGTTAGCATCAGTCATTCCGTAATTTAGAGTATCATGAACTTAATCAGCCAATCAAGTTTTTTCTGTTAATTCACCCCAACTAATGTAAAGTTACTTATCGAAAATATTAATTAACTCCAAAAAATTATACTTTTAAGTCAAACTTTGTTTATTATTAATGTTTTGCCACTACAATTAAAATGTGTTTAGCTTACCGCGCAACAACACCAATCCTCAGAATGAAAAAATACCAAAAATCAGTGAGTTATTCACATTTCGTATGTGTGGCTAATGTTCAACGTCCTTACAAGGATTTTTTTACAATTTAAAAATAAGAAAAACAAATCTGGTTTTGGCTTATTTATCGGAGTGAGCGCGAATGTAGATCAAATAGCACAATTGAGTTACCCGCATTTGGGGTGATCGCAAAGGTCAACCCAACCCGAGTGCAATAGAAGGGTCACGCATTGGAAGAATTTTAATAAATATAAATTCTTTTTATTTTGGGGTGAATGGTTATTTTGGGTTGAAATCACTTGAATGGTCTCCTTCCTCAACAAACAGCAACTTCTATTGTTGTACCGTTATCAAATCATTTTCTTTGATTCTAGCGTCAATGTTAGGAGGGAAATCTCAATATGGGAGCAGTCTAAAACATGCATAGCCTGCGTCGAAACCCGTGGTTATCTGTGTTTTACTATTGTTACTGAAACAGAAAGATATCAACGCAAAACATTAAAAAACGTCACTTCTTAATGAGTAACTTTTCTGGCTAGAAAATTTAATGAGTTCAGTTTGGACATTGGAAACGGTCTGGGTTCATTATTTCCGACAAAAGCTGTAAAATTAACCTCGCTGATATTGGTGCGTAAAATAAAATCGGCGAGGGGAGTCCAGTGCCGGCCTATTCGTAAAGAATATCTCACGGGTAAAGTATAAAACAATCTACTCCACTTGGAGCTATGAGTTAAATATTAGGTTGGTGCAAAAATAATGTCGTTTTCTCACATGAATTTGAACGTCAAAAAACGACATTATTTTTGCACCAACCTAATAGAAGTTTAGACAAAATTCTCCATTCTCTCACGATAGAGAAGTAAGGCAATTTCATGCACTCAATATACGGTATTTCTATGACGTAATAATATAATTATAATTTTTTTTTTAACTTTTTCTTTGCGGAAACACTTAATCGATCAATATCTGCACAAGTTTATTAATAATAAATAGGTTAAATGGAGTGAAAATATAACTGCGGTCCCAAATGTATTTTTAGAATGAAACTTGTAACATTATATCGCGTTGTTCTTGATCAAAAATTGAGTGAAAAGCGTGAGTTAAAATCTCAGCAGAAAATGTGTAATTTTTGAGCGTGCGCAGGTAAGCGATATGGCTTGTAAAGGCGCGTGACATTTTCTATAAAATGAATAGAAATATAAAAGGAAAAAAATAAATTAATAATGGAAATAATGTTTTTTGGAATTTTCCTTTATATTTTGAATTTTAATTACGGGTTTTATCAAGTAGAAAATTTCAAATAAATCCAGATATTTTTCAGGTGATACATACTTAATAACCTGAAATAGGAAAATTATCAATACACATTCAACCTAACTATTCCCCTCTCTCTCACTATCTATCTATCTATCTATCTATCTATCTATCTATCTATCTATCTATCTATCACTGATGAGCTGTGAAACAGCGAAATAGTCTGTCTGTGGATGACAAAAATATTGGCTCCTGAAAAATTAATTTCGATTGAACTCTTTGGTTTGAGGTGTGAGTTTGTAAACAGTGACTATTTAAGCTAATATAGCATGACTCTTCGGCAGAATCGAGTCACTGTCAGTCACTGTGTGTTTATCTAAATCTAAAAATAAACACGCTAAAATTCACCTTCATCCCGTACCGTAAGCTGACGGCTTAGTGGTAGAAGTTCCTACTGACGCCAATTCAGTCGGGTTTCGATCCTAGCTAGCCACACTGAGGAGCTGTGAAATAGCGAAACAGTCTGTCTGTGGATGACAATATATATATATGAAGAAATTTCTCTTTATTCATCTTCAATAATGCTTGATGTAATATCGAAGAGCTATTAAACTCTTATGTATATATTGATAAAAATATTATTTCCTAAAAAGTATAACGACTCGGAGTTTCATGCACAACGGAATCTTTAGATACTACCTCAGTATCTGAACATTGCTACAGGCGATGAAAAAATATACATGTATATATATATATATATATATATATATATATGTGTGTGTGTGTGTGTGTGTGTGTGTGTGTGTGTGTATGTATGTATGCATGGATTTAAAAAGTTATCCTAGTGAATGCTTCATATTGCAAATTGACGTCTAAATTGTATTTATTAATAAACATTGTGTATTACTTTTCTTGTCTTGTGCATTTGAGAAAACTTGATAAATAAATTTCAAACAACACACTGTTCAATAAATAAAAATAGACCATCTTTTTTAAATACGAAGTATCCTCTATAATATATTTGAAGCAATACATATATATATATATATATATATATATATATATATATATATATATATATATGTGTGTGTGTGTAGTTTTAAGGTGTGCTATATTTATGAGATAAAGAGCTCAATATCAGAGATAGAGGGTATGTAATTATAAAAGTGAACGCTTAAGTCAACACTCAGAGGCGACATGCTGTTTCATGCTAGAGGCAATCGCCAGGCGACGTGCGTTGGGTTCTTTCTCGACTATTTTTATATACGGGTCAGCAGTGCATTGTGGGTAGTATATTCTGACGGTTAGTTTGGTATATTTTTATCAACAAACCACCCGAACAAATTAAACACAGGTGTAACTGCAGAATAAAAAAATAATATCCCTTAAACAGTAATTGCTAACAAAACATCGTAATACACCAAGCCACGGTAAAATCACCAGATAATGAAGTAAACAATATATATATAGGAGTAGCTGAAGGACTTTAGAAAAAAAAGTAACTATGCACAAATAGTAAATACGCTATCAGCCCAATGATTTCTAAGTATATCTGGGAAATTAAATACAAAACGAAAATCACACGTAAAATATCATGGAAAATGAGGAAAAGTTCATCAGCCGACAACAATCAATCCAAAACCTGTAAACTTTGCTTGAAGGAAAAAAACAGCTATTATTACCTTCCCAGACCAAAATAAACTACTAAAAAAACGATCTGAACTAATCTCAAAATGCAGACATGAAAACACTTTTACTACGTTACTTAAACATCGACAACTGAAAAGAATAAATATAAAATAAACAAAACAAAATGAAGAACAAGTAAAATAAATTAACCCAAGAAAATAATAAACAATTTAACAAACCACTCCCGTTAGAATAGACAAAAAAGAATTAATAAAAATAAATGAGAAAAACAAATAAAAATAATCAATCAAAATAAATAAATAAATAAGGTACGTAAACAATAAACAAATTAGCAAACCAACTGCGCAAAAATAACCGTTAGAATAGTCTACAGCGATCAATCTAAAAATTGCTATATAAACAATCAAAAAAATATTTTATTACGTAACTTAAAAAACGAATACAAAAAAGAATAAATAAAAATTATATAAGAAAAGAAACTAATAAATAAGAATAAAACAAGGAAATTAAATTAATCCAAACAAATAACTAAATAAACAATAAAAAAACCCATTCCAGCTAAAATAATCGTTAGGATAAATAAAAATGAAAAAATAAATAGGCCAAAGTAAGTAAATATAATCAATCAAAAAAAATAAATGAAATAATAAACGAATTAAAAAACTGCCCACGTCTAAATACCAGTTAGAATAGACTACAGTAATCAATCCGAAATTGTACGAAAAATAACTTTAATTACGTTCCCAGACCAAAACAAAATATTAAATAATAGATCTGAAATAATCTCAAAAATTTTATTACGTAACTAAAACATTGACAACCGAAGAGAATAAATAAATATATAAAATAAAATAAAAATAGAATAAATAAAAAATAAGCAAAATAAAATAATCCTAATAAATAAATAAACAAATCTTTAATTATTTAATAATTAGTTATTAAACATTACACCACGTCTAAATGCCACACACACACACACACACACACACGCATACGCATACGCATATATATATATATATATATATATATATATATATATATATATATATATATATAATTAATGCCAATGTCAGTGTGTCACACTTTTTCAATTAAAGGGAGACAGATCTCAAACTTACAAAAGCTCATGTTAAAATAATTTTGTATTCTCAAGTTTTCATTACTGTTAATGTTTTCGGTGATATTTTACGTGATTTTTGCCGACGAAGTTTGGGAATAATCGAAATTAAATGCGAAATCCAGCGAAAGTAACCCATGAAATAAAAATAATTGTTTGTACAGAAAGTAAGGACCTACGCATATCAAATTTTCTTCAAGGTAAGTGGCGGCAGAAGAATTATCTCTGAACCATTACAAGGTAAGTTTAAATATTAATGCACTACTTAAAAGCAGTAATCAATTTTGAGTTTTTCTGTAGTTTATTGTTTGCCAATTGCATACGGCAGCAGTATGCCAGCCGAAAAGAAATCCCAGTCAAAAGAGGACCAGATTGCAACGGTTCTGGGTATGACGATAAACTACATCCGCGTCCCGGGTAAGACGATACACTACATCCGCGTCCCGGGTATGACGATACACTACATCCGCGTCCCGAGTATGACGATACACTACATCCGCGTCCCGGGTATGACGATACACTACATCCGCGTCCCGAGTATGACGATAAACTACATCCGCGTCCCGGGTAAGACGATACACTACATCCGCGTCTCGGGTATGACGATACACTACATCCGCGTCCCGGGTATGACGATAAACTACATCCGCGTCCAGGGTAAGACGATAAACTACATCCAACAGCAAGGCCTCAAATCAGGAGGTTTTGAGGAGCGTGGAACCACCTCTTAATTGCTGGTGTTCCCAGGTCCATCCTGACTCGGAGTCATAGCACCTGTTAGGGTCCCAGCTATTGGCAAATAGTCGATCCCCGCCAAACTGGGACCAAAACACTATGAAAGGGTAAAATTAGGTTTTAATAGCTGCAATACATTTTTGTAGAAAATTTTTACCAGCAATACATATTTGAAGAAAAAATATTGCCAGCAATACAGTTTCGGAAAAAAAAATATTTGCAGCAATATATTTTTGAAAAGATTATTACCAGCAATAAAAATCTTGTCGGCATTAAATAACACCTTTTATGTTGTTATGCCGTAAACCATAACAAACCAGATTCCAATAAAAAGAGCCAAGGCTGCAGCGAGGAAAAGAATTTTCCGTGGAAAATATAACCCAAATCAAACTGCGGTCAATAGAGCTTCCAAAGCTGAGAATATGTAAAAATTTAGAAAAAATCTCTGCTTGTTAGAAGCAGTGAAGTAAAGTAGTTCACTGCTACTAACAAGCAGGATATTTGTTCTCCTGATGATGGCCATGCTGGCCGAAACTAGTCGAGGAATCTAATTGGAATAATGAAACAACAGAATATTAATATACAACACAGCGTGTCTGAAAAGTTTCTTTTTTCAATTTCTCAATATATTTTATTGTTCAAAACATAATCATGGATAATAGACACGGGACTGAGGACTAACACGAAGAGAAGGGGTAAACGTCGAAATATTGGAGAACTGTATGAACAGAACAACCAACGAATTAGACAGGTATGAAGCATACCAGGAATATAGAATGTTATGTATGAAGGATCAACTAATACCGACCAATTCCAGGATTGATTTGGAACCATAGGTATGTTTAGCATCAAGGTACCGAAAAATGCAAGACTTCCCCAGGGAACTCATGCAGGATACCATACAGATCTGCCAGGAAACCATAAGGGCAACAACAGTAGAAATCAAACTGCTTCATGAGTAAATAAATAAACAGGCTGACACGGAGGAATATAGTAACATAAAGATTGTTATAAATGCTCACACAGACCAAACAGGGATGGAACTATGAAAAACAAAAAACTGAAAAACAAAGAAAATTGAAATATAACATGTCCTCCAGACAGAAGGACAAAAGAGAAATCAAACCAAACTCAGAAAAACGTGAACGATCATAGCAGAAAAGAAAACAACACACCGAAACCACACCGACCACAATACAACAAATGCAAACACAAAACAGGCCAAATACAGAGCCCAACAGAAAAGAACCAGCACCAATACCAAAAATAACGACACCGCCATCAACAATGATAGCTAGGACCTGTAAACGAACACATACCGACAAAATAAATGACTAACTTACGCGGAGATCCTTAAGGTGCCGTACAAACATACATCAACCAAAAGACAGCAGCCCTTATGCAGAAAGCATAACCCTATTAGACATCCGAGGGAACCCAGATTAACCCCTAGTAGACAATCAAAAGTAAACAGATTCAATCCTCAAAAAATCGGGTTACGCTCCCAATGAGGACACATATGCATATCTCTCTCTCTCTCTCTCTCTCTCTCTTTCTATATATATATATATATATATATATATATATATATATATATATATATATATATATATATGTATATATGTCTGTGTGTGTGTGTGTATTTGCTGAGAATACGCGGACATAGAACCTATATACTACTGAACAAGCCAAAGGCGCAATCCAGATTAAAGTCCAGCCGTTAATTTAAGCTAGTGATTATATATATATATATATATATATATATATATATATATATATATATATATATATATATATATATATATATATATATATATTCATGCGTATATGTATGCGCATATTTAAGTGCATATATATATATACATATATATATATATACATATATATATAGAGAGAGAGATATATATATATTTATTGAGAATATACGAAACTATGAAACGCTCAATTCTTGAACAAGCCGAAGGCTCAATCGAGATTATATATATATATATATATATATATATATATATATATATATATATATATATATATATAAAAGTGAACATAGAAGTCAACACTTAGAGGCGACAGTCTGTTTCATGCTAGATGCAATCATCGGCCCACGAGTGCTGTTATTTTTCTCGGCTATTTATATATACGGGTCAGTGGTGCATTGTGAGTAATCAATTTCTGCCAGGTGTTTTACCGGAAGTCGTTTATTTGTTTATTTCTTTGTGTCAAATTATTTTGCTTGTTTTTATTTCATTTTATTTTTGTTTTTTATCCTTTATATTTTTTTTTTTTTTTTTCATTTATTTTGATCGGTGTTTTTATTAACGTAGTAAAAATTTGTTTATATAGCTTATTGTGGGTGGTCTATTATGGCGGCTATTTACTGGAAGTCGTTTATTTATTTATTTGGGTCAAATTATTTTGCTTGTTTTTATTTATTTTTGTTTTTATTTTTATGTTATATATTATTTATTTATTATTTTTATTTTGATCGGTGTTTTTATTAACGTAATAAAAATTTGTTTATATAGCTTATTTAACACTTTTGTTTTTGTTTGGGAAGATAAAGCTATTTGTTGAATTTTGGGATTGGCTGTTGTGGTTTGTTCTGACTATTATTTTTTGGCGGGAACAGTTTTTAATTTATTTATTTGGATTGATTATCTTTATTTGTTTTTTCTAAACACCTAGATTATCGGTATCGGTTGTTAGTTTATTGATATATATGGATGTATTTAGATCAATTTATTATACTTCTCGTTATTTATTTATTACACTGTGTATTATCTATTTTTGGTTTTCGAATTTTAAGTAACGCAGTATATTATTTTTATTCATTTTTTTTATCGTAGTAAAATTTTGTTTTCATGTTTGCATTTTGAGATTAACTCGGATCTTTTATTTAATAAATTATTTTGGTCTGGGAAGCTAATGATAGCTATTTTTTCCTCCAAGCAAAGTTTGCAAGTTTTTGATAGGTTGTTGTAGGCTGATGATTTTTTCCTTATTTTCCAAGATATTTTGGGTGTGGTGTGCGTTTTGTATTTTCATGGTAAGTGCTTTGACGCGCTTTTTCCCTAGTATCCCGACTACATGAATTTATGCGTGTAAACAGATTGGCATCTAGGTCTCACCATTTCACTGTTGAATTAGTTAATGTAACTGCAACTTCTACTCCAACAGTTACTTTTCTCGCACATCTCGCCTGTGGAACTCTCTGTCGTTTCTTTGCTTCCCTGATAACTACTATCTTCAAAAATTAAAATGCAACGTCAAACGCCAGCTACTATCTTCTTGAGCCCCGTACAGCTTTTATCATTTCATCGTTTCCTCTTATACTCAGTTTTGGCATTCTCACCTTACCGGGAAGGAAAATATTAGAAAATTATATATATGCATATCGCTATAGAAAAATGTATACTCCGACAATATAACGGACTTTGCTGACCCAGTTCCTTAATTAAGCATTTCAAGATCCAAACAACATAATATTGATCTTGGGGAGTAGGTTAGGCCAAGAACATTGTGTGAAAACCAATTTACCAGCTTTTATATTCATGTCTAAATCAATTTATCAGAATTCCTGAATATGAATTTAATCTTGCTAGCATATATATGTATGTTCGCGTATATATATATATATATATATATATATATATATATATATAAATGTATATATGTGTGTGTGTGTGTGTGTGTATATATATATATATATATATATATATGTACACACACACAGACACACACATATATATATATATATATATATATGCGTACACACACACACATATATATATATATATATTGAAACTTTAAATCTATAATTCTGAATATATATATATAAAATTGGGTATTCGTCAGCAATGCCACTTTTATACAAGTTTCGTGAAAAAACACTGACAATATACTGCGGTTATGTTTTTTTATTTAATTTCTGTCGTGTTCCATTAATTTGTTTACAGAACATTCGGACAATTTCTACATAATTTATGTCCAGAAAAGAAAAAAAATGTCAAGTACACAAGAAAAAATATACGAAAACCTCAATCGCAGTACGTTGTTATACTTATATATATAAGAATTACAACATACTGCGATTGAGGTTTTCATTAATTTTCCTCTGAGAACTTCAATTGCAGTACGTTGTAATACATACATATATATATATATATATATATATATATATATATATATATATATATATATATATATATATATATATATATATATATATATGTATGTATATATATTGCAACGTACTAGGATTGAGGTTTTCATTTTCATATATATATATATATATATATATATATATATATATATATATATTCCAGATGGAATTTATTACGGTAAACGTTGAGATTGTATTTTATAAATTGAATCTATATACAGAAGTAAAATGGAGAAAAAATAGGATAAATCTTTCAAATTTAAACTTTTGTAATGCACAGAAAATCTTCTTAAATTGAGCTGGTAAAAAAATGTTTTTCATTTCGATTTTCTTTGCAGATATATTTTATTAATATCTGATTTTTTTACACACAGATACATACATATATATATACAGACATATACGTATACCTAAATAGGAAAGTATTTAAAGAAATATATGCGCGTCATGCAAACAAATCCCAGTTATTAAAACTTATTGAAACAATAATTAAAGGGCAAAAAACACTAGTCGAATCTATACATAAAAAATGCTGAACACCAGAGGAATATATTAAAGTCTGTGCATGGAATTAAAAATCATAAAATTCAAGAACGTAAATTGATTGACACGCAAAAGAAATCAAATTATATTGAATTTTATGCACGCTGATTAATTCACTTTGAAATACGGGGAAATGATCTATGTCTCTTGGGATTTTTCAAGAAAAGCATAAACCCATTTTAAGATCGCCCTCCTATTAATGAGGAAATAATCAAAAATAATTTTCTATTTGTATTATATCTCTTCTTTATTTCATATGCCGTGTCCCTTCTTGACGTAGGTGGCCATGCCCTCACTCACACCTTCCTGTCCGTTGTAGCGTTTATTAAGTTTGTATCTTCTTATTACTCACAGAGCATGTTCTACCATCCATTTAAACATAACATGTATGTTACGTGCTGTTTTTCTCTGTCTATCATTCCTCCAATCTGTCCTGTGAGTATCAGATTTTTCTCAGCTCTCTTTCCTCATTACTTGTCACATAAAATGCAACTGCCTTTTCTTGATGTTTGTTTTTTTTGCTTCCATTTTCTATAAAACCACGTCGTTGCCGATGTTCGGTCGATGCTATCCTGAGCATCTTTCTGTAGAATCACATTTCTATTAATTACATGCAGTCTGATATGCATAAGATAAAGGACTACACACACACACTATATATATATATATATATATATATATATATATATATTCAAGTGATTCATCGATTCTGAAACCTCAACAGAATGCAGAAAGCACTGGACGGCCGTTTCGTCCTATATTTGGGACTTATCAGCAGTGCGCATCCACTACCGAGAATTGAAACTCTGACAGTTAGGTTGTCAAGCAAACACCATACAAACTGTTCCAACGGTCCTCGGTGACGAAGAGGTAGCAAATCAGACTCAATATAGCGCCGCTCACTCACATATTCCGTGGTGGAACTCTACTGAAATTCTCTTTAACCATAGGACTGTGTCCCCTGGAACCACGACTACTATCACCAAGCCGCTCACTCTAGAGCATTAGAAGCCGGTTCAAGCAATGATATACTTAAATATAATTATCAAATTCTCCTAATAATTTCAAACATATATATATATATATATATATATATATATATGAAGAAATATAGTTTTAATGTGTGGTATATTTATGGGATGAAGTGCTCAATATCAGAGATTGAGCGTATGTAAATATAAATATAAAAAGTGAACATTGAAGTCAACACACAGAGACGACAGGCTGTTTCATGCTGGACGCAATCGTCAGGCCGTCTACATAGAAATTTGCAATCAGCAATAAATAAAATTAATTGCGAGTATAACAACAATATTTTAAAATACCTATAAATAAATTAATTTTGTATTTATTTTTCCAGAGTTCTTTATTCCATTTTGTAGGCTTAAGGGAGTGCAGAAATTGTCCATATTGTTCATTGTCCCACTTCTTTAGCCATTTTCAAGGTCGTTTTCTTTTAGGTGTTGATAATCTTCTCTTCATATTTTAAGATGTAATTTTAATATTGTTTTGAATACTAGTATGAGCGTTTATATATACATATATCCCTCTTATAAGAAAAGGTCAATAAAAGGCGACCTAGAAATTGCATATCCGAGCATGGCCCTGTCATAAGGTGCGTAAGTCTGAGCATCCAAATTGAGCACCTGAAATTTCAGAAAATCAAAACTTAATGAAACAAACATGTTCATAGCATCTCGGAATGGAAGGACTCTTCAGGACTATATGAAAAACCTTTAACGCAGAACAGCAATTATTGAAAGAGTACTTAAACACAACAGCATCAGTATTACTACTCTATCAGAAACTAGACTTCCAGACATAGGGCAACTCAAATAATTAGAAAATGGCTACACCTTCTTCCAGATAGCACGACCTGAATCTGCCAAAAGAGAATCTTGCGTAGGATTAGCTATCAGAAACAATCTTGTGTCACCACTGGAATCTCTTCCAGTTGGAGTTTCTGAGAGGCTGATGTCTCTTCGCTTACTTATCTCTAAGAATAATCATGCCACATTACTTAGTTTTTAAGCTCCTACCATGGACTTTAGGTAAAAAAATCCATTTATTGCAACCTTCGGGAACTTCTAAGTCGGACCTCATTTCGTGGCAAACTTTATGTGATGAGGGACATCAATTCTCGTGTCGGATGTGACACATTATCCTGGGGTAAAGACATTCGAAAATATGTCGTCGGTAAATCAAATTCTAATAGGGTAAAGCTATTTTCTGTTTGTAGTGAAGTCGATCTTGTAATCACCGACACTATTTTCCAACAATCAACTAGTTTCAAAACTACATGGTTATATACTAGATCAGGGCTCGACCATCTCATTGACTACGTCATCGTTCGTGGTCGTGATCGCCACGACATTAACGATCATTAGCAATCAGTCAATTTTGGTCAATGTTGGTCAGATCACATAACAAAGCGGAAAGATAGGAAAGCATTAGACTCTTTCCAAATATTGTGTGACTCAAAACATTCATCTCTTGATATAGGTAATGAAGTTGAATCAGCATGGCATATTGTATGACTCGGCAAAAGAAACACTCGGGTATGTTCAGTGAAAACATCAAGACCGGTTTGATTCAAACGATCCTGAAATTAAATCGCTTCTTGAAAACATGCATAAATGTCATCAGGTCTGAATGGCAGACAAAGCCTGCCTATCAAAGAAATGGGCCTTTAAATCAGGCAAGAGAAGGTATCAAGCAAAACTGAGGGGAATGAAGGAGGGATGGTGAACAGCAAAAGCTAAAGCTTTGCAGGAGGCCGCTGGGAGATGTGACTTCAAATCATTCTACCAAAACTTAAAGGGTGTTTATGGTCCCATTTCCAGCGGACTATCACCAATCTTTTCTTCAGATAACACTTTTTGACAAAAAAAGACACATTATCAAACGCTGAGCAGAACACTTCTCCCTGGTCTAAAATCAGGATTCGTCTGTTGATGCTGAAGTATTAAACAATCTTACTCAGAGACCTGTTGTACAAATCCTTCAACCATCTACCTATAAGAACCATCAAACAGCTTTCGAATGAAAAAGCCCCTGGGAAGATGGAATTCCAGCCGAAATATACAAATATGGCACCAATCTTTGGATAAGCAAAATTTGTGAATTTTTCAAACTTGTCTGGAAAAACTGAGAAGCTCCACAGTAATATACGGATGATTCAATGATCCATTTGTATAATGCGCAAAGGAAACAGGTGTGAATGTGACAAGCATACAGGAATATCTCGTCTTTCAGTTGTTGACAAAATCCTTGCTCGTATCATCCTAAATAGGCTTAATGAATTTGTCTCAGAATCGGCAATACCATAGAACCAGTGCGGTTTTTGATCCGATAGAGGAACCCTAGATATGATCTTTTGTCTCCGGCATGAGAAAAAAGCAAGGATCTATTTGTTGTTTTTGTAAACTTCACAAAGGATTTTGATAGTGTATCTCGAACTGCTCTTTGGGGCGTTTTGTCAAAATTAGGTGTTCCAGAAAAATGATCTATATTATTATCTCTTTTCACGAAGGAATGAAAGCTTTTGTAAAGTCGGGAAGTGAGCAATCGGACACGTTTTTCGTCTCCAACAGTACAAAGCAAGGTTGCGTCGTTGCTCTTCTCTTTGCACTTTTCCTCTCTGCTATGCTTGAAAAAGCATTCTCTGACTTAAGCGAGGGAGTCAATGTTGAATTCAGAACAAGTGGAGATCTATACAATCAGCAACGTTTAAAAGCACAATCGAAACTTGGTCTGCAGCTGATACACGATCTTATCTTTGCAGATGCCGCTATTCTGATAGCACACTGCCCAGAAAACCTTCAAACTATCGTTGATAAATTACTGAAACAACGAAAGTATTTGGACTCACTATCAACATAAAGATGACTGAGATAATGTACCAGACAGTACAAGGCAATCCAGCTCTCATGAATTCTTCCGTATTCATTGATGTTACGACATTAAAAACTGTTGAGGCGTTCAGATATCTTGTATTAACAGTCGCTTCTGATGGTAACATGGAGAGAAATCCAATCCAGAATAGCCAAAGCCAGTGCAGCATTCGGTAAAGATAAACATAGGCTATGAAACACCAAAGACGTGTCTCTCAGAGTAAAGATCGACATATACAGATCAGTCGTTCTCTCAACCATTATCTATGGTGCTGAAACTTAGACCATATACAGCAAGCACATAACTGACGCTTTTCACATCCGATGTCTTCGTGCCATATGTGATATAAAATGGGATGACAGGGTGAAGAATAGTGCAATACTGAAGAAATGTAAAAACATCACATGCATTGAAAACATTCTATCAAAGATACAACTTAGATGGGTTGATCATGTTGTGAGAATGGATGAGCATAGGCTCCCAAAACAAGGTTCCGTATGGACAACTACAAAACTCCAAGCCAAATTGAAAGACAGTATGAAACGTCTCAACTTTGATCTGAAAACCTGCGAAGCCCAAGCATCAAAGAGAAAGGAGTGGCGTAAGACATTTTTCATTAAGTTAATGGGTTTTGAAGACAGTAGACTGAAGAACGGGATAGACTTCATCAAGCTCTGAAGCAGAGACGCCATCAAAATCCTGCTTTCACAAATATCATCTGTTAGTGTGTATTTGTCGCCCGCAGCAAGGCTGGGCTATTATCACACTTAAGAAAGCACAAATGAAATGTATTTCACTTACATGATTTTTCCAAAATAGCCCCTGCTAGCATGCATAAGTGTAAAACGAAAGGCACCATCCAATGCAGACCCTCACGTTCGGAAACTACTCCACACACACACACACACACACAAACAAACACACACACATAGATATTTATCTATCTATCTATCTATCTATCTATCTATCTATCTATCTATCTATCTATCTATCTATATATATATATATATATATATATATATATATATGTATAAACAATAATGGATTTTCTAATTTTTAAACCGTCATATTTTAATTTTTAGTTCGTGGATATCTGTATTTGAGTAGAACGTCCAGTGTTTTAAGCAGTGCTTTTTTTCGACTATCGACCTGAGCATTCAAGAAATCTTAATAAAGATAATCTGCTCTCTGGCAGCATTCCAACCTGCGTTCCCCTTCCTAGGAAGAACCACCATCTGATCTGACATGCGTTGGTCTACTCATCTACGCTGAGCCTAGGAGCTACGCAAGGTTCTTTTCGCCTGAAAGCACCTCCCCTCGTCTAGATTTCTTTCTGAATGCCATGTCTGCTGAATTTCGATACAGAAACATAGCCAAAGCAATATCTAAAGAATTAAGGGATGTGTTAAATCTTCTTATCGGACATATTTCTCACATCAAAAGGTAATTTTAGAAGATAACCGTATTTATGCTGTCCAACGGGTTATTTTGGCATTACTCTGTGGTATATTCGTTTCGTCGAAGTCCGTGAATTTGTTTTGCTCGTGATAAGTCTCGAAACAAAGCTTTATAAAATTCATTATTTTTTACTCCATAATGTTAAATGTGTTAAATTATTCAACTTTTTAACAAGTGAAATCTCATGTCGATGTTAAAAATTGCTGCAAAACATTGTTGATTTAGTTAAGATGGAATGCTCTAGTTTTGACGTTTTTTGATTTCGCCGAATCATAAACAACCTAAGTAACAGATGTGGAGTAATCCACGGTTACCTCCCTTGTCAAAAAATGGTATCTGCCTTCGCTATAAAAACGGAGCATGAATGAGGAGGGGAGATTTTAAATCCTATGCGTTAATGAGTTTGGACGTCAAAACAAACAATTAAACATTACAACTTCTTTTGTTTCTCCCGCTTGTAATTTTATACGATTAAATTACTCCACATAGCGTCAAGAATAACTGATGCCAAATAGTGTCCGAAAAAAAGACGCTACAACGAAAAAACGGCAGTGGAATATACAAGTCGACACAAAATATATCAAAAAATTGTAAAGTCACTTTTTGTTTTTTCTCTATATTCTCATTTTTATCTATATTTTCATTTAAAAGAAAAACAAACTTGTTCTCTTTGTTTAAAAAAGACGTTTAGTTCAAATAACGACTTGTCCATCCACAACATTCCGAAAAATACGATAATCAAGGGCAGTTTACAGCAAATGTCAAACCTCTTACAAAAATGGTCTTATCAGGGAATTTGTCAACTAACTCGAAAAGGTTTATTCGAAATTTTCGAAATTATTCAAAATCCAGTCGACTCAACAAAGAATTTGATAGTACATACCAAATATCTGTCTCTTTGTCAATAACAGCAGACGCATACGACATTTAAAAGTGGTTGAAATTCGCTAATGAAGAGGAGAAAGAAAACTTGGAAGTACAGTGTATCCCGGATATAAGAGAGTTGTCGGGACCGGAGAAGAAGTCTCTTATATCCGGGTTTCATTTATATCCGGGTTTGGTCTATTTTGTTTAGGTAAGAATGGCTCTAATTTGGGACCAGAGAAAATATCTCTTATATCCGGGTTTCTCTTATATCCGGGTTACACTGTAGTAATAACGAAATTCGAAGAATTTTTTTCTTGGAGAAACTCATGAAACTTACGAAGCTTACAGATTTCATATTCGAAAGACGCTTCAGAGAGTATAGAGGCATATGTCGCTGTTCTCCGGCAGTTAGCAAAAGGCTACCGTTTTAGGAAAATGCAAGACAGGCTATTTCGAGACTAAATAGTTGTAGTGGTTAAAGATGATACAGCCAGGGAAAAGTTTTTAAAGGAGAAAAGACTTACCCTGAATAAATATATAGACATAGGCAGAGCCTATGAAACTTCCAATCAACAAACTTAAAATATTTCTTTAGGTACAAATGCAACGGAAGTAAACGTCAGCCGAGTGACACCAAAGAAATATAAAAAGTAACCTCAAGATCCAGTACACCATAAAACAAGTACAAATAAATGTATACGCTTTAGCGATATTCCATTTCACACTCAGAACGACCGTCTGGATCAAAATGCAATTTGCCGAAAGTGTTCAAGAAAAGGATATTATGCAAAAAGTTCAGTCCTACAGGTCTAAAATTCGAGAAAAGATTGACGAAGAACCACACTACTTCCTTGGGCTGTTACTACTAACAAGAGAATTAACGGGGTCACAGTTATTGAGTTTGGACGTCAAAACAAACTGTTAAAGACTTCATCTTCTCTTCTTTCCCCCTCCTGTAATTTAATACACTTAAATTGCACCACAACAGCACACTAGTAACTATTGTAGTTACACACAATTAAAAATTAATTAAATAACTCATTTAAAGTTAAATTTAACTATCGAACAGAGTGAAAGTTAAAAAAAAACAATTCTTTATTAAAGATTTAACTTTAATTTCGCTTTTCGTCGCAACTGATGTCGTCAAATTAAACAATAATTAAAACTTAAGTGGTACATGGTACGTTGAACATATGTATTTTTCTAGCGCGCGTACTGTGACCTATTCGAAATATTACATAGTTCGGGTTCCTTAATGTCACTTAAGATTCACTTTATATGACGAGATCATTAAGAATGGTGATTTTAAAGGAAAATAAAAATTGCGCGCAAAATAAATGTAAAGAAATCGAATACGTATACGAAGAAAGATTATGCCGAATTCAGAAGTCGAATAAAGATAACATGACTTTATTATTTCTAAATTCTTATAACTTTTACGTACATAGGACGCTGAAGGTGAAAGAGAGAAGGCCCAAAAGCCCTCCGCAGGAACTAGCCCAAAGTTCGCCCGAAGCGTGTCTTCTAGGCTACTTTCCAAGACTTATTAACTTTGATTACAGTTTGCCAATTTTGCTTGCTTTCATTGCCAAAAAATCTAACCATGTTTAATCCATCGGCGATACTTGATCGCGCATCCCATTGACGTCAGTTACAGTACTGTTTTAGTTTAATGATTTGCACTCGAGAAAATCAAATCTAAGCACTTAGAATTACTCATCCTCTTTTACTACTGTTTCGCGCTATAGCCAGCGTTATCTTTTATATAAATTCCTATATTTAAAAGTAGTAATATTACCTTAATCAACTTTATTTCCATTGGCTAACACGTGAATGAAATTCGAGACAATATTTATGATGGTTGACAATTAACACTAAGTGATTATTCTTTATAACCGATCTGCGCCGTTTACTGATATCCGTAGACGGACAGTCTATGTAGTAAATATGAAAGAAATATAAGACCCAAAATATATACTACTCTCTCTCTCTCTCTCTCTCTCTCTATCTATCTATCTATCTATCTCTCTCTCTCTCTCTCTCTCTCTCTATATATATATATATATATATATATATATATATATATATATATATATATATATATATTACTAAGAGTCAATCATACCTTGACTCAATCAGCAATGTGTATGCGATTATTGGCGAAATCACTTCGCTAGTAGACATAAACATAAGCATTCCACTACTGATAATCCTCCGAATGCTTATGTTTATGTCAACTAGCGAAGTGATTTCGCCAATAATCGCATATACATTGCTGATTGATTCAAGGTATGATTGACTCTTTGTAATGTAAATATATGCTGCCTATTTTATTATATATATATATATATATATACAGGGTGACCAAAAAAACGGGAATTTTTGAAGTGCGTGTTGCCAGACATGAGCAAGTGGCAATACTGCGAGCAAGTCAACATTTCGCCATTTTAGTAACGAGAATGAAATTCACAGTATCCCAGCTGAGATGTTGCAGCAGTCAATGAGGAATCTCAACAGCAGATTTCAAGAATGCAGGAGGACGCCATCTACAGGATGTAATTTTTAAAAAATGAAAATTCCATCATTGTTTCTTAAATGGCATGTTTAAGGTTTCAATTACTATGAATTAAATATTTTTCTTCCATCACTCTTGATTTTATTGGATTGTTAAAAAGTTCTCGTTTTTTGGGGTCACCCTATATAAAGTGGGTGTAATATTCATTTGCGTAGTAAACCTTCCTTCATGCATCTGAATAAATAACATTTTTTTAATTCTTCTGCTTTTGTAGGAATGAACGTGGGTCAGTGGTTGATGTCTCTCACTATCGTCCAAACTATGGAATAAATGTTTTACCTATACACGAGAATGTTGAAATGGGATACCACATAATTGCTTTTTTTATAATTTAAGTTAGATGTGATAAAGATATGTCTGATCTGTCTAAATAAAAATCCACTATTTGTTTAGAAAATTAATTTGCTTGCGTTTGGGTACGTAATTGTGCAGATATGATAATTTCAATTAATCTCTGACGAGAAACACTGTTCATATATATATATATATATATATATATATATATATATATATATATATATATATACCTTCATGAGAACGCTAAAAACAGAGCATAGCATGATGAAAAAGACACCAAACTTGACGAAAACAAAATTTTAGCGTCTAAATGCTTATGTTATTATTGAGAGGAAAGATCAAAGTACTTTTTAATTATTTAAAAAAAAATTCCTTCTTTTTAGAACATTCTAAATTTTGATTAAAAAACCTTGTTTCCCTTTTTATCACCGGAACTATAAAATAACATATAACATTTTAGCCCGTTTTTTTTTCCTGTATGACACAAATTAATTTGAAAATCTTGCAAAAATAAAAATATTTGTCGGATTTTAATTAAACTTTCAGAAACTATTTACAAATGATGGAAATTATTATAAACATGTATTTTTTATTAAAGTCATGGCATAATTTTTTTTTCATATTTATTACCCCCCCCCCCCGCTTAACTAATCGTACGAAAACTCTATAATTTCCATTTTGGGAAGATTAGAGATTATATTAGTTAAAAGCACAAGGCTTTGAGGAAACGAAATCATGTTTTTTTTTTTTGTTGGACCACCTATTCCAGAAAATCGTCTCTGGATTGTAACATACAAAACTCAATAAAACAAAAATCTTATTTAATTTCCAGAGCTTTTAATTGCTTTTATTTATTTCAATGAACATGGATAATATTGTGTGAAAGCAAAAAGATATTTCGATGAAAAATGAATTTTTAAAACAATTATTTGTTATTTCTGAAATATTTTATTATTTTTACATTATGTTGTTAATTCTTCTAAAATTAGGGAAGAATTTGTAAAATTTAACGAATGGTGTTATTAAGTAGATATATATTTACAGATTATAATTTCCAAAGCTTTTTACAAATTAACGAACAACAGTATATAAAAAATATAATTTGTGTCAATAATAACACTGTAAATCAAATCTACGGAAGACCGGGAGTATCATGCGTGCAATAAAAAAAACGTCACGTGGCTTGAGTTTCTGTCTAGTATTTAACTTAAATACAGAATTCTTAATAGAATTATTTGTTATTTCTTTAATTATAATACATTTTTATATTTAAGTTGTTAAAATATTATAAACTTAGTTAAAAGCCGCATTCAGTTTCGTAAATGTCCTTTTGAGATATAGATTTATTTTGGCGAAACACGTGTGGAGAAGTTAATTTGATTTTTCAATTTCAACTGAGAAGGGTACCTACAAGTATCAGTATCATCTTATGAAATTTAAATTTGTATATTATGTACACTTCTGATAAAATTTTATAAGAAAGGTACCTAGAAATTAATCAGATACCTTTCTTATGAAATTTATCAACAGTCTTATTTTAATTTCTTTATTATATATTTTCCATAAAGCATCGCAAACGTGAAGGTGAAAGCTAAGTACAAAAAAATAAAAAAATAGAAAGCTGAAAGTTTTCCTTAAAAATAACGAGGTAAATAATTTGTTCATTTAAATCTAAATAACTTCACATCTCTCCTTCCGTAGAAGGAATTATCCTCACGTAAGCTCTCAAAACGTCACGAATGACTTTCGTCACCTTGCCAAGTGACGCGAAAGGTTATGACCTACTTTGTTTTATTTTCAAACTACGGCCTTTCAGCGAAAAAACTAAGTTAAGCTTGGTTCAAAATGTTTTAAATAAACATTATTCTTTTCTGATTTTCTTAAAATAAGTTTGAAAAAATTATAATTGATTTTTAAAAGAATTACACACTGTGATTTTCTTTTTTTTATGAATTGGAAAAAAGTGGCTGTCATGATATCGAATATCTGACAATTTTGCTGACTAAAAAAAAAACAAGATATTTAACGAAAATTTTGGACGTGCTAGGAAAGATTAAAAAATGTAAAAACATACCCCAAAAATATTTTGATCTTCACTCTTAATAATAACATAAATATTTAGATGATAAAGTTTTGTTTTCGTCAAGTTTGGCGTCTTTTTTGTCATGCTATACTCTTTTTTAGTGATCTCATGAAGGTACCTATAATATATATGTGTAATGTATTTATATGTAATATGTATACATATATATATATATATACATATATATATATATATATATATATATATATATATATATATATATATATATATGTATGTATATATATATATATATATATATATATATATATATATATATATATAATCAAATGGCTAAATATTGTAAAATGTATGAGCAAGCATTCGTATAAGTACTATATATATATATATATATATATATATATATATATATATATATATATATATATATAGTCTATGATGTAAGGTAAAACAGTGCTCAGTATTAAATTACAGAGCTATTTAATATATTAAAAATACAATACCCTACATTGAATGCACAACTCAGAGTTTCATGCCTTCCGCAATCTTCAGGTGCGAAGTTTTTGGTTTAACACCGGTTATTTAATATTTCATGTTATCGCGGAATATTTTATTGTTAGGGGTAATTATTATTGTTGTTAATTATTTAAATTAATTGCATTTTAATTTGGGATTTAAATTTAGTCCCAGATTAACATTTAAGATTGAAAATAAGATTGGAAATAAGAATTATACATTCTAATTTAAAAACAGACGCTCTTGTTATCAAAAGGGCAAGGAAATGTTTGGAAATCAAGTGGAGTAATTCTATTTTTTTGCACGAAAATCAATAAAGAAATTAATAATATTATTAATATTAATAAACTTAATAACAGTAGTGATATTAATAATAAAATATGCAATGATAAAATAAAATTAATGTACTAATAAAATAATACATATGGAAGAAAATAATATAAAATAAAATAAAATAAAATTATATACAAATAAGAACATATAAATATGTAAATAAATAAGAACAAATAAATAAATAAAAACAAATTAATAAATAGATAAACATAATAATAAATGATTCTGGTAGTAAGACTAAAGGTAAAAGTAAGATAAAAATAATAATGGCTCTATAGTAAAAAGGGTAATAATAAGATAATGAATATAATAGTTTATCATAAATGTTCAATGCATTACAGTCTAAAAATAATAATACTTGTATTGTAAAGATAGTAAAATAATATAGTAAACATACAGTAAAATATACTTATATTAGAGGCGACAGTGTGTTTCATGCTTAAATGCAGTCTTTAGGTCAGGAACAACAAATAATACTATCAATAATACATAATGACTAAAAAAAAGTTAAACAACACTATAAAAGTGCTAGAAACAAGTACACTCAGATGCACACCTATTTCTATTTAATAGCCTCTACAATCATTTAAAAATAACTGTTACTGCCCACACAATAAATGTTAGGATAATACAACAGATCCTGCCACCCATAATGCACCATTGACCAGCATATATAAATAGTTTAACCATAACACACATAGCTATGAAGAGTGCGTTTAAGCTGGTTGTTGACTTCAGAGTTGCTTTTATATTTAGATGCATTCTATTCAGATATCAAGTACATTAATCCATAAGCATCCTATTTCTTAAAACCTATAGTTTTATCGCATATATTAAAAACTTTTTAAAGAATCTGCCACCATCGAGAGTTTGAAAAATTCGGTGAATTTTAAATTTAAAATTCGCTGGTGCAAATGATCATTTGCTAATGTTGTCTTAATTCCAAATGTATGAAATGCTTTAGACCTGCTTACAGAAAATAAACATTGATCTCTTTTTCTGAGTCAGTTTTAACATTTAATATTAAATATGTAGTATTTTATATTGTGTTAATAGGATTCACATCGATTATGCCAACAGATTACTACATATATATATATATATATATATATATATATATATATATATATATATATATATATATATGAATATGTATATATATATATATATATATATATATATATATATATATATATATATATATGAAGTAATATACTTTTAAGGTGTGCTATATATGGGATATAGTGCTCAATATCAGAGATAGAGCGTATGTGAATATAAATATAAAAAGTGAACATTGAAGTCAACACTCAGAGGGGACAGACTGTTTCATGCTGGACTTAATTTTCAGGCGGCCTGACGATTGCGTCCAGCATGAAACAGCCTGTCGCCTCTGAATGCTGACTTCGAATTCACTTTTATATATATATATATATATATGTGTGTGTGTGTGTGTGTGTGTGTGTGTGTGTGTGTGTGCTATAAAATTGGCGTACATTTAAATTACGTTTGCATTTTTCATCTCATGTCATCCAATATTTCTGGTACCCTCAGTTATTTTTCTCCTCTTCACAGAATTTCCGATATTGCCTAACATTCACTAGGTTGATGAGTTGAGCCTAACGACATGTCCCCGTTTCTTTTTACTTTGCTTATCACTTGGAAGGCATCGTTTCTTATTCCAATGCGCGTTCGAAATTCAGCGTCGCATTTTCAGTCCTCTGTTAAACACTTCAGAGTTATTTAATTTTGTTTACCTGTTTCATGTTGACCTCGTCACTTCGTAGTTCGCATCTTGGCCTTTTTCTCTTTTGCTGATATCCATTCTCTCTTTTTACAATTGATGTTTTTTTTTTCATCATTTTATCTCGCTTTCATTTACTACCTTTTCTAGAAGGTCCTATAGTTTCCCTCCCCAGTATACCATCAACACTTACATTGTTAAGATTACGCCCACCGATAATAAATCCTGGTAGGGTCAACATGACCATTCGTATAGCCTCGTTGGTTGTAGATGTTGAATAAATCCAGTCAGAAGACACATCCTTCTCTTATGCCGCTTTCGATTTTTGTGTATTTACTTAATACATTTTTGATCCCAGATATATCTAATTTTCCGAGCTGTTCAATAGATCTTTATGCCGGAGATTATCAAACGTTTTTGCGTAATATATAAATGATATGTATACGTAATTCTCTGGTTGTATGCCTTTCTTCTCGTCATAAATATTATTTTTGTGATCTTCTTGATACCTAACACTGTTGAAAAATATATATGCTTCTCCCAAACATCTCAAACATTTACAGAAGCGGTATATTGTGTCCAATTTGGAAATAGATAATAAGACCTTTATTGATATATGTATAGCTGGCCACTCGTATTATAGGGTACTAGGCAGCTAGTCAATCCCTATTGCTCATGAAGAGCGTGCTATCTAGCGTGATCAAGCCCTCAGACACGATGAATTCTTGCTAGCAAAGCTACTGACGGCTCCCAGTGGCTCTGACTACACAGTTTCACTCACAAGGTCAACTTTCCAAAGGTGCTGCACGCTGGTATCGACCCCTCCAGTCCGATAACATCAGGAAGTCTCCCTCCTGACAAATCGACCATGGTGAGATTCGAACCCGGGTCGCATGGTCAGAATGTGTATGTTCTAACCACTCGTCCACGTGCCCACAATATAATTGATATATAATAATAGAGAATATAATTTTAAAAAATAGCAAATGTTAGTTTTATGGTCTGTTTTAGTTCTCCAATGACTCCACATCGGATCAAGCTCCTTATCCGATTTAATGAAATTACTTGTTTGTTTCATTAAACAAAACAACTTCTAAAATGTAACTGCAAAACCGAAATTGTTCAAAATGACTGTTGCTTTTATTATGCCAGATGGGAAGTAAGAAGTTCGAAGGTAAAGAAAAAGCGACTAGACGAATAATTTCGGCTGGCACCAACTTTAGGAGGAGATCGGTTGAATACGTGAGGAAGTTGGTGAGCTGTTTATATAAAAGAATATGTCAACCGCGAAAGTTTCGACTAAAATAATCAAATTTTATAAGGGAGACAACTACGTAGAAATTCGCTACTATTAGGTTGAATCACACTGACCCATTTTGTTTATCAACGATTAGCGTCTGGAATACAAAGAACTTGCATGCAGTCATTTCGTACCCTTTATAAAATCTTGTAGATGGCTGACTGTGAGGGGATTAACATCTTTGGTGTTCCCAAGTAAATTGCCGTCGAAACGAGTTTAAAGCATCACCAAATCCGATTTTTTGCTCTGTCTGATTTCATATTTAAGGATTTTTCTCCAGAACAAAATTTGCAAAAAAAACGTCGTACTTAGTGGCCAGTTATAACGTCCTGACCATGAACATTACATGTTCTTCTAGATGATGCCATCGCATTATTCCCTTATTTGAAATTCGATAACATCATGGGATATAAATTAATGGGTTTATGATATTTATTATATAATCCACTGTGTACACTGTCATTGTCGCGAAGAAACGAGGTATGTTAATGTACTACAAATTTAATTTTGACTGTCACGTATGAATTGTAGTTAGGATATTATATTCGTCATTACAAATGGTTCCGAAAAACGGAAAATACTTGTGACTCAATTTATCATAGAGATGTTTAAATTTCCTGTAGAAAAATAATGTAAAATTATTTTTAAATAATAGAATTATCTTAGAAGAGCACTGTTATTCTTCTATATGACAACTCCATTCACAAGTTGGGCCTCTCCACAAATTCCTCTCCTTTGTGGCGCTTAATAAATCTTGGCTTTTTGCTATCTCTCCTAATCCCTGTTCTGCCAAACATTTAAACAAGCTCTTTAGGTTATTTACTGCTTTCATCTTGCCTTCAGGTTGTCTGGTGAGTGTCAAACTCTCAAAGCACTCGTTCCTCCATATGTGCCTTAGAAATTTTAACTCTCACTTTATGATTGTAGGTAGAAGGGTTCGTTTGTGTTTGCTTCCATTTTCCCTAAAACTTCGTTGTTGATTACATGTTCAGCCGATGATGTTTTCAGCTACGTACTGTAGAATCTCATTTATGCTACCTCAGTTCCTTCTGGCCTCCTGAACTCAGTCTGGCCTGTGAGTATCAAAATTTCCAAGCCCGCTTTCTTCATCATTGGCCCTAGAAATTTCAACTGTCTCTTCCTAATGTAAAGCATAAGTGTCTTTTTCTTTCCCTTTTCTCTAAAACTTCATCATTGCTCACATGTTCCGTCTATGATATTCTCAGCATCCTTCTGTGCGATTTAATTCCATTGCTTCAAGGTTCTTCTTCAACTGTGGGGAGATTATCCAGCATTCACTGCCATATAGGAGGATTGATATTACATGACAATTCAGTACTTTTTCTTTATTTGTAATGAAATTTTCTTTTTCTTAATACTTTGTCTCGAACTTTGGTTATAAAAGACGACAGTGTGACGGTGATCTGACTTTTGGAATTAATACCTCACCTGGTAGAGATTATCCAGCTATTTTTCGCATCAAATAAAAATAAAAAGGGGCATATGGAACGTTAGAAAGCTAAATCCATGGGGCAAATTAGAAAACATAAATCAAGAAATGAAGAGCTGTAATATTAGCATTTTTGGTATATCCGAAACTAGGTATACAATATAGATTTCATCAGTGACAGAATGAGTCATGCGCAGGAGGAGAAGTAATAAAAGGAGAGTAAGGCTCATATAAACCAAAATACGAATAAACATGTTCTTGGATACTATCAACTATCTCATACAATGCTTGTAGTTACACTAAAAGGAAGCCTATTAAGATGTCTATTGTACTTGTATGTAGACCAGCAACACAAAGTACGGAAAAAAGACATTGAATATATATATATATATATATATATATATATATATATATATATATATATATATATATAAATATAAAAGTGAACATAGAAGTCAACAGTTGCCTGTTCACTTTTATATTTACACACGCTCTATCTCTGATATTGAGCACTTTATCCCATAAATATAGCACACTTTAAGATTATATTTCTTCATATATATATATATATATATATATATATATATATATATATATATATATATATATATATATATATATATATATATATATAATAGTATATTATAAGAGAAGTTTAAAAGGCCACGTGTAAAAAGGTTCCGTGAAAAATATTACTCAATACAAAATCCCCCAAAATTTGAGTCGCAACCTGGATAACATTGCAGCTTGAAATTTGTTTCTGATAATTAATATATATATATATATATATATATATATATATATATATATATATATATATATATATATATATATTAATTATCTATATTTCTATATTTCTTCAATATCCAGGTATTGTAAATATTTACACAATTTACGCTCTGACCATCTTTGGATGATATACATTGCCATTTCGAAACGAAGCCTTTATTTATTCCACGTGGGTAGATTGTTCTAATTCCGAGTGACATGCAATTTTCTGGATATCTCAATTTCAGTCAAAACCCTTTATTAACTCAACTCTCCAAGTTTTTGTTCCAATGAGGTATTTAACTCACAACACTTTGGCTTAGGTCACGTTTTGGATTACTCAACCCCCACCTTTATCCACTGGGACATCAGTGATTGAATGTTTGGGACTTATAAACATAATATAGCTGTCTAATTCTTTTTCGCAGAGTTCATATTACAATTTCGGTTATTGTTGTTTTTTCTCTAGCTCTCTTTATAAATACTAATAAATGGTTCTGATAATTTCTAATATACTCTTGAAACTCCTGTAAGAAGAATCAATTCATTTTTAAAACTGATGACTTACTTTATCCTAGACACTCTCGAAATCAAATCCTTAGAATATTCTTCGAAAAAATCGAAATGATTCCAAGTTTTAGAGATTCGTAATTTTAAAAATTTACACAAGAATGGAAAAGGGTTTATTCTTCATTGCGGAAGAAACCTGTTACAAAGTTCGTATAACCGTCATACTTGCTGGCTAGTGAGACTGTAAGGAAAACACTGGAACAGAAGAATAAGTGTAGAAAGGTTTAAACACATGAGAACAGGGATTGAGAACACAGTAGCTCAGTGCGACAAGCGTACGACTGGAAAGCGCGACACATTTGCGACAGACTTTTTGCTCCTCTTCCACGAGCACACGTTCTACTCATAGCGTATGGACTTGTCCATGTTTCAATAATTAGTGCAGGGAAGGTTAGTCAGTATTGCTACACAACAAAACTTTTGAAGGCATAATTACCAAAGTAAAAAGATGACATGATTACGACAATTTGGTTAAAAGTGAACATAAATTTTATTTTGGATTCAAGTTTTAAATAAATTATTTTATTTCAATAAATTCCTCAAAATATTTGGATTCAAAACGTCAGCTCTTCTCGTTTTATTGGACTTGTATACACAGGGAAAATAAGTCAAATTACGAGTAGATAGAAAGATAGTTTAATCAGAGGTCGCTCTTCTACTTTCTTTATATAATGGATGTGGATGTAAATAATTTGGCTTCACTTAAATCAGGGTCAGATTACGTTGCCGTTATCTTGAACGAAATTCATGTAAGAAAGATGCTTGAGAATTTATATTAATCTGTGTTGGTCACCTTAATTCCTCATGGCCAAATATCTTCATAATTTACGTTGAGCAAGCAATCTTGAACTTGTTATCAGAGTCATGGCAAAGGATTGCGTGTGCATAAGAAAAATATTGCTTTCAATTATCTATAAATATGGCTGAAATATTATAATTCTCAAAACATTAATAGAAATAAAAAACATACAACAATGTATTTTCAAAATAGGAGTAGATAAGTTCACCTATCGCGCTGTTCACACTCCTCCCCTATCGTTTGAACAAGAGTAAAAGTTTTATCCTTTAATTACTATGTAGGATTGGGTTTCTGGTTCCTTTTCATAATGTTTTCTTATTCTCTTACAATTCTTGCTTCCGAGTGACATTATCGCCTTGCTTGAGTGGTGAAATGATTAAAAATAAGTTAAATGATTTTATTTATAATTCGATAATATTACTTATTACATTAAACGTTGTATTTAGTGTATACATTTCTTATTATTTTGGGCGACGCAGGGTCGAATACTGTTGGAAGCGGTACTTTCTTTGTTCGGACTCTGGACAGCACCAGTCATAGACATAGATGTTTAAAACAAGTGGGGATCATGACTCGAACACGTGCATCCTGAAAATATATCGCTTAACGTGAAAACAAAGTATTTGATTAGATTTCCCTAATATAATTTTCTAGATAAAGAATGACGTCTGTTTATCTACAAGTGAGTCCAGAATAATTTTCTGAGGTTAACGTATGACTGGGTTTGAATTATGGGAAATAGTAAAATAGTAAAATTTGAACTCTTTACTAGCAAGGACTAAAGTTATCTGTCTATTTT
Source organism: Acanthosepion esculentum (assembly GCA_964036315.1). NCBI lineage: Eukaryota > Metazoa > Mollusca > Cephalopoda > Sepiida > Sepiidae > Acanthosepion > Acanthosepion esculentum. The sequence goes on from OZ038486.1 coordinate 50,910,226, forward strand.
TTTTAGTCTCCTTTCTGAGGTTTCTATGAACGCAGTGTCATCCGCATAAAACTACTCATAATATTTATTGTCTGGTAAAAACGCTCCTATTTCTTTTGATGGAAATTAAAATGAATACAGGTGCGCAAAACTGCTGGATAGATAAGGTTTCAGTACATAGTAATCACCAAATGTAGTATTAGTTTTAGAAAAGATGAGTTTGCATACAAAACTAGTAAACATATCTTGTCTCACTTAGTCACTGTCGCCGCTGTTGAACCTTATTAGCTAAATGAACTTTAGATGAATGTATTCACATCAATGGTTACATTTTACCCAAAATAGAATTTCTTAATCTCAAGAAAAATAAAGATCTAAAAGTCCATCTGAATAGTACAGGTAAGTCGATAGAAAATTGTTAACTGCAGAAAGAAAATATTTGGTATAACATTCCGAAAGAATACAAGTTTTAACGCATGCGCATACAAGTTTGATTAAGCTATGTATAAAACATGTCAGATTTTTCCTATTCACTTGGCTTAAAACAGTTCTTTCAGAGATTTGAGCCATAAACGTACGGGTAGTCTAACGGATCGTTCTATGGACACTGGAATTTTCTGAGTTTAAATTCGCATCTAATTTCGCACTAATTTCGTTGCGGAAAATATATTATCTTTGAGGCTATGAATTAAATAGCAGGGTAGACTGCGCTCTCTAACCTTAGATGGTACTCATTCGTGGATGCTCTACTCTGGATATAAATCTTTAGAAAGGGTTACGTGAAACAATTCAACTGTCGTGACGATTCACAGCTAATTAAAAAGATAAATGGATTCTCTGGTGAGCTATGAACGCTTACGTCCTTAAATAACATGGGATTTTAAAAACAATTTAAAAAAAAAAATTCAAAATACGATTTTCATTCTATGTAGTTTGAGTACAATAGCTTTGTAAATACTTTGAAAAACTTCAGCATAAATAAAATTTACGTATGCCTTCACTTCTAAGGAAAACTGAAACAATGCCAACTCTTAATTTACCAATTTACGTACCATTAATGGGGTACGCTTGGTTATATTATACTGTATAGTTTGTTCCTCACTGTAGACACTTTATAACGGTAACTAACAAGAGCGGCCATGTTATCATTAATATCATCATAAACATTTTGTTCAAGCATTTATTAGCTGCATGTCTTTTTCTCAGCATAATCGCCACCCATCCAAAATTTCTTACCATGTTAAAAATAAACCTTGCAATTCTCAACATATAAGAGGGTCTCGCAATGTCCAGGAAGCCGATAAAAACTAAGCGATAGAGTTAAATTAAAATGTCTAGCCCAAAATAAATAATACAGTATTATTCCATCGTCTCCCGTCGTGGGTAAATCCAAGAAAAAGAAAAAAAGATCGCATTTCTTCTGCTCTGACGTTTATCTCTCGGCATCAGATACACAAATTCATCGACGTAAATTCTTGCTTTGTCGTTACCATCTCTAATCGCACAGGTTTACACGCAGACCCTGACGTCTTAAATTGCCACACACAAATTGAAAATTCTAACTGTTTGGTTTCTATCCATTTTCCTGCAAGTGACTACGCGATGGCATTAATTTATTTCCATTTGCATAGGTTGGAGACAGCGTATCATAAGATAAGTATTTGCCAGTTCGGAAGGATTAAGAGATAAAATTAAGAAAAGTTAAATGTATGTATCCCACGGTTAGCTCGCCGCGGATGATACATTAGCAAAATATTTACGCAGACAGTTATGATACAAAACACTTTCGATTCTCGCATGATATCTCGCTAAACATGATTTTACGCTAAGCATATTAAATATCTTCAGAAACATATCCCAGTCGTTATACTAAGAAACGCATATAGAAAATGATTTATAATAACAGTGGCCTATGCAAAATGTTACCCATATGAGTATAAAATTTTATCTCATTCTCTGTCTCTGTCTGTCTGTCTGTCTTTTCTTTCTTTCTCTCTCTCTCTTTCTTTCTTTCTCTCTCTCTCTCTCTCTCTCTCACACACACACATACACATACGGTATGCATCTGTTTCAGTCTCTATTTCTCTCTTTCCTTAGCTGCCATTCTGTATGTATATATACAAATACACTAAAGTTCAAATGTTTGAGGCGACCCCTGCTATTTTTTTCAAATTGACCCCAAAAGTATTTTTTCTACTTTAAATAAGAAATATATTATACATTGTAAAAAACGGGAGACATGATTATTTTTTATTAGAACTTTTATTATGACAAACATCATTTGATGATTACATTTTGCTCTCGTCAAAACATACTGCTTTCATCTTGATTACTACAGCACAAATCTTTGGCATTCGTTTCAAAAGTTTCTCAAAGTATAAGATTGATAATTGATTCCATTCTTTTTTCAATCACGCTAAGAACTCATTTTCATTTTTTGGCTGGAAACATGTCATTCTTCTGTCAAGTTCAAACCATTCTAATACTGGGGTTTCTTCAAACTTTTGAGCTGTAGTGTACATATGCATTATGGTGATAAACTAATTCCAGCAGCAATGACTCAGATCGGAAGACTGAAGTTTTCGGGGAGCGTGGAACCACCTCCGAATTGCTATTGTTGCCAGGTTCACATTGACTCTGTAGAACCTGTAAGTCTCTCAGCTGTCGGCCAATAGTTACCCACCGAAACAAACACAAATCCCTGTGAAAGTAAAAATTACATATTTATAATAAAAATACCAGCAATACATTTGTATATAAAAGTTAACAACAATACATATATACAG
>OZ038486.1:50917990-50922990 GCA_964036315.1 Acanthosepion esculentum
ACACACACACACACACACACACACACACACACACAGATATATATATATATATGTGTGTGTGTGTGTACACACGTAATATATAATGTATCTATGGGCAGCAACATTTCAACATATTTCGTAAAATTTGAGGATTTTTTATTTAGTTTTTCCAATATGCTTACAGTTTCACGTTTGGTGTGTGTAAAGCAATGTAAAAAATATCCGTAGTGTCTGTTGTCTCAAGCGTTTTCGCCCACTTCTTTATCCATTTTCAGTTAAGTGCAGTTCATTTAATTTTCTTGTTTGTTTGTTTCAGATATAGTTTTTGTTATGTGTTAATAATAGTCTAAAGAAAGGCCGACAACCTAGGCTGTAGAACCCAGTCTATGTTGCTATATAACACAAAGTTAGGGAAGGAAGAGATAGACTCAAACATTTCTCAAGGGCTCTTTAATTCCAGTCACTTCCAGCATCCAATTGAGAAAGATGCATTCAAACTCAAGAGATATAAGTCTATAAAAATATATATTGGAAAAATATTAGAAAAAGAGTAATACACTCGGTAATATAAGTGAGTCTATTCAAATATTCTTGAATACAAGTATCCAGGGACGTACATACATATATACACACGCGCATATATAAGTGCACACATGCATACATATGTCTCGCTGAATATGACAGAGAAAGAAAATTTGGTATTTTCTTTTTATTTTGTTTTTCTAACATACTTATATTTTTCTGTTAGGTGGGAGTAAGAGAATGCAACAATTGCCGTAGTATATCTTGTCTCTCTCTCTCTCTCTTCTCTCTCACTATATATATATATATATATATATATATATATATATATATATATATATAGTCAAACATAGAGAGCCAGACAAACCTAAGCGGATAATCATAGCCAGCTTTTCCTGACGATCCGCTTAGGTGAAACCTTGGTAGGTTTGTCGGGCTCTCTAGGTTTGACTAGGTCTGGTCTATTTTTCTATTGAGCCCTTTTTTAGTTAGTTGTTTACTCGTATCGGGTTATATTTTCTTTGGGATTTGGACCTGTATGTTGTACGATTATTTTCGACAGACGTTCATGTTCATAGCTCTTTCTTTTTTTAAAACCTTTTTTTCCTTCGATATTGATTTGATCATTGGCAAATCAAGAAACCGAAGGTTTTCCGAGACGAGTGTAGTTACCTACATATATATATATATTTATTATATATATATATATATATATATATATATATATATATATATATATATATATATATATATATATATTGGCTTTGTTCGTAATCGGTGAATGTGTGATGGATGTATTAAACTTAACTCTCTCTACATATTTATATATAGGAATAATGGAAAATTCATCGACTTTAAAGGTGTGATTATTTATAATTTTTGCTACACCTGCTACCACTGTCAACATGATTTAGTTATTTTGGAAATATGAGGGAATTTAGCCCTGCTTCACAAAGTGATCTTAGGCGAATATTAAATCTATATTAATTATTAAAGGTGAGATTTCTCACACATTCAACTTCAAAGAGGTTATCACGTATTTTGAATGGTAAGAACAATAGAGATAAGGTGATAGATTATCAAATAAATTTTGGACTTGGCCATCACTGAAATACAGGTGTGTGCATATATATATATATATATATATATATATATATATATATATATATATATATATATATATAGTTTTAAGATATGCTATATTTATAGGTTAAATTGCTCAATATCAGGGATGGAGCGTACGTAAATATGAGTGAAGACAATGGATTCAACACACAGTGGCGACAGTCTGTTTCATGCTTAAACGCTTTAACGGCCATAAATGGTTTGTAAGCATGCGGATTGCATTTAAGTCTGAAACAGACTGTCGCTTCTGGGGATTCCTTTTTGTTTTCCTGTAAAAAATTGGATAGTTTTGACGTACTAGTTAAAACATGATTTGGCTTGTGGAGGATTTGGAGAAGGTATACATGTTGAAAACGTATACACTGCGTAAGACTAACTTCCTGTTTAATCCTATAACGTTTTAGATACAGCCACTTTGAACTGAAATCAAATTTGCATATATATAATAAGAATTTAGATTTCGATTTGTGTATAACATTTTCGGTCATCTGTTACGATATTATCCACATAGTTCAGTTTCAATATCTGCTTTATTGTGGGTTTATCAATAAGAATCTCATATTCCCCGCTCGCTGTTTACTGATAATTACACATTTTACCGTCTTGAAGTTGAATAAATTCGATAAAATGTATTTATTAACTTGCTTTCTTTTCTCTCCTGATTACAACATTTGATTAACAATTTATTTGGTTCCAAGGAATCTAATTATATTTCAGACACAACATTTATCATGTCGATTTCTAAGAAAGAACCAAACCACTACGTCCTATTTCGGATTTCTCAGATGTGCGCATCCATCGAACACAGGCTTCAAGATTTGTATTGGATGCTGTTATGGGATCTTACCTATAACGACACAATGAACTCGTCCCGACACTATGAAGACTGCGCCTCTCAAGAGAGACGTGGAACGAGTCGAGCCAATAGTAGTTCACTCCAAACCAGACTGACAGTCATACTAACACCTTCAACATTTTGTATTATTATTTCTGTGTAATATATCTTTGTTATTTCTACTCTTGTATTCGTGTTATTCTTCCTTGGTCTTAACCTTTGACCATAACAGTGGCGACGAGGATATTGGACCATAACAGATACCCACAGCTGAACACTCACAATTATAACAAAACGGCCGTCCATTGCTTTCTGCATTCTGTTGAGGATTCTACTACACTCGATAAAATACTATGAATGATTATTCAAATCACCCAAAAGATTCTATTTCTATCTTTGCTTGATACAGCTTCTAATGCTTCGAAGGGTGCAGCTTAAAGCCCTTTCGTCCAACATCTCATCAGGAGAAAATCGTTGGAAAATTGATAAATTAAACGAAAAGAACAGCAACAAATATGAAGAGCAAAAAAAAAGGGAGGAAAACACGCTAAAATCAATAACATATAAGTATATATACTTATAACGGTGGGGAGGGGAATTGCGTGTAAATAATTAGCGAGGGACAGTTAAAATAAAATATCCCCCAACAAATTAAGGGACTTCACAAAATCCTTCTGTCGGCAAAGAGAAGGTTTCCGTAATCCTATGCTGATTGATTGCAACATCTTCAAATTATTGTTGGAGCCAACTATGTGAATATTTTTTTAACCACTCTTTCGTATACGACTTGGCACAGGCTATATTCTCTATTTGGTGTTGCGAAATAGCCGATCCCATATTTGGAGGCGGAAGATAGCACGTTATCTATTTTGCCAAGTCGTATTTTAGAAGGTACATGTTAATTAATTCTTGTTTCCAAATGCAAGGTTGTACGCCCCACATAACCAACAGCGCACTGGCAATTAAATTCATATACCAAATTACTTAATTTGGTGTAGGGCAATTCATCCTTGCGAAACGATGGAAAAGCCAAACTAGTTCGAAAAATACAACGCAAAGCAACAGAAGGAAAACAACCAGAAACCGACTTACTAACTTACTTAACTAAACTTTGGCTCTTATCCTCAATCCAAGGAATCTTCAAATAAACCGGACATTTAGAAGGCCCTTGGAATTCAGGGGAATTAAATTCCCTAGTCTTCTTATTAATAATATAATTAATAAGGACTTCCGGATAGCCATTACTAAGGAACATCTCCCTAATGTTCTCAAATTCACAGTCCAATCTAGTAGGAGAACAAATTATGAGCGCCCTGTACACCAAGGTTTTAATAAGATAAATTTTCCTTGATGTAGGTGCCAACGCACACCAATTCAAATACAGGCTAGTAAAGGTAGGTTTACGATAAATAAGAAAACCCCCTCTACTACGATCAACAAAAACTTCCAAAAAAAGGCAAATAATTGACCTTCTCTACTTCCATAGTGAAGGACAAAGCTCTGTGTAAGCAGTTAAGTTTATTAAAAAAGTTTACGGCCTTACTTTCATTTGAAAAAGTTGCAAAAGTGTCATTAACGTACCTGAAATAAATAAACGGTTTAGACACTTTGCCAAAGAGCAACGACTCGTGGTAACCCACAGAAATATCAGCCAACGCAGGGCCAAAGGGAATACCCATCTGGACTCTATCCACTTGGCTATACATGACATTATCAAAGCTAAACTCCACAGAACTAGTATAAAGTGTCATAAGTTCGATAGATACATCCCTAGGAAAAGGAGGTGGAGTAATGTCACCTTCATATAACGAGTCTGCACTAATATTAATAGTCTCCCTTAATGGTAAGTTAGTAAACAGACTGGACACATCAAAAGAGCACATAAAATCAGTATCAGGGCAAAGCTGTCTGGCCTGTAAACGTTCAACAAACGAGAACGAATCAGATATACAATATATAGTCTAAAATGTTCGAACTGGTTGTATGACATGCAAAAGCCATTGAGCCAAAGAATGTTGGGCTGAACAACTCATTGATAGTATGGGTCTCAACGGAACGTCCTTCTTATGAATTTTAGGAAGACCATAAAGCCTCGGTCTAAGAGAACCAGAAGGTCTAATCATAGTAACCTTTTCTAAACAAACATAACAGACGTTTCTGCAATTTAATTTCGTTTCTATACGTGTTGTCACAAGTTTCTATAGGACCAATTTTTTAAAAACTTTTCTGGGTCATACTTATACGTTATTGATTTTAGCGTGTTTTTCCCCTTTTTTTTTTTGCTCTTCATTTTCGCTGCTGTTCTTTTCGTTTAATTTATAATTTTTCCAACGATTTTCTCCTGATGAGATGCTGGAAGAAAGGGCATTACGGATAAGATTACCATTAATAAATTGCTTGTTTTTAAAACAATATATATACCTCCAAGCATTTGTTAATACATATATATATATATATATATATATATATATATATATATATATATATATATATATATATATATATATATATATATATATATATATATATATATTCGCGC
>OZ038486.1:50925490-51010490 GCA_964036315.1 Acanthosepion esculentum
ATACACATACATATGCAATTATATATGAACATACACATATGTGTATAAAAATAATTCCAAGAGGATATGATCCAGGTAGAACTCGATGTCCAGGACAGAGTAAGGATATAATAAAAAGACTTAAACACTAATTAGTGTTTAAGTCTTTTTATTATATATATATATATATATATATATATATATATATATATATATATATATATATATATATGTATATATATATATATAATATATATATATAATATATATATATATATATATATATATATATATATATATATATATATATATATATATATATATATATATATATGTATACATATATATATATTTATATATATATACAGAGACTTACATATAGCAATATTTACGATTAGGCTTGGAATCCGTTAATTTATTGTTGGAAATTCGTCGTATCTCCTTGAATTGTGAACGCCAAAAATTTTACTAATGTTTGTTTGACAATTCGAATGAACGTGAAACATGATTAACCAATGAAACTCAAACAATACAAAATAAAAATACAAGAATTTCTTTCTTATTTTTCTCTCTATCTCATACTTTGATGAAGCTTTAATAAAAGCGAAATATGTTAGATTCATAAACGTTTTCTCTTTGCTCTTTAGATTATCTTTCTCTCAGTTGGCACCAGCGCACACGCGAAAACACGTACGCACACAGTCGAATGCACACACAAACGATAAACACACAAACACATATATATAATTAATAAGATGAATTATGCTACCTTTAGCATATATATATATATATATATATATATATATATATATATATATATATATATATATATATATATATATATATATATATATATATATATATATGTCATCCACAGCTCATCAGTGTGGCTAGACGTCCGGTTGCCTCCAGCTAGGATCGAAACCCGACTGAATTTGCGTCAGTCGGAACTTCTCCCACTAAGCCGTCAGCGCACGGCAGGAATGAAGCTGGATTTTAGCGTGTTTATTTTTAGATTTAGATAAATACACAGTGACTGACAGTGACTCGATTCTGCCGAAGAGTCGTGCAATATTAGCTTAAATAGTCACTGTTTACAAACCCACGAGATCTGACTAAATGTATCGGAATTAGTGTATAAAAGAAAACTACTGCACACCTCAAGTCGGAATTTATCCCCCTCGAATTAGTCCCCTTCTGAAGCCATGCACCGAGACGATTCCATTGATAAATGCCTTCCTGGAAATCCTTTTTGAAATAATTAGCAGGTGCCTCGTCGCATGCTCCTTGATTTCTTCGGCGTTTTTAAATCTTGTTTCTTTAAAATCGGATTTGATTTTTTGAGGGAAAATTTGATACAAGGGTCGAGATCTGGGGAATATGCTGGTTGTCGGAACTGGAAAATGGGCGTAAAACATCTACACAATGGTCACTAATGGAAACTGTGTTGTAATGAGACCACCACACTATGCACACTTTCCTTCCAAGTACTGCTATAAACAGAGTAAGTGAGAAAGAACCTTATCAATTAGTATGTACTTGCGAGAGGCCAATGTCAGTCGGTACAAAGCGGCTCTATTCTGCGTACTTTTACTCTGTTACCGATACTTTTTATCAGTCCGCGTATATATCTATCTATCTATCTATCTATCTATCTATCTATATATATATATATATATATATATATATATATATATATATATATATATATATCATAATAGTGTATAATGAAAATGTTTTAAATCGCTACGCAAAAGCTTTCATATTTTAATAGTATGATTGTACTTCCTCAGGTGATGGTTGGTAACTGATTACTTTTTCATGTCACGATAAACTGGTGCTTAGACAGTCCTTGAAGATTATGGAGATTATGCCAGCGAAAAATGTACCAGGAATCTAGCCAATATGACGATCTATTTGTTGAAGTGGTGGTAAAGGTTAATTAGATATAAAGTTATCAGAAAGTAATTAATGTTGATACCACCTAGCTTTCTTGGTACTGCCGATATAAAAAAAACTGTTTCTTTTCTATAGTAGGAATAGTACTTAGGTAAATAAGGGAATTATTTTGACACCTATTTTGCAATGGACACTTGTTACATTTTCTATAATTACGCATGTTGTTATCATTAGTGTTTGCTGCTTTTGAATGGCAGTTATTACTTTTTTGTATAGATTTTTAATTTTATTATTATGTTTTTCAATGAAATTGATAAACTTTTGCCCTAACTTAGTACTAACAATTTGGTTAAATGGGGGCGGGGTACAAAATGATTTTTCTGTTTCTATTTTTATCCTTACTATCGCTGTTATGTTTAATATATTTGATTTCAGGGCACTTATAGCCACTATTTTTAAGGCAGTGTTATATTTACCATGTTTGTAAAAGACATAGTCGATGGAAGAGTTTTTGCTCATTCTATATTCTATGGAGAAATGTATGTATTTAATTATGGATGGAAGTTTATTAAAATTTGTGTATATATATATATATATATATATATATATATATATATATATGATAAAATTATATATGTGTGTGTGTGTGTATGGGCGTATACGTGATTATTTTAATATGTGGAAATATTTTGCATTTTTAACAATCCTTTATATTATCATTTTATTTTTCAATGCATATTTCGTATGATATCATTCTTTCTATTTCTTTGCAATTTTCCTTTATTGTACTTTTCTTTCTTTCCGTCTTTCTTTCTGTTTATTTTTCTTTTAACTTTTCCCTTAAATTATATTTACTTTCCTTATCTTTCTGTCGTGTTTTTTATATTCAATTTTTCCTTGCATTTTAATTTGTTCTTCCATTTCTCTTTTGATATTTCTTTTTTCGTCCTTCTTTCTTTCTATTTTTTTCTTTTTCTCGTTTTTCTCTTTCACTGTTTTCTACTTTCTTTATTTTTCTTCTAATTCTTATCGTTTTGTTTAATTATTATTACTTTGTCCCTTTTTTTTCTTCTTATCAAACTGGTTATTACTTTCTGATATGTTTCTTTTCATATTTTTTTTTACTTTCCTTGTCTAAAATTTCTCTCTGATTCTTCCACTATCCGACTTCCTGTTTACCTTCGCTTTATTTGATTTAAGGAATCAAAAGCCATTTTCCCAATGTCCATTCACTCTAATAGCTTTGTTTAAACTTATTTCCGATATAATGTTTTAAAACATTTCTCCTTTTAATGTTAGTTTTTTTTAGGATTCTTTTAACAGAAATGGAACGAATTTCTTGAGAGCATTGACGTATAAACTGTTGTGCATCGTCTAAATGCCAATGTTGGGTTTTGGGGATTTGGGAGCTATTATCAATTTTAGTTACAGGCATCCTAAAAAGAAATATAATGTCATCTTAATTTCTCTTAAATTAATATAATGCAAATATTTTACTTATATTTATTCAGTTCTTTATTGTCACTACAGAAAAATGATAAGATACGAACAGAAAGACCTATTTGAACTGCTCGGTGAACTTTTATACTTTTCCTAAAGGCTTAGACGTGAAAGTGAATAAAATCCGTCTGAATTTGAACCCGACTCGCTGATTTCAATTACACTAATGTCATGTTTCTTAGCCTTTTCTTTGCAATAATGAGATCTGCTTTTCTACCCGGGCTCCAATTGTATCTCGAAATCGCAGAAAACGTTATGCTTTCCACATAAAGCGTTCCCGGTTAGGACATACATGTTCATTTATATCAACTAGGAAAATGCACAGTTCCAGTGCGTCATCCGTTACATACATTCCTGCCGATTTTCTCCCTGATACCGTTATATATTCGCTTATAATACGAGTGTTTGTTTCATCTTTATCTGAACAAAATATTGCCATTGTCTGTATTGTTAGTATTCGTAATATTATCAGTGTTAGTAGTTGTAGCATCATTAGTAGTAATAGGTAAAGTATAAACAGCAGTTAATCCTATTTTCACTTAAGTGATATCTAGCATTGAATAAGTCACGGTAATTAATCTAAAAATATTCTATCAGTCTCATAAGAATTCTTACAGCGTTTATTAACCTTTAATATTCTGCGTTATTAATATTACTTCTCTTTCCACTGCAATCTTTTTCAAGCCCTCTCAATTGCAATATCCTTATTGCTAATTTCACTCAAAGTTGTTTTCTTTTGCCGTAGTAATATATAACAACAAAACTATGAAATTCAAACAAATTCAAATTCAGGCATCAGATCACCTTCAATGGCAGCATAAACGTTTTCTACAGCAAATGAAGCCACATCAGTCAGTTATGTGCCATGCGTGATACATGCTTAGGCAATCATGTATCTTTCTATACATAACTGACGAAGCAGATTATTCCCGCGGTAGATTGCCATTTCTTTCTGCGGTAGACGAGTTGCCATCGGAGGCTATGGAACACGGTCTGTCCTGCTATTTACCCATAGCTGGGGGTGGAGGAGAGAAGTAGAGGATTCATACCTTTCCCAAGGGTATTAGCACGTAAGTGAATGTAATGAATTCGACTGGAATTCAAACTCGGCTCTCCGATTCCTCAACCTGAGCCGCTACAGAGTAACAAATAGTAATGCTCTCGTAGCAATGGCTTCGGGTTCTTTTTCTGATTATTAATTTTCTAAATCGTTCTGAATATCGTATCTTGATTGAAATTCAGAAAATGATGGATACGCATTTCACGTTCAGAATTGTCACGTTTTCGGATTTTGGAAAAGTGCGGATATTTTTCCGTTTTTATTCCATTCTCTTTAAAAAAAAAAAAAGACGCATTCATCACCTGAAATTTTCTCGCCGTTGGGTACGAACAGATCTGGTTCCCCTGTCTGGATTGAGTGATGCATATAAATGTTAAAATGGCACAAACTTTTACATTCTTCTGTTATCTGAGTCTCTGCAGAATGAAAAATCGGGGAGCCAAGTTTGATGGCTTCTTTTTATTCGTTTGAATCCATCTTCCCTCAAACATGGGTTAAATAGTAGGGCTTGCGTCAGGAAAGATCATTGTTATTCACAAATAATTATTAATATTCACTCGCAAACATTTCTTATAACCTAGGATGCTTAGCTTTAAATAATGCGCAGATCGATAAATCGTAAAAACAATATCAATCTATCAATATTCTTCAACCGTGTGAGAATTGTCCACCATTATTATAGGATATTTCATACGTTCACCTATCGTACGCTTCACACTTCACCCTGATCTGTTGAAAAAAAGCAGGGGTTTATCCTTTGTTCATTCTTTAGGATTGAGTTTCCGGTTCATTCTAAAATGATTTAATTCTCTTTCACTCCCAGTAGCCACTTGTTTCTTTGTGGCATCATCGCTTAGCTTGGGGTGAATTGATTAAAAAAATCAATCTTCTTCATTCGTGAGACATCTGTCCAGCATCAGAATAGTAAATTAGATTGAATATCTTTAGTTTTGTCATGATGTAAATTATTTTAGTAGATGTGTTGGTAATGAATTCTTAGAATCTAAAATATGTTTCGGCTTTAAATAAATAACAAATGGCTGATAAACTGTATAAAATAGGCACTGATCGGATTTATTAATTTGTACAGTGAAAAGCAGCCATTTACTCATCTTCATTAGAACAGTATCTTGACGAAATAATCACATTTTATGAATCAAATTTTATTTTCTACATTGATGCAATTTGAATGACTCATTCCTTTCATAAAAAAAAAGAAAAACTATGTATTTGTTATAGTCTTGAGTTTTGTTTATTTTGATTTTGATGCCGTTCCTTCCAATACATATGGGCTGGTCTTGCTTGGTGTTGTCCTATGTCAAGATGAACTAACATAGGGATGCTGGTTCATAGGCCTCATGAATTTAAACGTCCTACGAGGCTGGCATCCCGCTCCCACCCTACACCGTGGAAACTGTTAGATGTAGACGTCTCTTCTACTCCAATAGCTTCATGTCTTGCATATCTCACCTGTGAAACTCCCTTCCTTATTCCTGTTTCCCTGACAAATATAATCTCCAACTATTTAAGTGTAACGTCAATCGACATCTCCAGCTGCCTTGATCTATCCACTTCCCTTCTCCACATCCTTTCACCTTTCATTCCTATCTGCTCTCGCTCCAAATCTTCTGTAACCCCCTTGCCTTCATCGACCCACTGTCTTTCTCTTTCTGCACATCCTCTCCTTTACCACTTCTATCTGCTCTTCCTCCAAACCTTCTGTAACCCTTTGCGTGCTAGTGGCCTCCAGCCTTGCTTAGGGTGATAAGCTTAAAAAAAATGTTTGGCCGATCCAATGTTGTGTTTAGTTGGCGGGTATCACACCATTTCCTGCCGGCTTTATCTCGTAAATGAATTTGAAAACTTTGATTAATTCTTCTTCTTTATGTTCCGTGTCTCTTTAGGGTGTAAGTGATCATGGCCCTCTACCTCTTCCTGTCTCTTGTAGGTCTTGATAATTTTTCTGTTTGTTATTTTTCCTAAACCATGTTCCGCCATCCATTTACTTAAGCTCGTCAAGTATGTTATGCGACATCTTCCTCTATCCATCTTGATCTCAATCTGTCCTGTGAGTATCAGATTTTCCACTTTTCTGATTATATATCCCAGAAATTTAAATTGCCTCTTCTTGATGTTAAGTATTATTTTCCATATTGTTTGGATTTTCTCTAAAAGTTCGTCGTTCTTCACACGTTCAGTACATGTACAAATTATCCTTCTGTAGAACGATATATCTGTTGCTCCAAGTCTTTTCTTCATCTTTGAGGAGATTGTCGAGCATTCACTCCCATATAGGAGGACAGATGTCACGTAACAGCTCAGTAGTCTTTCTTTATTACAAACATAGTTTATTTTTTTTCTGTTTCTTAATACACTTTGCCGAACTGAATTAGCAGTTTTAAATTATAGAAACTTATTAGTAATTATAAGAAGTATTATTTCGCTTAATTTTGAATCTCAGAATATGTCAGATCGTTAAACAAATGTACAAGATCAAAATCCGATTATACCGCTGTGTGTTTTTGCTAGCAATAGTTTGCATTTCATTATCTTTAATATGTGATGGATTTTGATTGTAGCAAACATATTCTGAATTACAAAATTAAAATAATTTGTTATTCCATTTCGTTTATCTAATTTGTAAAAAATAGAATAAATTTATTTATTCTTTATTCATATAATCAATCGCTTCTGACTGCCAATTATATTTAAATGGATTAACCTATAAATGCTTCTTCTTCTTCTTCTTCTTCTTCTTCTTCTTCTTCTTCTTCTTCTTCTTCTTCTTCTTCTTCTTCTTCTGCTGCTGCTGCTGCTGCTGCTGTGTGCCGGATCATGGATCTGCACAATTACCTGTCCTTTTTAGCCCTTAATAAATTATTTTTTTTTGTTTCTGTCTTTCTCTCCTAAATCTATTTCAGCCATCCATTTTTCAAGCTCACTAGAGAGGTTATGCGTTATTTCCTCCTGTCAATCCTGCTCTCAAACTATCCTGTGAGTATCAAATTTTCCAAGACCATTTTCCTCATTATGTGCCTTTCATCTCTTCCTAATCTGAAGCATAAGTATCTTTTCATTTCCATTTTACTCTTAAACTTCACCGTTGCTCACATGTTCTTTCTATGACATTGTATATATCGTTCTGTACGGCCAAACTCCTATTGTTTCAAGTTTCTTCTTCATTCACAACCATAAAGGAGATATGATACTATCTAACAGTTCAGTTCTCTTTTCTTTGTTTTTAACAATTTGTCCTGTTTCTTAATACATTGTTTAGCTTTTGAAAGGCATCTTTCGCTATCTCAATGCGCCTCCGGATTTCAGTTGTAGAGCAATAGAACAGGTTTACTGTTCATTTCGAAATATTTCTGCAAAATTTTCATGGAATTCCACCAGGCCTTTGATTGTAATCATCGATATGAAATTCGTGACTGCATGAAAATCAACTTAATGCATAATTCATAAGTACTTGGAATTTTTTTCTTAGTACAGTACATAATACTTACGGAGCAATCAAAAATAGCCACCATAATTAATGTGAATTTGGGTTTAATCTGCATATGTAAGTAATTACGTAAGAATGTCCTCTTTATGACAAATGAATCTTGCTGTAAATGCTACCATTAATTCGTACTGATTACTACAACCACAAAAATATATTGATTACAATAAACTGAATATGTTCGGAAAAATACTATTTTTACATATATTTTCATTGACTAATTTCCTTATAATTAATAACGCACTAATTATGTTATTTACATAAAATAGAGAAAAAATTTCTTATACAATAATATGTTTTATTATGCAAGGTCTTTACTAACTGAACATAATTATGTTTCTTTTTGTTCTTACAGACAATATATAGAAAAAGTTCAGTAGTATTAGTAGTAATGTCAGTATATATATATATATATATATATATATATATATATATATATATATATATATATATATATATATATATATATATATATATATATATATATATGTAGTGCATTTAAGATAAAATTTGACGTTTGAAGATAATTTTGAAAAGTACATAAAAATTTTCATGGTACTTTTTCTAAACTGAAAATGATCTTTCAGAGAATCGGTTGGTGCATATTGTTATTTTGTCCAACTGTATCACTAGAGAGTGCGCATCCTGAGAACTCAGGTCTATATTAAAACTAGAACAATTAAAGTTAAAATTTTTGTTCCATTTTCAAGTAATGTTGAATAACTTCAGAAAAAATAATTTACTTTTTTAAGCAAAGTAGTATTATATTTAAGAGTTAGTAATCTCATACCCTCTCCAACTTAAACTCTTAAATATAATACTATTTTCCTTAAAAAAGGTCATTTTTTCCAAAGTTAACAAAATTGCTTGAAAATGGAACAAAAATTTTAATTTTTACTTCCGAGACATAGACATTTCTGTGTCGCTATGAAAACCTATTTTTTTACGTAGTAACATTATATATATATATATATATATATATATATATATATATATATATATATATATATATATATATATATATATATATATATGTATATATATATGTATGTATATATATATATGTATGTATATATATATGTATGTATATATATATGTATGTATATATATATGTATGTATATATATATGTATGTATATATATATGTATATATATATATATGTATATATATATATATATGTATATATATATATATATGTATATATATATATATGTATATATATATATATATATTTTTATATATATATATATTTATTTATATATATATATATATATATATATATATATATATATATATATATATATATATATATATATATATATATACATATATATATGTGTGTGTGCAAGATAAAATATAGTTTTAAGATATGCTATATTTATGGGTTAAAGTGTCCAATATCAGTGAGGGATAGCGAGTATCCAAATATAAAAGTGGACATTGAATTTAACACCCAGAGACGAGAGTCTGTTCATGCTAAACGCAAACGTCAGGCCATGCGTTTAGCATGAAACAGACTGTCGCCTCTAAGTGTTAACTTCAATGTCCACGTGCACACACATATATATATATATATATATATATATATATATATATATATATATATATATATATATATATATATATATATATATATATATATATATATATATTTTGGATGTAATATCAACGGTAATTTTTCATTTACGCACATTTGATTAAAAACAAGCAAGTTCCTTATTAATTACTTTTTAATTTAATTTTAGATGTTTTTAATTATTTTCTTATATCCAGCTCGATTTTGTAAATATATTTTCCATATGTAAGCACTTTCGCATAACATTAGCCATTTCCAAAGAAATGTTGTTGTTTTTTGTTGCATTGTCGCCAGTAAATTATGATTAGACACGAAACGTGATAAAAGCCAGCCCGCCATATATAAAAAGTTAAACTGATATTATTGCAAGCAACATTGATTAATTTCATAGCTAGCCTTACGATATTAAAGCCTTTTGAAGCTTTTAGCGATTACATTTTTCATCTCAGTCATGTCACATCGAACTCTGTTTGAAAGGAAACATTATTAGCCTCAAGACCAGCATTATACCACGAAGTTAGGTCGAGGCCTAAATCTTATTTTTGTTATAAAATAATTAAGTTTAATATTATTGTCTGCTTTTTACACAAATACATATCTTTCTGAATTTCTTTTTCTTTCAGTCACAAATACTAATTCAGTGCTGTTCCTTTTGCCATTAGCAAATGACTCCGATACATGTTTTTGGGGGGATAATGGTGTTTTTGTCATCTCTAATTTAAATAAATGCATCTTTCTTTCTGCCTGACACTCTTTTATATTGGGTATTACAAGAAAATAATGTTTTAAATATGTATTATACAGTGATTTGTTTCTACATTTTATCTCTGTAAACTTACTTTCAAGAGGCGGTAACCAGCATTATCTCTGTTTTGTATTAACTTTAATATTGTTTCAAGCTCGTTTGCTTTTTCTTCTGAAATATGCAGAAATAGTTTTTCTTTTGATGTTGAATGTTATCATTATCGACGTTAATGTCATATCAACATTATTTTTTATTAAAATAGATGGATGTATTATCATAATGATATCTTAAAAAGAATTCCATCTCATCGCCCCTCGATAAAAATGCTAAGAATAAAAGTAACCGTTCTCAAAAAACGAAATATACGACAGTCCATGACCGAACGGTCAGTGTAAGTTATTTGCCGTCGATTAAATATTATAAATTAATTTTCACAAAACGTTTTTTTTTTCTTCAAGAAATTAGACTTCTCAACGCCAGTACGTCTTATCGCTATTTCCAGTACTGATCAAAGTTTCTTTACCAACCTTTTGTATAGGGTAATGTTGAAATTGAAGAGCATCGTTGTATATCATTTTTTTCTCAATCAGTTATGTGTTGCCCAATCTCTTTGTTGCTATTGTTGGAAGTATTCACTTGTTTGGTATTTTATTGTTAAACAACCGGCTACTTTAAGATGTATAGTCCATATTTTTTTCAGTATATCGTGATTCAGATATTTAAAAAATTTATAGATATTTCTGTATATTTTGAATTACTGATTTAGCATCGGATACTAATATAAAAGATGGAAACATGAAACAATAGAATATTAGAAGTCTCTCGAATATTTTCTGTTGAAACGACGTAAGTGAGAACTAAAACATTTAGACTGGCATTGCATTTTAACATATATATTTACCAAAATTACACAAAAATAGCTTGGAATACTAAAGGGAAAATGTATTCAATAATATCGCCATTGATTTCAATCACGACCTCCAGACGACACCGGAATCTCTTCTGGAGGGTTTCCTTGTTTACGTCGGTGAATGCTGCCATAATTCTTGCCTTCAGTTCATCTTTGGTGTTACAAGGATTTTTTTTCTCTCGTTCCACACATACTAATCAAGGTGGGTTGCAGACTGGGGAGTTAGGTGACCAGATATAATGGGTGATGTAGTCACAGAAATTGTCTGACAGCATGACGGGGATCGCCTCATGTGTGGCATAGTGCGGAATCCAGTTGCCAGATATAGGAACTTCAAGCAGCCACCCTTGAGCCAGGGAAGAACTACCTGTAGGCATCCGTGTTTACTCTGAGTGCCCGTGGGAAGATGAATGGAGGCACACCATCGTCATCGCTAGTGAACACTCCAAATCACCATTAGGCTCACCCAACCCTTCCTGGATCCTCTGCCTTGTCCCACGTTTGACACCCCGAGACACAGAAATGTTCTTCCGGCGTGAATGCCAAGCAGCACTTTATGTCATTTCCAAATTATTGGTGTAGTCAATTGTGTCATGGTGCTGTTATTTTCACAGATGGTTCCCAACTGACCCTGCTATACCGTGAAGTCGACAATATATATATATATATATATATATATATATATATATATATATATATATATATATATATATATATATATAAGCGTTGGTACATTTCCTGCCCATAGAAAAGCGGAGTGTTAAATGGACGGTCTTTCCCTTGACACCATTAGTATTTTAACTACCTTCACTCCTCACCAATATTTATTGTTTTAAAAAAGCGATGATTAGAATTATAATAAATTCTAAACATATAATGAAAGTTAATTAATAATTTTTTGTTCTTGAGAATTTGCAACAAAAATATTAAATATTTTATTATTTAGACTAACAATTTTATATTTGCAAATTTCTAAAATCTAATAAAATTGTATTAAAACTAGAGTAAGCAATATTTATCATTTACCAATGTAAAAATAAACCATGTTTATTCATAAATATTTATTACATTATTAAAATATGTGAACCAACTATGAAAGGAAATCTTTATTATTTACCATTCTATAAAATTCTAATCGATTGGAAGAAACCGATGTTTTTGACAAAATTTCCAATAAACGATATGATAAATAAATAGTGTTTATTATTAATAAATATTCAATAAGAAGTTTGTTTATTAATCTATATTCAACAAGAACGTTCAACAAAAACAGCCTCTTGGGCAATAACCATTATTTATTTACCCATGCTAGATCCACAGCTGATGTATTAACTCTCATTACTTACAGAATCAGTGAGGCGTTAGTAATTCATCACGGGTATCATCACCCTAAAAATATCAAAGGTTTTTGATAAGGTGTGGTATGGGGCAATGTAACATAAACTGTCCAGTTATGGAATTTCTTGAAGCCCATAAGATTAAATCCTGTGTTTCTCATGGTTCCATCATTGGTCTTACCCACTATCAACTCCATATTAATGATCTGTCTAAGGACATACTTCGTTCTTTAGTGAATATCTATGCAGATGATACGACAGTTTATAAGTGCACCAACAAAATCTGGATGTCCAGAACCTCGCAACTAATCTCACCACTGATGGTTCAATGGTGGAAGGACTGACAATAGGTCCCAAGCCAAACTAGTAACGTTATACCACCACCGAGAATACAATGAACGTTCCCCTATCACTACCCTGAACGTCTTTGAGATTCGTGACCATTTGAAATTCAAATATACGATTTATTGTTAAAGATGCATGATAGAATGTTTGGTTCATTGTACGGCTCTAGTAAGTATCTGATTCCTCCTGCCATGCTCTATCTTTACACGACCTTTTTGCTATCATAACTGTGCTGCAGTTGTACAGTCCACACTTCAAAAGTTCAAAAGCGTTTACGCGGCCCTGTAAGTGATGAATTATATCCCACCCTACGACCCCCATCACACAGTCGAAACGACGTGGACTTATCACAAATCTATAGCAATTTCCATGGCATGTGTTCTGACGTTCTACATTTATTGGCCCTTGACCTTTGCCACTGCAACCAGCCATGCCGCAACCAGCCATGCCACAACCAAAAGTGGAAATCATCCTTATTCCCTTCGTATCCCATTAGTAAGTAGCAATTTCAACTCGGATGGCTTCTTCCCTAGAACTGCTATTTTGTGGAACAGTCTCCCAGCATAATGCTTTCTCAATCACTACAATCTTGATCTTAAGATAAACTATTATATTTCCTGCATATAACCATAAACCCTACTTCTTGCCTTTTCTTGACTTCATACAACACCACAAAGTAGACTTCTAACTTGAGTGGTACTTTTATTGGGAGAACATTTGTATAAAAATGTTAGTTCTGCAATTAAAATGATTAAAACCGTCATTACTCTTTGCGCAATCTTATAGATGCCTTCGAAAAGGAGACTGCTGAAATGCATGAGTGGTATAATGTAGAAAGAAGGCCCAGAGAATCTAACATTCACAAGACATATTGAAGGTAAGAGAATTAGAGGGAACCGCCAGTAAAATACTAAACGATGTCAGAACAAGTACAAATAGAAATGGTATAGAATCACATATTAATTATATAAAAAACGATAGGAAATTGTTGAGTGCCATGATCACCCAGGTCCAGGAAAGATATAAATTACTAACACCAGTTCAATGTCTTACCTCATATGATTATGGAAAACTGTCTAATAAGACGAAACACACAAACACATATATATATTTTAATTAATTAATATATATTTTTATACGTTATTTTTATAGATACAAATATTTAAGTAAATTCTCTGTTTATAATAAACAGTATTAATAATATTTACCGGCCTGAATGTCAGAGAAATCTCAAAGAAAAACTAGCGGTACCCGACAGGAATTGAACCTGTATCATACACGGGACTGCCATATAGCCTCACGCTTTCTACCAGTTAGCTAGAGAAGAAGCGTCTCGTTACGTATTCTTGAATTACAGTCTTCCCATGAGTTCTCCTGTCGGATGAAACATTACTTTGTGATACAAAAAAAACAAAAATCACTAGTAGAAACTCTAGCCACCGTAATTTCATGTGTGAATATGCACTCAGGTATATAATATGCGTTATAAAAAATTCCCTCAAGAGGGTGAACGAGAATTCATTCTTTCGCCCCTTTTCCTTAAAGAACTTAATAATGTGAAACAGACGCTAGTTTTGCGATCTCTCATCGAAATCTCATCGATCACCAGGTTAGACTATTTCTTTCTAAAGAAACTAATAGCACTAAAGACAAAAAACAATAATATTAACATTTTCTATAAAAGCCAAATAAACGTTAACTATAAGCTAGAGGAATTTTCTCTTAGAAAACTCACACACTTCAGCATCCAGAATCCTATTATACACTTATTTGAATATCTGCTATTTCATTGCACGTGACACGTATCTAACCAATAAGAAATAGCCAAACACGACATATCATTAATCTGCCTCTCTTTGCTTTCTATCATTTTTATCATGATCTCTGACGAAACTTTAATGAAATGAAACATATATACATACATATATTAACTCAAGGAAATTTCTCACCAAGTCCGCTGCCTTTCCAGAACGTAAGTGATACTATACGCGGATCCTTCTTACCTCCGTTATTTTTTGTAGCCAAAAATTATTTTCTTCTAAATCTCTACTTTTGTATTGACACATTTTTCTCTGCCCATCGAACCTTATGATATTCGAAAGTACAATGTCAACTAATCCATCATTGCGGAGGCCCACGCGTAACATCCTAATTACATTCGTTACGCGAGATAACACTGTAATGACAAAAGAGAACAAGAGTAAGCTTAAGGAAGATTTTTTTTACTGCTTAGAATAATTGATACCAGCGTAATGACTATTTATAGTCTTCTACAAACAGAAGATTTGCCCAAGGGAGATTACTCAAGATCGAATCCCAGTAAGTACTTGATTTGATTTCTGGTAGTTATATATATATATATATATATATATATATATATATATATATATATATATATATATATATATATATATATATATATATATATTATAATGAAAATATTATGAAATCACTACACAAAAGTCTTCATGTTTCTGTACTATGATTGTACTTCTTCAGGAGATGCTAAGTAACTGGTGATTGGGTCATTTTTACGGAAATTAAAGAACAAACGTATTTTCCGTGTCTCCGCCTTTAACTCAGTAAAATAAAGAGGTGCATAAGATTTATGGACATGCATGTGTCTCCCAAGGTCTGCAGTAGATGTTTTGTAAACCTTTAGACTTGATGGAACATTTTGGTGACCCATTTTGCTCGTGTGGTTGGGGTTCAATTGCCACATGTTTCCGCTAGTGGACAGTAAGGCGTTCGACAAATCACAGTGGCAGGTAAGTCTATCATTGGGATGAGCAGCATACTGACAAATTCATTTAATATTTGCACGCAGTTAATCCCGATTTTTAAGCCGACCTCGTTAAAAACTTGTATATATGAGACGCTTTGAATTCTCAGAATATATGATTTCCTTGAAGACCAAACACTTGTTAATGGATAGACTCTAACATGAAAAAGGATCCAATTTTATTAAACCAGAGGCAGCAATCACAGTTCCTACATAAGAACGAAGACTACTTCACACGAATACATATAAACCATGAAACAAAACTTATACTAAGGTGCAATATTTATTGGGTGCCCCTACATTTCACAAATTGGTATCCCTTTAAAACCGATAGTCAGCTGCATGACTCGGTATACTCCCGAATGAGCAGATCCCTGGCAGATATTGCCAACCCACTAACAGGTAAGACATCGTCATATATAAATAACTCAGAACTCTTTGCCTAATCAATTGCAGTTGACTCTATCCAACTCAATCGAATAAGCTTGTATGTAGTTAATCTGTTCACTAGGTTTCCTGTAGATGAAACTCTATATGGGGTTCGAAACTAACTAGATTTAGATCACCAATATTATGAAAGCACTAGTATACCAATAGATAACATGCTGATCCTGTTGACATTATGTTCATAGACAATATTCTTCAAACTAATAGCTGGAGTATACCAACTGGAGAAAAGCTTGGCTAAGAGTTCGCCGTTATAACCGGTGTTAGAGAATATATAGATGGAATACCTCGAGCAAATGGCTTTCAGAACAGCATCACTAAAATCATCTATTTAGTTGCAATACATTAATGACACCTTAATACTCTGGTCTCACAAGAAAATTGTACAAATACTGCTGAAACAAAGGAACCTAGTATGTTCTTCGATGTCGTTCACAATGAAACAAGTAACCAAAAACCAGCAATTCATGCTGAATGTATTGATAATTTTCACAGACAATACGTTCAATAGATCCGTATATCACAAGCCATTTGGCAAAAACCATGCAGCTCGAAGAAAGGGATCGTTCGATGCCTGCAACACCGGACAATAATAACCAGTGGTGATCCTAACAACAGGAGATTTCAGCATCAAATTTGAACTTCACAACAATAAATACTCTGGCGACACAAAATCACTTTCTGCAGGCGGAATCAGAAAGCCGAAGGTGAAGAATGGTGAGTTCGGTGTCGATGGCAATATGGAAGAGGAGAAAGAAAAATTAGTAAAAGCTGCCGCCGTTTTTCGTCTTTTCTTCAAGGTTTTGTCGGAAAAATTTCGGAAGATATGCGGCTTATACAACATCAACAAAATAACCAGAAGCAGCTCGTTAATACGAAAATATCTCCGGGAGCATCGACGTGGTATAATGGTTAACAAGCACGTTTCGCTTAATCAATTACGATCTTGTGTGACAACTAAGATATCCTTAGAAAATTCAGCAGACGAAGATATCTATGCTGAGTCAAGCCTAACAAAAAGGAGAACACTGCCCGGAACTACGTGTATTTTCATCCCTGAAAGGAATGAAAAACGAATACAAAGATGAAAACAGCCGACTACTTTAAAGAAAGGTTAGAGTGACACCGAGAGCGATAATTATGGTTGAGACAATAAATGTGTGATCCTGTATTGTGAGAAAATACACCAACACCTGTGTAAAGAAGGAAGTATAGTGGATAGATATGAACACAGGAATATCAGATGTCGGAAGGGATCAACAGACATCATTTGGTTAGTAGGTTCAGCATAGAAATAAATAACTCATGGTCGCAGTTATTAAAGTAAAATTACACTCAGATTTCATCAGCATTCAGAAAAATGAAGAAGTAGTGAATGCAGTCAAACATAATAGCACCAACATACAAGAAAACAAAAATTACGTTTAAAGCTCCAAATTCTAGACTCAAGATTGTCCCACGAGAATTTGGCATAATGGAGTATAGTGTTGTTTCGTGAATTCGGTGACATAGTACATCTGTGTCCTATCCTACGCTTAGACTCAGGGGAAACAGGGGATCAATTACTGAGAAGTGCTAAGCTAAATAAGAACAAGATATCTATAGATAAGGACATATTAACGAAATGGATATACGCCCCACCCTTAGATTAAATAAAGTGTGCATTTCGAAAATAGCTTATTGTTATCCTCATCGGTAGATATCTAAATAAGGCCGAGTGCACAACGGCCGAAATGATGTGATAATAACAACAAAGATGAGGACATTAATGCGAATGTAAATATTGATTGTTTTTTGTTTTTTTAGCGTATTTGCAAAGAGGACTGCACGCCTTCGGAAGTGCAGTCATCTGGATCCCAAAGTTTCATAGGCAACACTTTTTTTTCTGACTGCTAATCCTATTCAGTTTATACGAACGATTAAGACTGTTTCCTAATGACAAAACTTGAGAATCGCCCGAGTTTCTACGACACCTGCACCGTCTTTGATAAGCCGGGTTGTCGGTAGGCAAACGCAAGATCAAAGAAACGTATTATAGAGATAAACACCTGCATGAAATAATTAGAAGAAGTTGAGAACCGAAAAGAGTAAAATTGACAATTTTGCTGAGCTGGCATCGAAGCATTAGCTTGTGAGAGATCATGCCCAACTATAAAGATTCCCTTTACGAAACACGCCATATATCAACGTTAATTATTAGTCTTTAAAAAAATGCTTACTAGTGCTTGCGGAGGATATGTTATTTTCCAGACAACAGCCCCTTTACAGCTTCTATGGCAAATTTTTTGATGGGCATCATTTTTTAGTGCCAGCAACTCATATATTTACAGTCAAAACCCCACCGAGCTTACGAACACAGGTTTAAACCTTTCTCATATGTATCCGTTTGGTAAGAACGGCGTTCCACTACGAAAGTTACTTCCCAAGAACTGTGAATCTGTGAAATGGCTTCTACGTTGATTTTGCCTGGAATATTACGATCTGAACCTCTTGAAGTCAAGAGTTAGTTGTCACCCATCTGCCATAACATCGTAATATTCGCAAATACATAGTAACTATAATAGAATTAGGAAAAGTACGCATGTGGAGTAATGGCTAGCATATCGGATTGAGGAATCGGAGAGCTGAGTTCGAATTCCAGTCGAATCCATTACATTAACTTACGTGATAATACCCTTGGGAAAGGTATGAATCTTCTTTTTCTAAGCTACCCCGCACCCAGCTATGGGTAATTATCCGGACAGAGCTGGCAACCTACTACGGGAAAAAAAATCTGCCTCGTCAGTCATGTATCGAAAGATACATGATCGCCTAAGCGTGTATCACGCATGGCATATAACTGACTGACTGACATTGCAAAGGATTTTTATTTTACGTAGAGCCTTTGAAAATAGGTTCATTCTTGATGCAGAATCTATCGTCGCAAACCCGTTGTATTCACAACAATCGTTACAATGAATTAGATAATTAGATAATTCTGTATGTGGAGTGGTTATGTGGACTAGTTTTTGGTTTGCATACTGCATTAATACGTGATATACCCCCAATTTTGACACGTTCTCTTCTGATTCCAGATTCTTTCTAACATAAAATTTAAAAGTTCAATCTCAAATTCCATGTGATGCTTTATCATTCTTTAGATAGATATTGTGTTTTTATTTGTTTAACGGTAGGTCAACCTCTAATGCCGAAATTTAAGTATTTTGTACGCAATTTTATGCATCCAAATAGTTATGCATAATTTTATACATTCAGATAAATGCTTGTAATACTCGGATTTCTAATAGTTTATGTCCTTTTTTCCGCGGGCATCTCCTGCTTAGCGTGAGTAAGATTGAAGTGTGCCTCTTCTTTTTATGTGCCATGTCCTTTCAGGACGTAGGCGATCATGGCTCTCCACCTCTCTCTATCCCTTGCAGCACTCAACAAGTTTCTCCCCTCTGCCACCTCCCCCAGACCACGTTCTGTCAGCCACTTGCTTAAGCCCGCTAGATATGCCATGCGTTGTTTTCGCTTCTCTCTCGTTCACTCTATTCGACCCGTGAGTATCAGATTCTCCAGGCCCTCATTATGTGTCCCAGAAACTTCAGCTGTCTCTTCCTGATGTTAAGTATAAACGTCTTCCTTGTTTGCATACTCTCTAAGACCTCATCGTTGCTCATACCCTCGATGCATGATATCTTTAGCATCCTTTGTAGAACCACATCTCCGCCGCCTCGAGTCTCTTCTTCATCTTTGAGGAGACCGTCCAACATTCACTGCCGTAAAGAAGGACAGATATCACGTAACAGCTCAGTATTCTTTTCTTTGTTACCAAAGAAACCCTCCTGTTTCTCAATACTCTGCCCAGCTTTTGGAATGTGTCCTTGGCCATCCCAATACATCTACGGATCTCAGTGTCGCACTTACCGTCCTCTCATAAACGCTTCCCGGATATTTACACTTCCGCGTCTGCTTGATTCTAGTGTTCCTGCAAATCGCATCAAAGAGTTTTATATGATATATAAATTAATGTATGTAAATTTCCACTTCGATTACAATATTTTTGTAAGGGAAGCTGAAATTTGACAGAGGTGAAAATATTTTCAAGCGATGGAATTTCTTTTGATGCATATGTGTCGGTCAAAACAATATATTAAACACTAATTATTTTACTTTAAGTATTTGTTTTCATGTTTAAAATTAAGACTTTTTTTGCTTCATTCTGTATACAGAATTCTGGTGATAATTAATGTTATAAACTCCTTTCCATATGTATCTATGCAGGTATGACTGCATATATGTTCATATGTTCCACATAGGGCATCATTGTTTTCCATCTATGGAGCTGAATCTTGTTACAGTGGCACGAGATTTATAGGGTTTATAGGAAAAATAAGTCGTTTTACTTTTGTCTCTGTATGTAGACAAGTCAAATATTTCGTATTTGAATTATTTTTAAGGAATGTTCACTTGTTTTTTTTAAAAAAGAAAATTTATATACATATATATACATATATATATATATATATATATATATATATATATATATATATATATATATGATTGTTTAGATTTAATTATATTTTTTTCACATACTTTGGTAGTCCTTATCAAGAACGGATGTGGTGTGTCATTGGTAGTTATAATTCCTTGGGATGCTTTCTGATATTGTTTGGGTAGCTGGATGTTTGATAAGGTCCAGCCTGATGTCATGTGTAACCATATCACTTCCTGATAATGACTGCGAAACCCGCATATACTTGAACAACAATAATAAACAGACCCTTTCGATTGTTCATAATAAAATTTTCGTGATGAATTCTTTCTGCCTAAATATAACAAATACATGTAATATATATATATATATATATATATATATATATATATATATATATATATATATATATATATATATATATATGTATGTATGTATGCATGTATATATGACAAACTGGAAAAGATTATTTGTGACTCGTTTCATCCGTTAGGATTTCATATGGAACGAAAGATACAGGTAGTTTTAAAAAAGCTTAAAAGAATATTGGGCTTTTTTGTCATATTTTTATATTTTTTAAATATTGCTTGATGATAATTAAAATTATACAAAGTTATATATCGATATATCATTCACACACATATACACACACACACACACACACACACACACACACACATATATATATATATATATATATATATATATATATATAAAGAGAGAGAGAGAGAGAGAGAGAGAGAGACCCATAATATAACGAATCGATACGGCTCCACATAAACTATGTCAGAAATGTAAGCTAAACTTTTATCAACACCACTGATTACAATTAATCTCTCACATATAAAATCACTGGAGATCTTCATAGATTAAAGCCACAGATATAAAAAAAACACATAAGATCTAAATGTATAAGATAAAAAATCTTTATATACAAATTTTCCTGTAGAAAAAAATTAAATCTGCTCCAAAAACACAACGAAATAAAAATAAAAATTACTTCATCCTAATCATAAAATTACAATATATATATATATATATATATATATATATATATATATATATATATATATATATATATATATATATATATATATATATATATATACTCAAATCATACTTAACAAAATAAAAAGTTAAATGATTTCTCCCTAAACATAAGATGACAAAATCTACAAGTCCACGATGTCGAATTGTTTTAAAGTACTGTTGTTTTTGTTATTGAGGTTTTTAAACCAGTCAATCACTTCTGTAGTGCCGATCCATTGGATGAGGCCGAGCTGGCTCTTAATCTGCTTTGTTCTTAATAATTCGTCTAATACAAGGCCCAATAATCACTCATGTTAGAGGTTTACTTGGGGGAATTTATTGTATAAAGCGGCAAGGGTAACAGGTAAAAAGTATAGTTCATGAGACTATGAGAGAAAGAGAGTTGTTAAATCAAGACATGAAGAATTTTAGCTTATAATGTTCGCGAAAGCGTCATCACTGGATATAACATATTGGTTCTTGGGAAGAAGCCGTCCGAGTGAAACCCACCTTCGAACTAATGCAATACGAATGGAAATGGGAATGGGTACGTCGCCTGGTGGGTCTTCGCTATGAAGGTTAGAAATCGCGAATTTAAGTAATTTAACGCACCTGAACAATTATTTTTAACTCGAGATTCACACTATACAATTCCCAAAGTCAGCTTGAAGTAGAGGGTTACAGAATAAGAGGCACAATTTCTGCTATATGTGGAGAAGATAACGGTTAGCCTTAGACTTGAACAGGTTAAGATTGTAGTGATCGGGAAACATGCATTTGGGAGTCGTTACCCTGAGCATTTGTCTGCGGAAAGGAGCTGCTCGAGTGCTTCTCACCAATTAAATACTGAAGGACTTTGGGTGGTTCACAACAATGCGCGTATCATGGTGGGTTCTAACCGTGAACGTTAGAATTGGTGGAACTAAGGAATGTAGTTCATCAGTGCAATTTCTATGGAAATATCGGTAGAACAGTGAAAGGTTTCGAGTGGAAAATAATTTGTAACTCGCAAATACACGGAGACGCTTTTGGTCTCTATCGTGACTGGAAAGTTAAAACTGCGGAACTCCTACCCAAATATGGCAGCACTACTCTATTTTAGGCCTGATCTATCTCTTTTAATGCTAGAGGATGGAACGAAGAGTCAGGTACTTGCTGGTGCGCTACAGGGAATCAACCATTTTCCTTACCTATTTAGCGATGTATCGTATGTACGAGTACCACTTGAGGTCTGGGTTGAGTTTATAGCCCAATAGTAGCTCAAGACACTGGGACTTATGGACATAGCGATAGAGTAGCGAAAGGCTTGCCACGATTCATTTGTAGGAAAGGGATTGTAGAATGAAAGAAAATTAATCATCCACAAAGCCACCTAGATGCATCTGAACTCAATCAAACGTAGAATGTTAGGACTGGTCAGCTGTAGTCCAGATATGGCTACAGTAACCCAATTTCAGTCTGATTTATCATTTGTAAATATATCAGTTGGAGTCAAGTGGGGTACAAGGAACCGACCACTTTTACCAGCATTTTTGCAATCAATCCTATATCTGAATTCTAGCTCGGATTTAGTGTTCAAGAGAGGGATATTAACTTGAAAACAAACGTTCATCTCTCCTGGCAAAAATTCAGTGTCTGCTCGGCATTGATAGAAAGTTACCAGTTTAGTCTTTTGATTTATTGAAAGTTATAAGTCAGGTATTTTCACATTGAGCTTTTAAGGCTAGGTCAGAGGAGATATCGGTTTCTAGGCTCTGGTCATCTTGATTTTTGGATCCATATAGTGTTGAATCTTTTGGAGGGACATCCATAAAATGTTGAATCTTTTGGATGGACATCCATATACCGTTGAATCATTTAGAGGGATATCCATATAGTGTTGAATCTTTTGGAGGGACATCCATATACTGTTGAATCTTTTGGAGGGACATCCATAAACTGTTGAATCTTTTGGAGGGATATCCATATACTGTTGAATCTTTTGGAGGGACATCCATATATTGTTGAATATTTTACAGAGATATCCATATATTGTTGAATCTTTTAGAGGGATATCCATATACTGTTGAATCTTTTGGAGGGACATCCATATACTGTTGACTCTTTTGGAGGGATATCCATATACTCTTGAATGTTTGGGAGGGGCATCCATATACTGGTGAATCTTTTGGAGGGACATCCATATATTGTTGAATCTTTTGGAGGGATATCCATATACTGTGGAATCTTTTAGAGGGATATCCATATAATATTGAATCTTTTGGAGGGGCATTCATATACTGTTGGATGTTTTGGTGGGATATCCATATACTGCTGAATCTTTGAGAGGGATATCCATATACCGTTGAATCTTTATGAGGGATATCCATATACTGTTGAATCTTTTAGAGGGACATCCATATAATGTTGAATCCATACATATTCACTAAAAATCGGAATATAGTCTTATACAGATAAAGCGTAAAATGGGTAGGACTTGAAAGCGAACCTTGCTGGGACGCCTGAATTTAGATCACGGGCTTCAGAAGACTGGCAATTAACAACGAACCTCATGGAGCTTAGCTGTTAGGAAGGAATTGTAAGCTCAAATGTACGTTTGATGTTAAAGACGTTACGTTGTCGCTAAACTTAGAATTTTTCTTATGGTACGTGAGCGCTTGAAAATATTAATATATTCCGAAAGAGAAAATGTTAGCAAATAAAAATGTAGACATTATATTCGTTTTCGTTTTTTTTTTTTCTCTCTTTCTTCCTTTAGGAAGCGTTCTTTTTTTATTATTCCTTTTTTCTTGTGGTGGGACTAGGGAATAATGTGAAAGCTAATAAAAATGACTCCCATTCAATTTTCTAACATTGAAGTATTTTGTTTACTACAAATGTGTTTGTAATTCTCTTCACTAATAATCGGCAACTTAAGCGGAAGAGAACTGTATTATTATTCGGATTTTCTATTGGTTTTTATTGACTTTACTCCTCTTCTTTCTTCGGTAGTTTATTACAACGATTCTCTTCGCTTATTAGACTTTCAAACTTTCTCATAAAAGATTAGAGTCTTATAATCCTTTAACTTTGAGTAAAACCTGTTTATTTCGATGTGTGTATTGTGTGTGTGTGTGTGTCTGAGACAAAGACAGAGACAAGGACAGTGGAAGATTCGACAGTGGAAGAAACATCTATCCGACTATTTAAATATGCCCAAATGCTCGTTGATGACTGGCGTTTTAATAGGAAATTTTATTAAATATTTAATTAGAACTACACGACTGAATGAATACAATAAAAACACATATAATTAAGAGGGACAAGAGGAATAGTTGATCTACAGGTGTTGCCAATGTGAAAAGAAAAAATGGAAAGGGCAAAACAAAAAAATACTGTAAAATGATCTAACCGATTATCGCTCCTCACGCTTCAAAACTCGATCGATAAAATTAAACAAATTTTAATTATTTTGAATTCCTTGATCGAATTTTCCTTATTCTTATTGTACAGCTAACTACTGTAGTTGACCTTTCTTCTCGTTTCTTCTCATTTATATCTATTTTTATTGCGTTATGGAAATTGTGATTGATTTCTATGTGATAGAATAATAATTAGTATTATGCAGTGAAAATTATAATGAGATTGTTGTTTTTTTTTCATATGCCATGTTCTTTCGGTACGTTGTCGACACGGTTCTCCACAAAAACCTATTGTATTGGTGTAACTCTTGCCAGTTTACTTACAATATGTCTACAATATTCCATGTGGCTGTTACATTCTCTATGTGTACTTTCCTCGTGCGTCCAGATTGTAGATTGTCTTTTTTTCTAATTCTGATTACCTTGTAGTTCATATTACCCTTAAAGCGGCATCGTTACTCATCAATTTTCAAAAGAGCTACTTAAGAAATGGTATTGGAAACTCGTTTGTTAAATCGTGATATATGACAGGTGGGGGCTACACCTTTTTTCTTTTACGAAATATTACATTTCTATTCGTCATTCGTTGCTGGCTTGTTCGAGCAGTCGAATCGTTAGAACTATTTTCAAATTTCTATAAAATGTTTTACTGAAGATATTAACTCTAAAAACTCCGACTCCTTTCCATTCATTATTTTCCTTCAAATGGGCGCTTTAGACTCACTAGGAAGAATCCATAATTTTGTAACATGACAAGGAATTTGTATTAGAATTTGATCTGAAACTTCCACAATATAGTCCTTGTTATTCTATATACAAACCATTCTTACGTGAATTGAGTGTAGTGTCTAGGAAAGAGATTATGGTGAAAAATAAAATATTTCCTCTGTATAATAAATGTGTTCCCTTTATCACAAGACTCACCTGTAGACGTACGTATATATATTTTTTTAGACAAAAACAGTTCTATTCAACCAGAAACCATTTTCTTTACAATAGAAAAAATATCTTTATTTGCATGTAACAATATACAAATACACGAAAAAGAAAACGGTTTGCGACAAGGATATTTTTTCTCAAAGGAATTATCTAGACTGTACACTGTTAAGGAATTTGCAGAACTGCAACACGTACCGGGGTTTATTATTTATTGACGGACACAATCCTAACAGCTTAAGGTACGCAGATTGTATTATGTTAATTGAAAAACTAGAAGCGAAAACTAATACAACGAAAAGACACTATAGCAGTAAGACTGTAAGAAGAGAGAGTGCAATTCTTTTAGCAATGTGTGTGGGCTACTTATCTAGGACGTCAAAATCGAGCAAGAAGGGAAATTTAACGATCTAGTAATTTAGTAACAGACGCCGAATAGAATAAGGTATTTTTTAAACATGTGGGCATATGGCTGTAAAAGTCTAAACTGTTGGAGTAAACGATTGGAAATAGTTATGGAGTAGCGATAGGCTATGAGAATGGGGCTCCAGGGTGGTGAATACGTTATCACCTACAAGAACGCATAAGCTATTTTGACCTCTGTCCCTGACGAGAATTGAGGATTGCTTTCTCTGTTCTCTCGGTTTTCTGCTGACTCTCCCACATCCGCGTCAACTTTTGTTATTTTAATCATCTTTTGTGCAATTAAACGACGAGGCCATTTGTCATATAGGAAGAACATGAATAAGTACCGACACCGAGGTTCGAGCCTGACATTCTGGACATTTCCGCCAGGTGTGTAAATAGCAGTGACAGGCTACTGATTGCAGTGATTACTGAGTAGAATTATCCAGTCGAATTAGTGTGAATTATTGTGTGCCGATGATTTGATTTAGGATTTACAGGACGTTAATCCGAGCCGCGCAACTAACAGAGTATTCACTGAAATGGTTAATTATTTTTGGTTGATTTTTACATTTTTGTTCTTGTTAAGTATGTATTTGCGGTTGTAATTAAATATTGTTTTATCTTAAAATTGAAGTCTTGAGTTATACGTAATCATTAACGACCACCGTACTACACAAAACCATTATAGCTAGATGAGTTACGGATGTGCTTGTCGAAATCCCAAAATATTTTGTGATTTTTATTTTCCAGAACAGTCTCTATTTTCAGTTAATAAAACTTGTATTCATAGTCGAAAACAAGTTTCCAGTTTATGACAGTCGCCACCGTGTCTTACCTTTCTTTTAGTTTCGGTTAGCAGAGTATATGAATTAGTGTTTACTCTCTTAGGCGACATTACTTTTTTCTCGGGTTTGTCATATGTTCGCTTTGATGTAACTTCTGAGGTTCTTTGACAGTTCAATTTCTCTTTTATGTTTTCTCTGCGAAATAGAAATGCAGTTTTTTTTTCTTTTACAAAATCTGTTCTACATATTCTCTGTCTTCGGTTCACTTACCAATTCTCCAGAGTTCACTGGAAATTTTAGCACTGATCGCTCAATATTGAAAAACCTGTGACATTCGATTATGAGGAAGGAAGTCGAACTGAACGAAGTCCATCGCAAAGTTGTATTTATTTTTAATACTTCTTGATATTTCTTCCTTCAAATTTAACTCTTCATTTTAGAGGATGTTGTTAGATCTTTTCTCATTCTCTGTTTTGCTGTTTTTCTTAACAAAGGTCACAGCGCTACACGAATTCCTAGATTTCTCTGATACTTATCATTTTCTACATCAATGGAATGAAATTGTTATTGATTTATTCACCTGTTTTCCTTTATACTGCCTTTGTGGTTATGTAATCATAATACATCGTTTATGTCCCGTTTATCTTCAGGACGTGAGCAGCGGTGGGTCTCCACAATTTCCTATTGCTTTGAGCTTTTAGTAACATTTGTCTTTTTGCCATCTCTCTCATCCCACGTTCTTCTATCAGTTAAAACAAGCTGGCCAGGTAGGTAACCCATGTACCTTTGAATTATCCTGCCAATGTCAAATTCTCCAGACACTCCTTCCTCATTTTGAACCCCATAAATTTCAGTTTTATCTTTCTGATTCTTTTTCTTCGATTTTCCTTAAAACTCTGTCATTGCTTACACGTTGCGTTCATGGCATCCCCATCATCTATGTGTAGAATCACATTACAATTCCTCTCTCTCTCCTCTTTATCTGTGTGGAAATTGTCCAGTGTTCATTGTCATATAGGAAGATTGATATTATGTAAAAGTTCAGCAGTATTTTATTTGATTCTAACGGTAATTTCCTGTTTCTTAATGCTTCGTTTAGCTTTTCGCATGTATCTATTGTGTTTCAATGCACCTTTGAAATTTGGTGCCATATTCCCGCTTTCTGTTAAAATATTTAGCAGATATTTAAACATGTGTATATTAGAAAAATTATAAACCGTTAAATAAAATTCCAAAGTTTTTCGATGCCAAGGCTTGAAATCAAACAATGCAATTTTCTCATCTAATGATTTGGGTGAATGTTCAGAAATTACATCCCTGTTTATTTTTATAGCAATGAAAGCAAAATGAACTACAAGCATTATAATTCCTTTGTTTTCAAACTGTTTTATTCGAAGCAATAATTAGATATATCCCATCAAATTGCTTTAAACATAATATTCCATTGGAGCCCATTTAACAATAAAATCATCAAAATAACTACCATAGATATGGCCATATTGTTGTTGGAACATTAATTCACCTACAGTTGGCTTACAGCCATATCACGTTGAAACACCAGTTCTCAGACGTTTCCCGAGGTTAAACAACGTCGAGCCTAGTCAGTGTCTATGTTGGTGACGGCTTGGGAATGCCAGGTGCTGTAAGCTTCGGTGTGTGACTGGGATAATAAATAACGGCTCGCAATTGTAAAGTTCCAGATTCCAATTCCAGTCGGGTTCGTTATATTCACTTATGCGAAAATGTATGAACCCCCCCTCCCCCAGCTATGAGATATTTAACAGGATTTGTATCAGTAAATTATTATTTTCAAAAAGTTCTTAAAAGCGAAAACAATTTTCTGGCTTTATGTAACCAACGAAAAATTGAGAATCCGTAAACAAAAAAAAAATCCATAAAGAAAAACATCTACAACTGACTATAGCCTCATCGAATCCGATCTCAGCAAAGAAATGAATTTTCTTGATAATGAAGGAACAAGGAAGATATATTGAAAGCTAGAGGGACGGAAGCAATCAGGGCGTCACGAGATTGTGTAAATATATGACAGAACTGTATTTAGATGTGATTACAAAAAGACAACATTCACTGAGAGCAGGAAAATGCGGAGGGCCATGATCGCCAACGTTCTGAATGTATACAGCACATAGAAGAACAACAATCTGCGGGATTCATGATCGATTCTGTCTTGAAGGAACATGGTATTTATATTAAAAAAAATCTTGTTGGACTCTTGGCCTCAAAGTAGATCCAAACATGACATGACTTCGAATAAGCGATTACACATTTTAATTATCTGACAACATAAATATCAACCATCATTTAAATGTAATTACTTTTAGTTTAGATCAAGCAACAATAATTACACGATTTCCATATTTCTATTCTTCTTTGTAAAAATAAAACGAAAATAATGAAGTTATATATCTAGCAGTATGGTTGAGCAAAAACAAATGAAATAGATGGCGTGTATCGATTACTCATATGAGTGCAAATAATAAACATAATCTGGTGCTAATTTGGCTTGTTATCTACAAGGAACAAATAACTAGACACTACAAATTTTATTTTGAAATGATATCTGCATAGTAAAAAATATGATAGCATATATATATATATATATATATATATATATATATATATATATATATATATATATATATATATATATATACATACATATATATATATATTCGGTGACACCAGAAGTGTTGAAACAAAATGGCTATTTTTGTAGTGATTTTATAACATATTTATGTTATAATATTTAAATAAATAATTATATATATATATATATATATATATATATATATATATGTGTGTGTGTGTGTGACACTAACCCTTATGGTTGGTTGGGTCGTCGCGGTCGATGTCTTGGTCGCAGCACCAATCGTGTGACACCCACAACCACTCGCGCGTCGATCATTGCCCCAATGTGTGACACTGACCTTCCGGTGTCTGGTTAGATTCGGTATCAGTTTTGTCGTTCTTAGCTCGCCTCCAAAGTCAGGTCACCGAAGTGACTGCTTTGATCTCTAGTCTAACATACCCACGTTGTAATTTGATCTTAGGTAGACGAAATCAATCAGGCGTCGGGCCGTAGTGCAAGCTGAATCCGCCCAAGTGTATGTAAAAGAAAAATAATGAAACAAACTCAAGAGGTTCAAATGTGTTGAGAAATAACAATTATCTTTATATAAGTCTGTTGAATACAGGAGTGCGTCTGTCTTCCAGGCTGCTTCTATGGATTCGTAACACTTTTTGGGTTTCTTCAGCGAGGTTTGATATCTTAAGTCGTTCTTCAATAAACTGCTTTTGGTATCTAAGTCGATCTTCATTAAAACTTGCTTTTGGTGTCTTAAGTCGATCTTCGTTAAAACTTGCTTTTGGTGTCTTAAGTCGATCTTCGTTAAAACTTGCTTTTGGTGTCTTAAGTCGATTTTCGTTAAAACTTGCTTTTGGTGTCTTAAGTCGATTTTCGTTAAAACTTGCTTTTGGTATCTTAAGTCGATCTTCGTTAAAACTTGCTTTTGGTGTCTTAAGTCGATTTTCGTTAAAACTTGCTTTTGGTGTCTTAAGTCGATTTTCGCTAAAACTTGCTTTTGGTATCTTAAGTCGATCTTCGTTAAAACTTGCTTTTGGTGTCTTAAGTCGATATTCAGTAAAACTTGCTTTTGGTGTCTTAAGTTGATCTTCATTAAAACTCATATATATATATATATATATATATATATATATATATATATATATATATATATATATATATATATATATATAAATATATATAACTCTGGGGAGTTAAGTGGCCAGATGTAAGGGATGATATGGTCGAAGAAATTTTCTGACAGCTGAGGTTTCCTGCTTGTGGGACATGGTGTAGAGTCCTGTTGAGAGACACAGCGTCTTCCAGTAGTCATCCTCTTGACTCAGGACAGCACTACCTCCTCAAGGTACTTGATGTAATGTAGGCTTCCGTGTTGAGTTTGAAGCCCTCACCAAATTCTGAAACATATTCCTATCAGAACCAGCAGAGTGATCTGCCGTACATTCATAATCACCATATATATATATATATATATATATAATTTAAAGATATGCTATAATTATGGGTTAAAGTGCTCGATGTTATGGATAGTGCGTATGTAAAAATAAACGTGGACACTGAGTCCAACACCCAGCAGCGACCAGACTGTTTCATGCTTAAACGCAATAGTCAGACCTGACAGGCTAATGAGAAAAATAAAAACATAAAAAAATTTGAAAGAATTGAGGAAAATTAAAAGAGGGATAGCGAAAAAATATCCGGGAAGAAAATAAAGAGAATATAACGAAGACCGGGAATTTAAAATATAATCTATAAATAAAAAAAAAAAACAATTTGAAAAAAGAAAAGAATTAATTAAAATTGAAATAAAAAATGGAACAAATTCTGTATATAACAAAGATTTGACGTAATAAATAAATATACAGACCTGAAAAAATAAAAGTTTAAAGAAAGAATAGGTCAAAATAGTAAAGAACTTGGACAAAATGTTAATATCGATTTTCCAAGCGTAGATGTGGTACAAGGCCGACATTAGGAGGTACACAGTGAGGATCGAACTCACTCGTAATTGTTTTACGACCCAAGCTTGCTAACTATTACACCGCCTCGTGGTTCCCAAATGGTAATATAAACTTTATACTTATCAGTAAACATTTATCGTTATTTGACCAAGCAGACGGTACTGATTTCGTTTAAAAATAACCTTTTGCAGGAAAATAGATCTGTCAGACCAGTAACTGTTATCGCTCTTTCCAATGGAGCTTCCTTCCTAACCGTTTGTCTAGAGTAGTGTAAAAATGACAATATTTTCTTTTCGTGGGACATGTGCTATCTATTTGTTGAGTCTTGACTCAATGTTGAATCTCGCCTATTGCATGGAATAATAATGCAACACAAAATGTACTTAGAACAAGAATGTATTATAACAAGAAAGTGTACACAATAAGTACATATAGTATTTCTGTATATTTCTGGGAAGACTTCCTGGAGAATGTGTTGACTAGTCGCAGTCGATCAGAGTCTCTAGTTGGATCTCGTGATTCCTTTCCCTCGTCTTCCGGTACCAACCATTATTTATATAGTTGATAGTCACCTATGCAGATTAGGTGGATCCTACACAACACTATTTTAGTTGTTGTTGCTGCTTAAAGTCCACAATTATTCTTTTGTTTTTCTGTACTACTAGATCACGATGGTTGAATTTAACATCGCTGAAATTTACAGATTTCATTTGCCGCAAGTTATTTTAACTCTCGATTTGAGAAAGCAGTTGTATAAAGTGACAGTTTAGATAATTTCCTGTCATTCATGACGACCATATAAAAGTCTCTTTCTGAGGAGGCTATTAAAGAACGTGATTCTAGATTTAGGTTGAAGTTGTGATTTTGACGCTGTTTACGGCGTTGAGCGACACAACCTAGCCTATCCTATTTTCAATATCCTTCTGCTATACTAAATTGTATCCACCATACATTGATCCATGCACAAAGATATTTAAAGTTGTTATTAAATAGTAACTCCATATTCATATATTTTACAATGGATTCAGGATAGGAGCCATCGCTGTTTTCACTCCAACTACTAATATAAGTTAATTAATGTCAACTGGTGCATTTGGGGGCAGCTGGGCATTAATATGTTAGAGGTTACGTACTACAAATAATACTCGATTTTATAAATCAATAATTAATACGGGCAAATTATTTTTTGTTTCATAATTAATTCAGTATGTTGCGGTGTGTAACAATGGGTTAATGAATAAACTCACATTTAATACGCTGACTGCCAGAGGTCACTTACAAAATCTGACTGTCAGAGGTCACTTACGAAATCTGACTGCTAAAGGTCAATTACAAAATCTGACTGCTAGATGTCAGTTATGAAATCTGACTGCCAGAGGTTAATTACGAAATCTTACTGCCAGAGGTAATTAAAAAATCTGGCTGCCAGATATCAGTTATGAAATCTGACTGCCAGAGGTGAATAACGAAATCTTACTGCCAGAGGTCAATTACAAAATCTGACTGCTAGATGTCAGTTATGAAATCTAACTACCAGAGGTGAATTACTAAATCTGACTGCCAGAGGCCAATTACAAAATCTGTCAGATGTCTGTTACGAAATCTGACTGCCAGAGGTCAATTACGAAATCATACTGTCAGTGACAAAATTACGACATCTGACTGCACGAGGTCAATTCAGAAAATCTGAGTTCAAAAGCTAACTTTATAACTTTCGACTTCAGCAATAAAAATATGACTTGATTTAAAGTTTCAACTGAACTTTTACCATTGCTTTCTCTGCGAATAAACCCATTAGGGCACACGCAGATGGACATGTAAAAGAACATGAAATGCACGAGTTCGTACTGAGCACGAGGCAACTCAGTCGGCGTTATAATAAAAACTGTCAACTACAAGTTATTAATGAATAAAGTAACCTTTAAATGGAAAATGAAAGTTTCAAGAAGTAAAATCTCAAGCACAGGAAGATATGAAGTGACACGCAACAACAAAAAATATAAAATAAAATACAAGGAATAAACAACGTAAAATGCAATTATTTCCTTAGAAAGAATCAAGCAATGTTGTATACAGCGTGTTAAAATAGACAGAGAGAAATGTAATTACACCGGACTAAGGAAAAATAACATCATTTATTTCAACAAGCAGCTAGTATACATCCAATTGAATAAAGACCACAGGTTAGAGTGCAGTCTACAGAGAGAAATAGTGGCGGCAAGATAACACCAGAATAAATGCTTGATTTCCCTTGGGGCACCCAGGTAAAATCTACATATGACTACACGTAAATACTTAACTGAGAAGCTAATATGATTATGCACTTATCTAAACAGAGATAACAAGAAGTATATATCTCACGCCATTGACTCTATCTTGCTCTCTCTCACTCACTCTTTTTCTCCCCCTCTATCTCCCTTTCCCTCTCTCTGTCTATATATATATATTTATATATATATATATATATATGTGTGCGTGTGTGTGTATGTATGAATTTTAGTACTTCAAACGGTATTTTTGTGGATAGTCGTGGGTGAAACAGACGCCCTGTTTTTTTATTTTCTTTTTTATTTTATTTTAAACAGTCTTTGTTATATTTATTTGGCCTGTGCACTCAAGAGAAAGCTAATAAAGAAAATGTGATCTTCGGCAGGTGCTTGAAGCTACGCCCGACTTTGTTAGGAGAAAGCACTGTTTGATGTGGGGTACTTTAAACAGCTCTGCCACAAAGAGCTCTCCAACGAGTACAGAATAAAAATATAAGTTTTGAAGTAATGACATTTTTTTAATGAAAATAAAACCATTTTTGTTTAAATATATATCTATATATATATAAAATTTATTCTTTATATACATACATATATATATATATATATATATATTTAAAGAGTAAAATATATATAATTTATCTATCTATCCGTGTTATCTTCACTTCGATTTTCATGCATGAGCTTAAGTAATTAAACAAACATTGTTGTCAACATTTACACACAGGGTCATAAATCAATGTGGGTGTGTGTACACGTGTAGGTAAGTGAGTACACGCGTCTGTGTGTTTTTGTGAACTTATGTGTATGATGTCAATGTATGTTTATAAAGTAAAAACACCCACACAGTTACGAAGATATGTATTTACTTTACTTACAATTTTATGTGTCTGTCTATCTATCTATCTATCTATCTATCTATCTATCTATCTATCTATCTGTATATCTATCTATCTATTACAGTTTGTTCATGTCTATATCTCAACTTGTTCATATCTGTCTATCTATCTATCTATCTATCTATCTATCTATCTATCTATCTATCTATCTATTTATCTATCTATCTATCTATCTACAAGAGATGAATATATATATATATATATATATATATATATATATATATATATATATATATATATATATATATATATATATATATAAGTTTGTTCATGTCTATGTATCTCAGCTTGTATATATATTCATCTCCTGTAGATAGATAGATAGATAGATAGATATGAACAAGCTGGGATACATAGACATGAACAAACTGATATATATATATATATATATATATATATATATATATATATATATATATATATATATATATATATATATAGATAGATAGATAGATAGATAGATCACTCAATGGTTTATTTATAGGAAAGTATGTGTTATGGTCCAATATCAGTCTCTACCAAAGTGATGGAAAGGCCAAAATGTAGAGAAAGAAAGAATCGGCTTATGATCCAAAGCAGATAATCTCATCTGTGCAGTGTGTTGGAGGCAGTGTCTTGGTTTGGGCTTGCTTAGTTGCTTCTGTAACAGATTCACTCTTTTTTATTGATGATGTAACTCATGATGATAGCAGCAGAATGAATTCAGAAGTAGACAGAATTATGTGTCTGCCAAATTATAAAGAAATGTATTCAATATAATCGGGTGGAAATTTATTATGTCACAGGACAATAACTCAAATCATACTGGCAACACAGCGAAGAACTTCAAAGTCAAATTCCGGACCATAACCCAATAGAGCATGCATCTAATCTCTTGAAGAGGAGACTGAAGAAGAACTAAAATAGGCTGTGTTAAAAGTCTGAAAAATATTTTGGTGATGTCAATGGGTCGAAGGCTTG
The DNA here is from genome assembly GCA_964036315.1 of Acanthosepion esculentum. Lineage (NCBI taxonomy): Eukaryota > Metazoa > Mollusca > Cephalopoda > Sepiida > Sepiidae > Acanthosepion > Acanthosepion esculentum. The sequence continues at coordinate 50,961,301 of OZ038486.1, forward strand.
ATGCAGTTATTGCTAGGAAGTGATACGCAACCAAATATTAAATATTATTTACTTTAAAGACTATCTATACCTTTACTTTTGCTCACCTAAAAATGGAGTCATATGATACAAATGTGCTAAGTTATTAAACACATCTAAATTTAAATACTAGAAAATAAAAGCTGCAATGCTGAACACTTCTCACTTATTCATCTTTTGATATTAAACACAAATATCTTCAGAGAACAACTAAAACAAAGGAATAGGTGTTGCCGTGCCACTTCCTTTGCAGGGGACTGTATATTATTTTTAACGTTCGAATGAATTCCGATAAACGTTCTATTACATCAGGCATCTTCAGGTCAAGATTGTTGTTTTGACTGGATTTTTTTTCTTTTTGCCTATTTTAAATGGGGGTGGGGATATTACTTCTGGTTTAGCTTTGATTTAACGATACTATCATGGGTGTTTGCATATTTCTACATTTCAACACACAATCTAATCTAGTTCACTTCATTGATTTGGTTTTTAACTTCCAACGATATTAGTTCTCCAATTTTTATTTTCTTTGTTAAGTGTTCAGTGATAATCCTTCCATTTTTACTTTATTTTTTCATTGCCTCTTTCTGCTATTGATCTTTTTAATTCAGTATTTCCACTCCAGAGAACGAACTTTTTTTTTCTATCGTGCAAATTAATGAATAGTCCCTCGTTGTTTTGTTTCAGTGCTACTTTGACAAAAAAACGTAGGGACATCAGATGTCAGTTCTAAATTAGTAGAAATTCGTTCTTTGCATCGTCATATTGAAGAGACAATTTAATTTACATAATTAATAGCGTGTTATGTTCCTTGTTAGGGTTTTTGAGTTTGGTGACCAGAAGTCTTTCATCTGGGTCAAGTTATGAATTCATACAATCAAACATCAATCACAAATTGCCACAGCCTCGTTCTGAAATTCTGAAATCAATAATAACCTTTTTAGCAATTCTTTTCTGAGCTATTCCAAAAACTTTATTCAGTGGCCTGTCACGGGTGATAAATTAACCTCTGGGGACTGTAACGGTTTACGGACGACCATTACCTTTCCTTATGATTGATTACCAAGTAACAGCAAGGTCACAGAATCGGTTTTCCATGTATATAAAAATATGTGGATAGAAAGGAAATTTCATTCAGACAGCTTCTTCCAAAGAGTTTTTGCCTTGTGGAACAGACTCCCGAGAGGATGCTTCCCGGACAATCTTAATCTATTCAACCGTTATCTATCCTATATATTCACATAACCTACAATTCTTATGTCCATAAAACACCTCATTCAGTAAACTCTATATTGAGTGGATCTTGCGACTTGCATTTGGGGAAAAATATCATTGAAAAAAAAATTCAAGGACATACATTATATCCATCTATCTAATATAAATTATAATCACAATTATCGTTCACGACAATAAAACTCCCTCCAGCAATATAATACTGGAGGACAGCGCTTTTAAGATTGTCATGGTCCAGGTTCCTTGTACCACGGTGATGGTCCAAGTTAGAACCAATGAAGAATAAGGCAAACACAGGTATGGAATAACACAGATATATTACAAATAGGAATATATACAAAGAAGTAGAAAGTGTTAGTAATAACAATCAGGTTAGGTTAGAGAGAACTATGTTGTCTCGAAGTATCACTATTCCAATGTCTTACTGTAATCGTCTGACGCGACACTGTCTCTGACTGACTCACACTGACTCTGTGTCTCACTCACACTGCTGCTTCCTCTTGAGGCGCAGTATTTATAGTATACGAGATAGTCATTTACTACTATGGGTTAGTTCCCTTAACACCCCCTACCGAAGCTTTTGCGTAACAGGGGTTTTTAATATCTCTTTTTCTTTGGATCTATTTCCAAAGGTTCTGTAAATTTTCTTTTTCAAGGCGAATTTCTTGGTTCTGTCATTGTTTGCGGTCTTTTTATATTAAACGTATCGAAAATCGTGTCCATTACCTCTTCTTGAGGTGGACCGTTAGCGTCTTGTAACAGTCTTTTCCTTATTTGGTTTACGTGTCTCCTGTGTGAGAATTTGTGTCCCTGAACTATGTAAACCATCTTGCCAATTCTTTTCTCAATTGTGCCTTGCTCCCAGTAAGATGTCTTATTTTTATAGACTTTAAAAAGAAACTTTTTCCCCTGGGAGACATTTTCTTTTTGGTGCGTAGGACAGTGTTACTAGTTTTGTTTTACTTGGTAGCAAATTATAAAATGCAGATCTGATCTTTCAAGCAAACATCACTTCTGCGTGTGTTAGTGTTGATGGTGTAGCATTATTTGGCGTTATTCGATATACCTGAAGAAATTGCTGTAACACTTTCGCCGTAGGCACATCATAGGATTTTCGTAACGCTCTTTTGTGTGTACCAACGAATCTCTCCGCCTGATCTTGGGTGATAAGGCGGGGATTTTATATGTTTTACTTGATAAATTTCGCAAAACTCTTGGAAATCTGCTGACGTGAATTGCGTTCCATTATCTGTGACTAGGCAATCCACTACACCAAACAGAGCGAATAGCTCGTGGTGGCAATTTATGGTCGTTTCTGAAGTAGAATCTTTGCAACGAAACACCTCCGGCCATTTACTATAGCTATCCACTATGATTAAATAGTAGAAGCCGTCAATTGGTCCTGCATAATCTGCGTGTATTCTTGACCACGGACGATCAGTTTTTGGCCATAGCTTATGCATGATTGGCGGTGCTTTGGCTGCTAAATTACAAACCCTGCACATTTCCACCATCTGAGTAATATCCTGGTCCATATTCTTCCAATATACATAGCTTCGCTTTAGCAACTTAATTCTATTTTTACCAGGATGGCCCCTATGGAAATCCTTTAAGATCCGCTTTTGTAATGTTTTGGGAATTACAACCCTTTCGTTGTAAAGTAACATATGGTCGCATAGAGAAAAACTGTCCGAAATTTGCTCTTTTTTCTGCTATATTTGCTTTGGTTTCATTAATAAATTCGTCATTTTTGGCTTCATTTTTTAAGTCTTGCAATGTGACAGCATAGTACTGTCCTAATATCTTCTTCGTTTCTTAAGGCTGCGATTACCGTATCTTCCAATGGTTCTGTCTTTGTTGGTATAAGTCTCGACAGACAATCCGCATGCCCGATCTTTTTCGTTGGTAAATATTCCAATCTGAAATTATACTTCAGAAGAATTTCCCCCCATCTAAGTAACCTATTTGCGGTTTTTATTCGAACCAAAAATTGTTATTAACGATTTGTGGCCCGTCTGGAGCGTAAAATGTCTACCATAGATGTACCTATGAAACCTCGTGACCGCGAAGATAATTCCTAGAGCTTCTTTCTCTATTTGTGAATAATTTTTCTCCGCTGGTACAAGGGTTCGAGAAGCATGTGCGATGGGTTTTATTGTCCCATCTGGCATTTTATGTAATATACACGCTCCGACTCCATAGGCGCTAGCGTCACTTGCTACAATAATTTCTAGTTTGGTATCGTATTGTGCCAAAAATAAATCTGAAGTTAATATTCTGATCATTTCATCAAATGCTTTTTGGCATTGATCTGTCAACTGCCAAAATTTTTCTTTCTTTAGCAGCTCGTTCAGTGGTGCGCGAAGTTTATGCATGTGTGGTGTGAATTCCTGGTAGTAACTTACTAATCCTAGAAAACTTTGTAGTTCTGTTATGTTTTTCGGAACTGGCATTTTTTTTAATTGCAGTTGACCTTTCAGGATCTGGTCGTCTACCTTCTTGATCTATTATATGGCCAAGGTATTTGATTTCCTTCATGAAAAATCGTACTTATTGTCTTTTACTTTGAATCAATAGCTTTTTATTCTTTTAAATACTTCCTGTACATGTTTTCTGTGTTGTTCAACGCTTTCGCTATTAATCAATACGTCATCCAGGTGTGCAATTATGTACTCTAGTTCGGGAAGCATCGTATCCATTGTCTGTTGGAATATAACCGGCGCGACCTTAATTCCAAAAGGTAATCTTTGGTATCTGTACAGTCCTTTGTGTGTATTTATGCATAGTAGTTTTGAACTTTCTTCATCGACTGGAATTTGCAGGTACGCCTCACTTAAATCAATTTTTGAAAAATATTTTCCACCATTTAATTTAGTGAATACTTCTTCTCGACTGGGTAGTGGATAGTGGCAAGTCCTTTATTGCTGCGTTCAAACCTGTAGAAAAATCAGCGCAGACTCGAATTTCGCCTGATTTCTTTTTGATGTAGACCGTCGGTGCGGCCCATTTACCGTATTCTACTTTTGTCAATATGCCAGTGTTTTCGAGTCTGGTTAATACTTGATCAATTTTTTTTTTAATTGACGCAAACGGTAGGCTCCTTTTTTTTTCTTGAAAATAGGCTGAACGTTTTCATTAATTTCGATATTAGCTGCCATTTTCTTACATCTTCCTAGGCCTGCTGAAAATACTTCGGGGAAACTCATTTTTAGTTTTTCTTTTAATTTGTCTGCCTCGGTTGGTAAACTTTTTACATTTTGGCAGTATGTACTTATAGGTAGATCCCACAGTTCGAATTTTTGCATCCAGTCCGTTCCGAATAGGTTTTCGGTATTTCGTAAGATGTACATTTTTAGTTTTTTCGTCATTCCATTAAATGTTACGTTTGTAATTATTTCACCCTCGAATTTTATCTTTCTCCCCGTTACTGATCGGGCAATTTTATCCGTTTTTAACATGGCAGGTTTGTTCAGTTTTCTCCATGTATGTAGGTTTATAATAGATAAGTCTGAGCCAGAATCAAGCTATAGCCTGACTTTTCTATTTTGCATTTCAACTTGTACGTATTTTCTTTTTTTTGTCTCATCTGCTTGGTTAGTCCTCGTGATTCTTATTCTGCTTTTATTTTCTCTTCTATACCAACAGTGAGCACTTTTGTGGCCTATTTCTTTACATGATAGACAAGTTTTGAAACGATATGTACGGTCTTTAAACCAATGCCAAGTCCCTCAGCGATAGCATGGACTGAGTGGTAATTTTTTTTATAATGATTTTTAGAATTAGAAAATTTTGTTTTACCTGTTCTTGAGGGGGAAAATCGGCTTGGTTTGTTTGTGAGGAGGTAAGTTGGTTTGTCTTCGTACTTTATGTATGTGTGCTATGCCAGCTTCTTCTATGTCTTTTGAGTCTTTCTTCACACGGATGCATCTCTGGCAGTCTTCGGCTAGCTTTTGAAGTGAGGATTCTGCGTCTCATTTCCGCGTCTTTGGTTGAGACCAGGCCTTGGACGTAAATTAAGCATTTGGAATTGTCAGCGCTGAGTTCTGATAATTTGAAGTCGTCACAATATTTGTTGACAATGGACGCGAAAATTATGAAATCTTCGTTGTCCTTTTTTGTAAGGTTCATGCATTTCCATCTTTTGTGGAATAGTGAAGTATTATGGCTGAAAAGTTCCGTTAGCAGTTTCATGGCTTCTATGAACGTTAGCTCACTTGTTTTTTCCTGGAAGGATATAATCTACGAATTTGTTATATTCGCATGTGCCTAATTTTCTTAGCAAGAGACGTGCTTTACGTGCGTCTGAGCAACATTGCAGTCAAATTCATATAGATCTTCGTACCTTCGGAAGTAGTTTACAAAAGTGTTATCTTCGTCGGGTGCGTACTTGAAATCTTCGATAGTACTCCAAATAGCGTCTTGTAGGAGAACTGTTTCGTTCTATGATTTTTGCTCCTTATTTGACATTACACGTAGCAATAATTCTTGCATTTCCAAATATTTCTGTTCGTTTTTTTTGCTGCTGTTAAAATTGGATTTTGATAAGCTCCATAAACGTTGACTTGAAATCTTCCATGTTGACGTAATTTTGTGTAACCTGATATTCTGTAACCTGCGTACGTAAAAATAATTGCTTTGTTGCCAGTGAAATTTGATATCCAAAAAGAAAGTTCTTTTCTCTTTTTTTATGTGTTCGCGCAGAACTAGTTTTTTGGATTTTTTTTAGAATCTCGCGTAGAACTTGTTTTTTTTAGAGATTACTCGTCGACCACTGTTGTGTGCGACGGATAGCTAAAAAAAGTTATGACCTCCGCATATAGTTTGTTTTTCTTTTCGGGTTTTCCAGGTCGCCACTGTTATGTGCGCCGTATAGCAAAAAAGTATGTCCTCCGCGTATAGAGTTCGTATTTCCTTGGGGGATTCCTCGTCGCCACTAGTTATGGTCTAGGTTCCCTGTACCACGGTGATGGTCCAAGGTAGAACCAATGAAGAATAACTCGAACACAGGTATGGAATAACACAGATATATTACAAACAGAATATGTACAAAAGAAGTAGAAGTGTTAGTAATAAAAATCAGGTTTGGTTAGAGAGAACTATGTTGTCTCGAGATATCACTATACATACATACATATATATATATATATATATATATATATATATATATATATATATATATATATATATATGAAGAAATATTGTCTTAAGATGTGCTGTATTTATGGGATAATGCTAGATGTAATCGTCAGTCCACGATTCTATGTTCACTTTTTATTTATATATATATATATATATATATATATATATATTAAGTCATTTTATGCATTCTTTTTATTAATATATATATTATTCTGATATATAAACCTATATATTCATATATATATATATAAATATATATATAAATATATATATATATATAAATATACATATATATATAAATATATATATATATATAAATATACATATATATAAATATATATATATATATATATATATATAAATATACATATATATATATATATATAAATATACATATATATATATATATATATATAAATATACATATATATATATATATATATATAAATATACATATATATATATATATATATATATATATATACATATATATATATATATAAATATACATATATATATATATATAAATATACATATATATATATATATATATATATATATATATATATATATATATATATATATATATATATATATATAACTAGAGCATTATCTTTCTCGTAACTGTCGGCAACCTTCAGGTGTGGGACATTCACAATTCTCTTCCACAATTCATGTCCTTTTGTTTGCTTCTTGTAAAGGTTTTCCTATCTCTGATAATTCCTATTCTGCCAACACATTACGCAAACTTATTAGGTAGGTTTTACGTAAGTTTTACTGTGTCCGTTTTCTTTTGTGAGTAACAAATTTTCAAATCCCACTTTCTTCAGCATATGACCTAAAAAAATTAAACTGTCTCTTTCTGATACTAAATATAAGTGTACATTTTGTTTCCATTTTCTCTAAAACTTCGTCGCTGCTGACATGTTCAGTTCATGTAGAACGATATTTTTATTGGCTCAAATCTTTTATTCAACTCTGATGATATTTTACAGCATGTAGGAGGACTTATATTACATAAGAAGTCTGTACTTTGATCCCTTCCTGGATATGACTACAAACTACATCCAGTAGCAAGGCCTTTGATCAGGAGATTTTGAAGATTTCGGAACCGCCTTTTAATTGCTGTTGTTCCCAGGTCCACTCCGATCCATGAGGGTAGCCCCTGTTAGGGTCCCAGCTATGGGCAAATAGTTAACTCCCACAAACTGAACAATGAAAGTATAAAAATAGATTTTTGCAGTAAGAATATCAACAATATTTTCTGAAGAAAAATTACTAAAAATATACTTTTGAAAAAAAGAAAAGAATACCAGCAATACATTTGAATCTCGCCCAAGACCCTCGTTACAATCATCAATGAAATTGATCTACAGATTTCTAACAGAAATACATATTCTGTTCATACGCTCTTTTTTCTCACAGATGGTGCCCAACTGACCCTTCTTTGCAGCCGACAAATTCAAAAGCAAACGACGCGCATGCGCGAAATAAAAATATAAAATGGCGACAATTTTTTCTTCGCGCCATATATATATATTTGTACATGAACTTTTTAGGATTGGCATGAATCTCTGACATTTTAACTCCTTGAAACTTGCTGCCATGAACTAGTTAACACCTTGATGGCACGGACTTACTCACTAACCTCCTATAAATATAAGTGAACACTTTACTGTCATTAGTCACGTTCACGGAACTATGATACTCTCAAATTTTGATAACTAAATCTCATGACAATCAATGTTTTCGCAAAAAGTACAATATCTGCTCAGTTGTTCATAATCAATCTATCAGACTGCATCTTAAACAGAGCGCAATCTGTCCAACCTTTTGCTGCATGAAACGAAAAGAATTCACCCAACTCCAGTCTGATGCGAAGCAGATCAGGACTTAGCCCTACGTCTCTCAATCTCAATTAAACTTTTAAAATCATAGAGCTGTGCAAGAGTTAAATATCCTCAATGACTTCAGCTGCTTTTTAAACATCTTTTTCCTACATATAGATATATACTAGGTATGTCCAATATTTCGCTAAAAAGTGGTATACCTTGAAGACAAAAGGTCCCCAAATTGATAAAACAATTTTTAACGTTTAAATATTTATGTTGTTATTAAAGAGGAAAGACCAAAGTATTTTCTGAATATTTTTTCAGATTTTTTAATCCTTCCTATAAATGTTAAAAATCTTATTAAAAAATCTTGTTTTTTTTCGAGTCAAAAAATTTCGTAAAATCGAACTTATCGACATTTCTGTCGGAAAGATCATAGTTTGTTAGTTAAAAAATCATGAAAAATCAATTACACCTTTTTCTTTTGTTATCTTAGGAAATTTAGAATGATTAAAGTATACTTAATGTAATTTGAAAGAAACATTACTTACATTTTTAGCAGAAAATTTTTTAAGAGAGATATTTCCAACCAGGGTGGTTTATTTTCACAGGCGTTGATTGATGTACGTCAATATATTCACAACTTACGGTACGGAAATTTATTGGATGGTAGCACAGAAATGATATAATTCGTTCTAATTTTAAGTGAATCTGGTTAGTAGATTTTTTTTAAAAAAATTCACTTTCAAATTTTTTTTTTTTTTTTTTTTACCTTACGTTTGAGGAAGAATTCTGCACTGAAAATAACATTTAAATTATGAAAGAAAATCAAATTTTACAAGTAAAAATAAAACAGTAAAAAAAATTCATTTTTTTAAATTGAGGTTTATTATTTCAGTCATGAAATATTTTTCTGAGAATATAAAAATTACATGAAACACCATTAATTGAAACGGGTTAACTTAATGAAATGAGATTTTATTTATTTTTATTAAGGCAGATTTTTTTCTATTTATTAATAATTATATGGCAGTAATATGAGTTTTATTTTATTTATTAATAAAATTAACATGCTAATAGCAGCTATGTTGGTTTTGTTTTGACTCGACAAGTATTTTTTAGTTTGAGTAGTAGCGAGCTAACTCCAGAAAATTTAAACTCCAAAAATCGTTTTAATTGATAATTTGTCGTGTGGATAATAATTCCAAAGTAATGTACAATGAATTTATGCATTCGATTTCAAACTTGAAAATTTGGGTGGACTTCCAAGGGCGTTTTTTTTTTTTTTGTAATTGTAAATAGTCGATATTTTCTTTTATCCCACTATTCGATTATATTTGAAAATAATTGAAAATAATACGACGATATTCAGAAAACTTGACAAGCGTTGTTTTCTTGTTACTGAACGAATCAAAGCCATTTCTGAAGTAAAAAAAAAATTGCTTCTATCAAAGGAAACTACTCATGTGACATTATTTCAACAATGTGCATCCGTACTTTCGTTGTAGACGATTTTAAATACAATTTTGGAATATTAAAAATTATTTTTAAAATAATTATGGTTGTCAGATTTTAATAAGCTTTCAAATTTATGATCTTTAAAAAGTAGAGAACATAATATATCATTTCCATAAGGTTGCAGAAAGAACTTAATGTATAAATATATAACAACCTTTTGTCATATTGTGTACTTAAAATTGAAAAAAAAAAAGAAAATAAATGTAAAAATTCATTGTTCATCAAAAAAATTTTTTTCTTTCAGATAATAATTACCTTCGTATATATTATTCAGAAAAGCCATTAAAAACTTTCTTAATTAAATATTGTCTTAGTTTTATTGGGTTTTGTATTTTTACAATTGAGGTAAAAGTTTGGACAATTTCGGACATTTTTTTAACAAAAAATCGATGATTTAGATTTTTCAGAGTTTTGTGCATTTAATTAAAAAAAAAATTCAGGTTGCAAATAAATTTTTTTTTGTGTTTTCATAAAATTAAGTTCGAGGGGGGTAACAGATATAAAAAAAAATATTTATACCATGACTTTCAAAGAGGCAAACATTTCTAAAATAAGTTCATTCATTTCTGAATAAGTTCTGAAGTTTTCATTAAAATCCAACAAGTAGTTAATTTTTACAAGAATTTCGAAATTAATGTGTCTTTCAACTGACAAAAAAACAACTAAAAAAAAACGCTAAAAAGGTCAAAATTGGACATACCTAATATATACATATATATATGTGTGTGTATATATATATATGTATTAAAGACATTTTTGATATGTTTAACGTTCTTTTTATAGATACAAGTATTTAAGTAAATGTTCTGTTTATAATAAACAGTATTATATAACATTTACCGGCCTGAATGTCCGAGAAATTTTCATAGAAAATTTTCGTTCCCCGACAAGAATCGAACCTGTATCCTATACGGAACCGTCATTTCGCGTGACGTGCCTTAACCTTTCGGCCACAGAGAAGCGTCTGGTTAGCAAGGTCGATTTTACTATCTTTAAACTTAAATCTTCCATGAATCTCTTCTATTCATATCTGCTCTAGCGTATCATATGTAAACAAATGATGTCATACATTTTGAATAAATCTTTAATAAATTGTCGGACTATGTCCAATTAAAAATGTGTGTGTGTGTATGTATATATATATATATATATATATATATATATATATATATATATATATATATATATATATATATATATATATATGAATAGACACAATTTTGTGCTCATTTATTTTGATGGGTCACAAAAAAGGCACATAATTTGTATTAATCTTAGGCAACCCGTAAAGCCTATGTCGTTGGGAACCTTCAGATCTAATTCGGTTATAGGTGTCTTTGCATATAAATTACTTTTATATACATCCAACAACTCTAACACAATCTTTACATGACTCAGCCATCCGGCATCATCTTATTAGAATGAGAGGTGCTCGTTGTGTTTGACGACTGACTTTTTCTCTATTTGGCATATGGGCAGGTGCAAGCACCATTTGCTAGTTTTAGAACCTGCTTGCCTTAAATTGCAACAGCCTTGATTTGCAGTGAGAAAGAGAACTTTTTGCGGTCCCTGCACTCATTTGGAGGTTAGTGAGTGATTCTTTGTTTGTTTTATGCTCTTGTTGATTCATTTATATTGTTTTTTTTTAATATACGTATTTATTTTAATCGTAAATTTCTTTTAGACGTGCTCCAACGTTATCTTCAATTTCCACATATTTGCAGGCCAATTTCGTTACGTCAGCTCTGCCAACGATTGGTCCCTGACGAAACGTTGGTCAAAAGGTTACCTAGGTCCACAAAGGAAAACAAATTAACACAAAATTGTGTATATTCAGATCTATTTTTTATTCTGTGGAACCAAAACATTATTTATATATATATATATATATATATATATATATATATATATATATATATATATATATATATATATATATATATATATATATATATCTGTGTGTGAGTGTGTATATATATAGATATTACTAATAAATTGCGTTTATGGCGTTTACCTATATCCCCCACCTTGATTATTATGTGATGGGTATAGTTGAGCCAGAAACCAACAAAACTCCTTGTAAGACTAATGAGGAACTGAAGTCAATGATTATGGCAGCATTCAACAATTTAAACAAGGAGACAGCCCAGAAGAGTTGGAGCAGATTCCAAAGTTGTCTGGCAGCCGTAGTTTACGCCAACTGCGATTTTATTCAATAAAACTAATATTTACTATTTCAAGACATTTTTTCTAATTTTGATAAATATATCTGCGAAAATGATATGTCAGTGTTATTTTCATTTTTGTGTAATTTAGACAACAATTTAACCATCGCATATATATATATATATATATATATATATATATATATATATATATATATATATATATATATATATATATATATCTATATGAATATATATATATATATATATATATAAATATATATATATATATGTACATATATATATATATATGTATATATATATATATATAAATATATATATATATATATACATATACATATATATATATATATATATATATATATATGTATATATTACTAATAAATTGCATTTATGGCGTTTACGGTAGAAGCTGTAACATTCAGTAGTCATAAAATATTTTTAAAACTCATCTAATAGATATTTTATTTGGGTAAATGATTTTTTTATTCAAATTTGATAAATTACCATAGAAAAGAAATATTTCCGTCTGCAAAGAGATGGCTGTCTTCTGTCTGCAAAGAGATGGCTGTCGCAATTTTAGGCAAACGGTTTCTAAAACTTGCAAATGTTGCTTGGACCTGATTATGCAAATTAGAGAATGATTTTTTTTAAGTTCATCGTGTTTTTATAGAAATAATCTATATTTGTCTTGTCATAATTCTCTTCTAAGCTAGACAAATAACAATCTGCTTTAATTTAAATAAAACGACAAATAAATGTAATTTTGGATTCTAAAATAACTTTTGTCTTAGAGGTGTACATGAGGAAAATTATTTTTTTACACATAATGATTACTTTATTGTTAGAATTCGATAATTTTAGACACGTCAACGCTAGTTATAGCTTTATTTCCTGTAGCGTTAGTAATAACTGTTGTTGTCTGACATTTCACATTCCTATAAATTAATAAAGTGGAGTCAAAAAATACACAAATTATCTTACTATGTCAAAATAATATGTTTAATTAGATTTTCGTAAAACTAAACCTATAATTATTGAAACAAGTGAAAAGATAATGTTCTCCGTACAATCTGTTATTATTATTATTGATACATACGTACATACATACATACATACATAATAATAATTGGCCACTCGATATCGAGGACACCCGTTGCAATGGACAGCTAGCTAGCGCATATTGCGACATTTGCACAAGCATTTTTGCAATTTCCCGACTGGGAAATGCCCACAGAGCCCACCTGCAGTTTATACTGTTATTGGCGTGTGCAGAGCCATTAACAGTTTTAGAGCGTTGGTGCGAACCCAGCGTGATCATAAATGAACAAGGCTGGCCACCTCAACTCGCAATCACGGTGTTTTTTTTGTGATAACGTGCTAGCTTTGGCCAACGAAGTCTTCCACACAGTTTCCTCTCCCAAATTCACTCACAAGGTTTTGGTGGACCCGTGGCTATGGAACAGACACTTGCCAAAGGTGCCCTGTGCTTGGAGTCCGATAGCTGCTGAAATTAATTCCAGCCAGGATTCGAACTCGGTGCCTCGTGATTCTAAAGCAACGCCTTAGACCACTCAGCCACACTGCATACAGTACCAGGTGTTCCCAAGCGGTCCCCCATCTAAGTACGTACCTGGCTCTACGATGCTTAACTTCGGTGATCGAACGGGAACCGGTGTGTTCATCGTGATTTGACCATACATACATACATACATACATACATACATACATACATACATACATACATACATACATACATACATACATACATACATACATACATACATACATACATACATACATACATACATACATACTGAAATCGAAATCTCAAAAATGTGGCATATGGGAACATCAACAATCCCTGTTGTAGTTGGATCCATCGAATTGGTTGGAATATATTCTAGTAAACTAATTGAAGGGATTCCTGTAAGTCCATGCTTTAAAGAAATACAAAACAATCTTCAGTCCACACCTTACGAAGGGCTTTATCTATGTAAAATATGTTTGTGTTTTTTTTTTAAATTGGTCATTGGAAAATGTCATAGTGCCATTTCTAACTTTAGGTCTGTGGGACGTCTATTTACCTCTGCCCGTAACGAGTGTAAGCGTATCCTCGACGATGCCAAGTCACTATTTGCTGCTCGGATGAAGGAACGTATTGCATCCCGCAAATTTGGCTCCAAAGATTATTGGCGCCTCTGCAAGAGCGTTCTGAACAATAACAAACCCTCCATGCCTCCCCTGTTCAATCAGTTTGAGGTCCTGACCACCTCTGCCGACAAAGCCGAATGCTTTGCTCGGAAGTTTTCTTCCAATACTACGCTAGACTCTTCCGCGGTACCCTTGCCCGATTTCCTTCCCAGAACTGAGGCTCTCTTGGACGGATTGCACATAACCCCGTCGTCGGTATTGGGCATTATTTCTAACTTAGATCACCACAAGGCTACTGGTGGTGACGGGATACGAGCCATTGTTCTGAAGAAATGCGCTCCTGAACTGGCACCTGCCCTCTCTAAATTATACAACCGCTGCCTCAAGGAGTCCTGTTTCCCTGACTGCTGGAAGTCCTCAACCATTGTTTCTGTCTTTAAGAACTATGGTGACCCCTCCGACCCTTCCAATTACCGTCCTATCAGTCTCCTACCCCACTTCGGCAAAGTCTTCGAGGCCATTATCAACACCGAAGTGATTAATCATCTGATATCCCATGATCTGCTCTCAGACAAGCAGTATGGTTTCCGCTTTGCCCGATCTACTGCCGATGTGCTTACGGCCATCACTGAATTTGTCTACCAAGCTATACGTAATAACGGTGAAACGAGTGCCGTGGTCCTTGACATTTCCAAAGCATTTGATAGAGTTTGGCATGCCGGCCTTCTTCGCAAGCTCCAGGGTTATGTTATCACAGGTCGATTGTTTGACCTGATACAATCATTCCTGTCAAACCGTGAATTGAAGGTCGTTCTCAGTGGATTCATCTCCAGCTCCTATCCCACTATCGCAGGTGTTCCTCAAGGCTCCATCCTAGGCTCTACTCTGTTTCTCATATTTATAAACGACCTTCCTGAAGCCATAGACTCACTAGTAGGCATCTACGTTGACGACACCACAATTTACTCCTGCCTCAAACACAAATCTAGTGAGGCTGACAATAACTTTGTCAGCATCACTGGCAGCTCAAATTGAAAAGGACCTCCAATCGGTTGTGAACTGGGGCGAGAAATGGATGGTTAACTTTAACGCCTCTAAAACAAAACTGCTCTCTATTAACCACCACAAGGTTCCATCCCTGCATCCCATTAGAATGTCTGAAGACCAACTACTCGAGAGCTCCTCTCTGCGGCTGCTCGGTCTCACGCTGTCCGCTGATCTGAGATGGAACAAATACATGGAGTCAGTTGCATCATCCACCGCAAGAAAAGTTGGTTCCCTGTGCCGAGCCAGGATATTTCTCTCCCCGGAATCGATCCTCCAAGTCTATAAATCGACCATTCGCCCTTGCATGGAGTATTGCTGCCATATATGGTCTGGGGCCCCTGCTGTTTGCCGCAGGGTTCTTGATAAGATCCAGAGACGGATATGCAATGTGATTGGCCCTGATCTGTCATCTCGTCTGCAGTCGCTCTCTCACAGACGCGATGTTGCCTCGCTCTGCTTTTTTTACAAGTACTTTCACGGTAATTGCTCCGAGGAGCTGCTTTCGCTTGTCCCTAGGCGTCGTGAATTTAAACGTCCTCCGAGGCTGGCATCCCGTTCCCACCCCTTCACCGTTGAAACTGCTAGATGTAGACGTCTCTTCTACTCCAATAGCTTCATGTCTCGCACATCTCGCCTATGGAACTCCCTTCCCTATTACTGTTTCCCTGACAAATACAATCTCCAACGGTTTAAGTGTAGCGTCAATCGACATCTCCAGTTGCCTTGATCCATCCACTTCCCTTCTCCATATCCTTTCATCTTTCATTCCTATCTGCTCTCGCTCCAAATCTTCTGTAACCCCCTTACCTTGGTCGACCCACTGTCTTTCTTTTTCTCCACATCCTCTCCTTTACCACTCCTATCTGCTCTTCCTCCAACCCTTCTATTACCCCATGCGTGATAGTGGCCTCCAGCCTTGCTTGGGGTGATACGCTTTAAAAAAATACATGTATACACACCAGAAATCAAAGGAAATAAAATAATAATACATATATTACTAATTTTTTTAAATGTTTCTCGTCTCGTCAGCTTTATGTAAGTAACTTTAGATTAGGAAATTCAAATGGACTTAGTCTAATAATAAAATTAACTTTAGCAAATCTTGTTTATACAGATATTTTATTGAGCCAAGAGAACTGTTACATTCTATATTTTTATTTTCACACTTATAAGGAAAGCGGATTGTCAAATATCTCAACGCTATGGGTTATTCGACAATCCAGGTGCTTATTTCTATTTCCCATTCATTTCATGCTTGATGTTTACGTCCATTTTTGCTGTTTGCTACCATCTCGGCAGTTCAAGGAATCCTTCGAATTTGGTTTGCTTTAATGCGTAATAATTCACTCTCTTAAAATGCCTGACCATAAATCAGAGTGCAGATAAGAGACGAGACGTTTAATGGTTTTCCCAATATATTACTATGAGTTGAACATTATCAGCCATGATGGAATTGTAAAGTGACTCATGAATTCGATTATCCCCGTTCACCGCGCGAAAAACTTTCGTGGATCTTTTATTTGTTTATAGGAACGTGTAGTGACGTTCCTACTAATTCTAACTTGGTAAAGATTTTAATAATAATATCATTATACACATCTATACAAGATGGATCGCATAATTTCTTTCCGTAATTAAAATTATTAACTATTATATCTCCTTTAATCAGAGTATCATCTTCAGGTCAAAATTGTGGTCAGTTTCCTTACGGTAACCAACAAATGCGTTTGATGTATTATTTTGCAAAATGTCACTTTTGTGTTCATATAAGCCTTTCTTTAGTTTCCTGAAGGTTTCCACTATGTACTTATTGTGGCAAGTATTCCACTCGATAGAGTAAATTCCCCTTTCAAGTTTTAGGTTCACTTACGGTTCAGATTGAAGGTAAGAGGGACAGAAGATGGACAGACATAATCTACGCAAAAAAGCTTGCTTAAATGCTTGGCAGGAGAGTGATTAGGAAAGATAGCAAAGAAATGAAAGGAAATTGTGGTGAGCCATGATCACCCTTGTCCTGATGTAGAAAAAATATCGCCCACCGAATTTGCAAGTACTCATATTCCACTGACTTTATAGCAATTACACCACTTATGGTTCTGGTTTCATATTTTCTTACACTAACAAATGAAATATTTCTAGATCAATAAAAAAGATATTAAAAATCGAATGTCTTATATACGTGACATCAAATGTGCTTTAGTAAATTTCTATTGAAAATCAGATATTTAATGTGTCTGTTGCCACAGAGGAAGAGATAACATCACTTAGTAAATTCACATTTTATTGCCATAGAACATATATATATATATATATATATATATATATATATATATATATATATATATATATATATATATATATATATATATATATGCTGTGGGTTTATTGTAGCAAAGAAGTTATCTTGCCTCTGGAATCAAGCTTATTCATTCGTCAGATGTTAAAATCTTTTGCGAACAAGGAAAGTTGTACGATAGGTATTGCCACCAGAATACGCATTATGCAATTCTTTTTATAGCAATAAATTAACTACTCAAGAATATTAAATTAAATTTCCTTAAAGTTAAGAGGGGGTTTAGATTGCTATGTAACTTCATTGTAAATCGACCCCCACCAAATAAAAATAAATTTCCCTCTTGTTATGGTCCAAGTTCCTTGTACCACGGAGATGGTCCAAGGTAGAACCAATGTAGAATAAGGCGAACACATGTATGGAATAACACAGATATATTACAAATAGGAATATATACAAAAGTAGTAGAAGTGTTAGTAATAACAATCAGGTTAGGTTAGAGAGAACTATGTTGTTCTCGAAGTACCACTATACCAATGTCTTACAGTAATCGTCTGACGCGTCTCTGTCTGTGACTGACTGTCCGACTCACTCACTCACTCACTCACTCACTCACTCACTCACTCACTCACTCACTCACTCACTCACTCACTCACTCACTCACTCACTCACTCACTCACTCTATGTCTGCTGCTCCCTCTTGAGGCGCAGTATTTATGCGGTACGGAATAGTCTATTAATATTATGGGTAAGTTTACATAACACCTCTACAACGTTATTTGTTAAAATGTTTAAAAAAAAACTAATAAACATTTTAAAATTCTTAATCTGGACTTCTTTTTTCAGATATTACTATCGAATAGTTACTCCAGTTTGTGAATTACACACACACACACACACTCACACACACACAAACACAAACACACACACACTATCTCCCTCTCTCTCCCTCCCACTCACTTACATACACTCACATACACACACACACGCGCGCGCTTTAAGATATCACGCCGTATGAGCATATTTATTTAGGCTTCCGTGATTAACAATGAATTTACTTAACACATTAGAACCGCCTGTAAATTTTTAGGGGATTTTATACACACATCCATGCACATGATATAATTATAATTATTATTCTTATTAATCTCCGAGAAATCATGGAGAACAAACAAAGCCATTCACCCAGGCATAGTGATTGAAGACCACAAAAAAAGAATGTGCTTTCTTATTGACATGGCCGTCACAGCAGATTGTAATATATATTTGGCGATCATCAAAAAAAACAAAAAACTATCAAAATACAAGGATCTTGATGAGGAAATCTAAAAAATGATGACATTAATAATTCCAGTTGTAGTTGGAGTCCTTGGATTGATTGGAAATGGTTCCGATAGACTCATTGAAGGGTTTTCTGGTAGACCATGCCTTAAATAAATACAATAAAAAATATACTGGAAAGGACATCTCTGAGTTTCTTTGCAAAAATGATCAGTGGAAAATTGCACGTAGCCATTTCTGACCTTAGGTCTCTGTTTGGGATCCGGAAGGAAATGTGTATACAACAGAAATCAAAGGAAATGCTACTACTACTACTACTACTACTACTACTACTACTACTAATAATAATAATAATAATAATAATAATAATAATAATAATAATTATTATTATTATTATTATTTTGGTTTCTATTTTATACTAATTTCTTTTCAGGTCCCAACCAGAGACCAAAAGTCTGAAATGGCATCATGATATTTTCCTGTTAAAAGTTTTGTAAATATTAAATAAAACAACCTGACATCACACACGTTTTACATCGATAAAACACTTCGTGATGTGTGAGCTGTACTTGTGAGAACGAACTTATGTATTTCTTTAAGGCATGGGATGACAGAAATACCTTTAAGGAGTGTATCAGAACATTCTCCAATCAAGCCCAGATTCCCAACCGCAACTGGAATCAGTGATATTTGTGGTCTGCATGGATTAAACTACAGTCATATGAAAACAACACTGATAAAAATGATTATTTTTAGTCACAGTGCCTATTGTATAAAACAAACAAAATGTGCTAGGACATCTAATGATCACCTGAAATCCATTGTGCCGTGTCTTTGGATCCAGATCTTAAGACACGGGTCTACAGTTTTTAAATACTTATTTTTAAAAAAAAATATATTAACTTATTTATATAAAATGAATCTATTCTTAATTTTTCTATTTGTGTCTCTTCATACGTTAGCGATTTGGCTCTCCACAATCTCTCCAACTCTCTCTTAATAATTTTCGTCTCTCCTAAACATTGTCCCGTCATCCATTTTCTCAAGCTAAGTAGTTTATGTGTGGTTTTCTTCTTTCTCAATCTCTCTTGTGAGTATCGAATTTTCCAAGTTCTCTTTCATCATGATGTGTATTAGAAAGTTCAACTCTCTCTTAATGATATTAATTATATGTCCATTTTGTTTCCATTTTCTCTAAAACTTCGTTGTTGCTCAGTTCATGGTATTCTCATCATCCTGTTGTAGAACCATAATTCTGTTATTGAAGTATCCTCTGTATCTACGAAGAGATTGTCCTAAATTTATTGCCATATATGACGACTGATATTTCATAACAGTTTTGTTCTCTTTTCTTTGCTTCTAAGAATGTTTTTCTGTTTCTTAATACTTTGCTTAGCTTTTGGAAAGAGTCTTTTGCTAACCCAATTCAGTTTTTCACTTACGCTCCCCTGTTAAAACAATTCCCAGATGTCTAAATCGTCGTACTTATTTGGTTTTGCTATTTCAAATTTATATTTTTCATGTTGTGCTCTTCTTGTTTTTATAACAATCATGTTTTCTTCCAATTGAGGATTATTACTTGCTTTACACTTTCCTTAATTAACTTCTCTAGGAGTTCTTCTAGATGCTTTCTGTGCCTGCATATCTAATATTGTTAAAACTGTCGCCGCCATTAATTACTTCTGATAAGACTTCTAATATATGAAATATCGCTTTGGTTTATAAGAGGAATATGTCCGGTTAGTAGTCACATCATTGTCAAAGATCTCTTTTTTTGTATCTTTACTGAATTCATTTCCTATCCGCATACAGGCGGTTTGATGCCAGTATAGGTACTGGATTATTCTAATATCCTTCCCAAATATATCAAGGCTACGTAGTTGTTCCAATAGTTATTTATATTTTATTACACATGTGATTGATTTATATTAAATTAAAACCGTTTAAATTGTTTTTTATTCCCATTGTTTTATTCCGATAAAAAAAAACGCAATATATAAGTTAGTAAGTTAAATTTTTTTGAAGCGAACAGGCTGAACTGTCTTTTTTTTTGACACGCAATAAAAAACAATTTGTTTATATTAAAAGGCAAATTTTGTAAATATCTATGATATAAATTTCGTTTAGCTTTTACAACCTACATTATGGCTGTCGCCAAGCCCGATATCCAGACGTGATAATGCAGCCCAACTGTCTAATCACACTGCTTAAATCACTGGATGATTGATATAGGTTCATATTCAGTCTATTAATTGTGTTTAGCCAAGCAGCAATCCTGCCTGCCCACTTAATTTGATGATGATTGCCATAATAATCACACAAGCATTTCAGCTACTGCCTTTACCGGAAATTCACCCTTCAATGGAATTATGGTTAACCAGGTTGAAAGATGCAAAGGAATATAAAAAAAAAGAAATGAAAGTGAAAATGACTATGGGGATAAGCATGGGTCTACTGTGAGTGTATATGTAAAAGGTAACAGCAACTAATAAAACAATTGATAAGCGCCTTGTATAGTACGATAATCAGCAATCTTTTCTCGCAAACTATTTCGCCGATAAAAGCAATTCGATCCTTAATTGGTGTCCCACTAAATTCTGTTTTCTTTTTTAAATCCTGTTGCTTTCATGATGTAGACAATCATATCTCTCTAAAGAATCCTTTATGTTTATTATCTAAGCATTCTACGTATTATTTATGATTTATTGGAAAAGATATTGAAGCTGCTTCCAGTTAACAGGGTTTTGAGAAAAATTGTGTAAGGCCATTATGTCTTCTCAACTGACTTATTCAATGAAGCGATTCTATAAGAATTAAAAATTCTACCAGGATTCATTATTGGTAGCCACAATCTTAACATAAAGTATGCAGATAATACAATGTTGAGAGCAGACAAGGAATAAGAGACTACAAGAAATCTTCCCAAATGTAGTGAAGAAAAGATAAAAGAAAGGAATAACCACCGATTACGAGAAGAGAGATTACCTGCCTGTTAGTAAAATGAAACACCCAGCAAGCAGATTAGAAACTGGAGATACAAAAATTAAAGAAAAAGTACAACAGTTTACACATCAGGGAAGTGTTTTAACACCGGACGAAAAGTGCGACACTGAAACCTAAAGGCTCATTGGAAAAGTGAAAGATGTCTTCCAAAAGCTACGCAAATATAAAGTAACAGACAAAATTCGTTAGAAACAAAGAAAAGTGTATTGAACTGTTATGCAATGTCAGTCTTCATAATAGGCAGTGAATGCTGGACAATCTTCTTACAGATGAAGATGTGACTTCAAGCAAAATAAATGAAATATGTTTCAACAGAAGGATGTTGAGAATAGCATTGACCGAATATGTGATCAATAACGAAGTTTTAAAGAAAATAGAAACAAAAAATTAAGCTTAAAATCAGGAAGAGAGAGTAGACATTACTATTGCACGTAATAAGGAAACTGAGTTTGGAATATTTAATACTCACAGAAGAGATTGCGAGGAAGAGTGTCAAAGTAAGTCAAAGCACAAACTACTTAGTGCATTTGAGCAAATTGTACATGCTTTAGGAGATATAACAAAATTTATTAAGATCTATAAAAGACAGAAAATTGTGGTAATCCGTGATCGTCAACATCCTGAAGTGACACGGCATATAGGAATTGTAGAACAAGTAAAATGATTCTTTGCGATTGGATGGTACTCAAAGCTAGAAAACCCACTTCTATTTACTGCTCAGCTGGCAGGATTGAGGCTTGCTTATCCCAAGGTCTTTAATTGAATGTGAACGCATCTGACTGCAACGGAAATCGAATTTAACTCACCGATTCGGCATTTTATGCAAAGAGCTTGTATAGAGGTCAGTCAATATTTAGTCAGTCAGTTTATATATCAGTAGTATCATATGTCAATGTTGGAGCTGACATAAAGCTTGTCTTGAAAATCAACTTGACTTTCTCCTCAGTGACTAAACCACCACCACCACCAACAACAACAACATCATCATCATCATCATCATCATCATCATCGGGTGTGGTCAACGTGTCAATGTTCGACTGATTACCTAATCAGTTTTCTTCGGACGTCTTTTGGTGCCTGTCTATATTGGTACTCTTTCAGAGAATTTCAAACTGATCCCTTCGTTTAATCTTTGTGGGCAGATAGCTCTCGTAGGTGCCGCCCTTGTCTAAGAATATATCATCTTGTTCTTTTTAGTACAGTTTAGTTATTGCTCACCCTGCTTCCACTGAAGTTTTACTACCTGAGCCTAGGATTGAACTTGTAATTACCACGTCAACGGCTTCACGCGCAAAGACCTCAGTACAATATCCGGTGGTGAAAACCATGGCCCAAAGTTTGAGATTATTAGCTTAGTCATGATTAGAAATACATATTCATTGACTTGCCGATGTACAAGGTATCAACCGTAATACAAAGTAAAAACAACGTGCCTTATAAAATATTAATTAATACAAAAACATATGATGCGTTCGGTGGTGGAGGGCGTATTTAACATTTACTAATTGCGTAGCAATATGCAGTAAATGGTTTTAGGCAGTTTTGATCAGTATTTGTTTTCATGGTTAGCAGTAAGGAATTGTAAATATAGAACTACCGTTTTACAGTTAAGTAAAATAATACAATAATAATATTTGTTTTTAGAATTTATTACAGGAAATACCAAATTTTTTGGAAACGTTGGTGACAATATGTATTCAGTTACATAACAAATAAATAAAAATAATATTAATTTTGATGCTATATTCGATTTGTTGTTAGGTATTTTTCATTTCCCCTTTGTTGTTGGCAACAGTTTTAAATACTTTGGCTGCAATGCTAAGTTTCCTAAGTCGAATAAAATGGAGCTATTTTGTTTAAGACTTATTACCTCTCTCTTCCATTTCCCTTTCTTCCAGTGATTTTGATGGGTCATAGCGAAAACCTGAAATGTAGAATGATCTTATTCTATTTAAAAAAAATAAAGCCTGTAAAAAGGAATATTTCAAATTGATATTTAAAAAAATAAAATGCTTTTGACAAAATACCATAACGCTTTCATTATAGTTATGTAACAACAATGTAATGATATCCATCTCATTGCATGGTTGCGACCAATAAACCTAAATTGAGCTGGAAATATTGTGTAGTTAGATCTTATTTTTTGTAAAATACTTGGATAGGATAGGGATAATTTGCAAAGAAAAATATCAATTTTCGATTTTTTGCTGAATACGTCCCTACTCCGCCGAACACATCACAAAATGTTCATTACCGATATATTTCAATGCCTTGCAGCGAGGCGGTAATTTGAACTCCAAAGCGAATTCTCCTCAACATTTGGTCATTTGCTCAGATTTAGGGAAGTGATTCTTCTTCAAACACACACACACAAACACACACACACACACATATGAAGAATATATATATATATATATATATATATATATATATATATATATATATATATATATATATATATATATATATATATATATTTAAAAATAAAATCAAAAGAACTTCAGATCATTGATCTTACTGTTCTGTCCTAGTACTTCAATATATAAACCCCAACATATATATATATATATATATATATATATATATATATATATATATATATATATATATATATATATATATATATATATATATTAAAACATGTTTGGTTAAATATCTTAGAAGTATAATGTCGATTTACTTTATTGATCAAGAAAAATTCCAACATTTTCTTTCAAATAATTTTTATTGCCCCAAGTACTTACGATCTCATCGGAGACCATCTCCAGTGGTTGCACACCCATGGATGTCTTATGCGTTAACACCGGAAATTCAAATAATTTTTCACCCTCATGCAAGGGAGGTAAGTGAGATGATTATTTAATATATATATATATATATATATATATATATATATATATATATATATATATATATATATATATATATATATTTATTCTAAGAGATTATAATAAAAACGTTGAAATCGCTACACACAAAGTTTTCATGTTTCAATACTTTGATTGTACTTCTTCAGGCGATGGTAAATACTTGATGATTAAATGATTTTTAAGGAAATTTAAAAACCAAATGGTTTCCTCTGTTATGAGATTTTAAAATGGGGGGGGGCATAAGATCAGAATTAAAAAATAAACTTTTGGGAGTCTCTAGATTAACCAATTAAATGTCTGAGCTACGCTAAATAGAAAATATAATAAACAGAATATCATGATTATAGACAAATATGAGAAGTTCAATTTTATGAAAGGGCGGTGAAGGGATGGGTATGTTAATCAGACGTTAACAGAAAAAAATACTGAAAAAAAACTTTTTTTTTTAGATTCACGAAGCTTCCTGAAGGGGCCTGTAGATGAAATTTAAAATGTGGACCATCTATATAAGATGTTAATAATACTAAATGGACGGCAATAAATAGCAATGTTAATGCTGAATAAACGAAATAACCCGAAGACGATGGACCATTATATACTAATATACTATGGTTATAAGAAATGATAATACGTAATTTCTGGGTCGACAATTTACGGTTAATTTACTCCTTTAGTTTAATAGGGCTATTTTGTCAGCAAATTTTAATATTTCTAATTAAAAAAATAATTGATTCGTTTTTTTTTGTCTACACTCACGATACATTTGTCGCTGACATATTTTCAGTAATTGTCAATGATGGCCTCTCTATGTTTCGGTTTATCATGACATGAAAACATAACTCATCCAACTTCACCCTCTGACTTTACTTTTCCATTTAGCGTAGATCTGACATTTAATTGGTTAATAAAGTCATATCCAAGAGTCTATTTTTAATTCTGACCTTATGTTCCCCCGCTCTTTTAACTTTCTGAAAAGAAGTAATACTTTGTTTTTAAATTGTCTTAAAATCATTTAATCACCATCGCCTTAAGAAGTAAAAACAAAGTATTGAAACATGAAAGCTTGTGTGTAGCAGTTTCAATATGTTTTCATCGAAATCTCTTATAATAAAAATAATAATAATATATTGCTCTACTTTGTATTGAGCATTTTTAAAAAGTAAATTCTACGAACAGTGGGATTTTACTCCATCTGTTCTATCTCACATTTATATATATATATATATATATATATATATATATATATATATATATATATATATGTATGTATGTATATAAATATAAAAGTGAACATAAAAGTCAACACTTAGAGGCGACAGTCTGTTTCATGCTAGATGCAATCGTCAGGCCTGTTCAATTTTATATTTACACACCCTCTATCTCTGATATTGAGCACTTTATCCCATAAATATAGCACACTTTAAGACTATATTTATTCATATATATATATATATATATATATATATATATATATATATATATATATATATATATATAATGAAGAGGATATAATGGGTCCAACGAGAGAAAAGTGTGTATATTAAAAAGAAGTGGTACCGCAAACTTTTGGGGTTGTAATGTGGATTTTAAAAAAAAATAGTATCCTTAATATTTTTTTAAAAAATCCACATTACAACCCAAAAAGTTTGCGGTACCTCTTCTTTTTAATATATATATATATATATATATATATATATATATATATATATATATATATATATAAAGAGAGAGAGAGAGAGATACAGATGTTTTGGGATTTTCCTGCATTTTAAGTTGTTTTTGTTGTTATTGTTTCTTTTTCCCTCCAAAATACTGCTAGCATATAATGGGAACAAGCGGCAACTACTCCAAAGGTGAAAACGCATTCCTCTGCGTTAATTAGATGTTATGTTGAGCTTCTTTTTATAATAATCGACTTTATTTTATTTTCCTCATATCTGCAGATTATTTTGTAAAATATCTGTGTCTCTTTTTCACCATTTTGCTTGTTTCTCTGTGTAGTCACATTTTAGGCCGTGGTACGTTGTTAATATTGGAATATTGCTAAAAAATATTTACACTCTCTGATGTGAGTGTTGGGGAGATTCAGTGCAGAAATGGTCTAAGGCACTTAAATGTATAAATAAATAAATAAATGAATAAGAAAGAATTAGAGAGAAAAAAAATAGAAATATGATAAATTAAAGAAAGCGAACCATTTTATTGATATTAATTAATTAAACCTAGCTATGAGCCTGAAAGATAATCACAAAGCAACGAATCGAGGTGAAGGAAATAATCACGAATTAAATCTGGGTAAAAATTAAAACAAGAAAAAGGACGACTCAGAATAATTCACGAGTGAAAAAAAGGCTCTAAGTATAATTAAATTCTGATGCTTGCTATTTAATATTGTAATAGTTTCTCTACAATAATTATATATATATATATATATATATATATATATATATATATATATATATATATATATATATATATGCCTGTGTGTGTTTGTGATGTGTGTGTGTGTGTAATGTATGATTATAATGTACGAACATCGAACATTGATATTTATAGACAATTTTCCCTTCGAAATAATTCATTATATTTCAAGATCTTACAAAACGAAGGTCATGACTTTAAGATCTCATTTTGTTCTCGTCTGGATACTCAATAAGTAGACCGGTTCAGTGCTTCCATGGAAATGTAATATCAATGAAAGGTTTAGAGCCGAATAGGCACAATTAAAATAATTAGAAGAATCGTGAAAACGAAGTTAGTTTATAAGATTGTTACATCGATTCTCAAGCTAAAGATTAAACGAAATACAATAGATATAATGAAAATATCATTTCCCAAATATATGGACAATATAATGGGAGATCTATCTATCTTTTTTTTTTTAAAGCTTATCACCCCAAGCAAGGCTGGAGGCCACTAGCAGGCAATGGGTTACAGAAGGTTTGGAGGAAGAGCAGATAGGAGTGGTAAAGGAGAGGATGTGGAGAAAGATAGTGGATCGATCAAGGCAAGGGGGTTACAGAAGATTTGGAGCGAGAGCAGATAGGAATGAAAGGTGAAAGGATGTGGAGAAGGGAAGTGGATAGATCAAGGCAACTGGACATGTCGATTGACGTTACACTTAAATAGTTGGAGATTATATTTGTCAGGGAAACAGGAATAAGGAAGGGAGTTCCACAGGCGAGATGTGCAAGACAAGAAGCTATTGGAGTAGAAGAGACGTCTACATCTAACAGTTTTAACGGTGAAGTGGTGGGAACGGGATGCCAGCCTCGTAGGACGTTTAAATTCATGAGGCCTAGGAACCAGCGAAAGAAGCTCCTCGGAACAATTACCGTGAAAGTATTTGTAAAAAAGACAGAGCGAGGCAACGTCGCGTCTTTCTATCTATCTATCTATCTATCTATCTATCTATCTATCTATCTATCTATCTATCTATCTATCTATCTAATAATCTCTCCCCATATATATATATATATATATATATATATATATATATATATATATATATATATATATGGTTTCATGTCGTTCCAAGTCAACTCTTTAGGCCAAGACCCAGCATCACATGAGAGCAATATAATTTTTGTCAAGATATACGCTGATAGAGAAAAATATCAGGGACAACGTGAGAGACTTTGTTTTCTGTTGCAATAATCTATTTTTGATCTGCTCATGTGTATCTACCGAGCTCAGGCTGTTCAGATTTATCTGTCATTTAAGCATTTCACCACAAACAAGACGATACTTCCGTTAAGACGAAAGGGATAACTTGGTGCAAAGAATGAGAAGCATTTATTGAAAAGAAAAGAAAAAAAGAGGATTACCATATATGTCTATCTCTCTCTCTCTCTCTCTCTCTATATATATATATATATATATATATATATATATATATATATATATATATATATCAACACACACACACACACGCATTTATATATATATATATATATATATATATATATATATATATATATATATATATATATAAGATTAATGTGAGTAAAAGTACGGAAACTTAGATGATCGATGTTACCGTCAGCCAGAGTTTCGTCGGCGGACTTGTCCATCCACTCTTCAGAGGGTATCGGCAATATGCAGCTTATATATTTTTTTTCTATATTTTCATTTTTACATATATTTAACATTTGTGTGTACGTTTGTTTGCATGCATCGATGTGCCCGTCTGCGCGGATGTCTGTACATGTAGGGTGTCGTGATCGTTTGCACTTTCCTTCGTTTATTTATTTATTTTTTCACTTTACGCTTGCTCATACAGTCTGAAGAGTTGAACTTTTCGGTGTTTACGAAATAAATTATAATCGAAATGAATAATTAAATTCTCCGTTTTCTTATTATCATATATATATATATATATATATATATATATATATATATATATATATATATATATATATATATCCCAATCACGTCATATAGTAGGTGGTTTCTCCTCTATCTTTACAAGACCCCCGTCCTTGTGAATGATGAATTATTTTATACCCTACAATCTTATTCCCATAAACGAAACGTTGCAAGATTCTTCCTGTTGTATATTTATTTCCATAGAAAGTTTCTTAGTTCCTATAGTTCTAACCTTCACGGCTAAGACGTGCCATGCCACACACATTGTTACGAACCACCGTCATTGCCTTTGGATTCCACTGGGGAGTTATAAGTTCGACTGGAGCAGCTTATTACTACGAACAGCTGCTTTGTGGAATCAACTACCAAGTTGTTTCTTCCACGATCGCTACAATCATAATCTGTTCGAGCCCACGGTAAACAGTTATCTTCACATATCCTTATAAACTGTACATCTCACTCTGTAATCCTCTCTCTGGGGCTGTTTTTTTAAAGCGAACATAATTGTTAAAAATGTCCTTATAACTTATGCCTGTCAATCTATCTATTCTTGTACTTATTCCGTTTAAGGTTATTACACATAGGAATTGGTACAGAAAACGCTTTCTTCCTTATCTATATACCTGAATCAATATTAAAATGAAATAAGGATTTGAGGAAGAAAGACTAGCTGAAAAATTTTTAACACATCCTTGCAAAAATGCAAACATATTTGCTTTTGCTTGAGAACACTTATATGGAACTCTTTAATATTTTTCGCAAATGCATAATACGTAATATCGCACAGGATAAGTATGAAAAAATTCTATCAGTCTAAGAAGCTGCGATGTTCAGATCTTTTCTATATATTCTCTTATTTGGAGAATAAATATGAATAAAAATATCCTAGATTATCATGCAAGAACAAATGATGAATATTGAAGGAAGGATTTTCTAATTACATTTTAAAATTTAAATATATGTCATGCAGTAAAGTTATGAAGAAAAACAGTCAAGACTGGGTGTTCGATAGTGTAACGTATGGGGATTAAATTACAAAAGAGAAAATATGTCTCACAGTGCCAAAAAAAATATAATGTTAAAATAAAATGAAAGAGAATCAGGAATATATTTATAAACATTAAAGAGACAAAATAACACACACACACACGCACGCACGCACGCACGCACGCACGCACACACACACACACACACACACACACACACACACACACATATATATATATATATATATATATATATATATATATATATATATATATATATATACAGTATACCTAATATATATATATATAAGGTATTTTTATACAGCAAGTATTCATCCACACAACTTTGATTAAAGAGAAACAATAATGTTTAACTGACTAATTTTTAAAATATTTTTTCCAAATTCTAAAGTTTGTGGATAAACTGTCCGAAGTTCATATTTTGTTATATTTGTTCAAGTATTTTCATTTTTGGCAGTCATTTTCAAGAACCACTCATTTTTGAACCCTCGTTCACAATAGCCGTTACATGTACCGCCATTCCAAAGAATTCCAGGCTGTAGACAAAGTAATTCTAACTACTACGCAGACACCAAATGATAATCAAAGTTGTTTATATATATATATATATATATATATATATATATATATATATATATATATATACTGAAAGAGAGAGAGAGACAGACAGAGACAGAGGAAAACAAAATTATATACAGGGTGTTTCACAATTGTTAAAACAAAGCAGCGACCTTTCAGATGGGGAGGGTTCGAGAAGTGTGTCTTCTTTGAGGAGGGAGAACAGTCATTCCAGCAGGATGGTGATCTTCCTCACACTGCTACTGTAACTATGGCATGACTCCGTGAAAAGTTTGGGCAGCGTCTCACCAGCCGCAAAATTGAAGTGGAATGGCCACCTGACTCAGCTGACCAGAAACCGCCAGATTTCATCCTCTGGCGGTTCCTTTAGAACAACATCATCTGCCAAGACAACACTTGCACCACTGCTGCACCGAAGGCAGTCTTCACTGAGAAAATTCAAGCGATCACCCAGGAGGAACGTGAACGCATTATCAACAACTTTGCATTCAACAGTACCTTCAACTGAACGGCGGGTATCTACAACGTGTACTTTAAGACTACTCTTGAAATTTTTGGTCAGTGTTTGTTGCAGATCCTAAAATGTTATCCTTTTATCTTTCAATATATGTAATTTCCATTACACTATCGTTTATGATCCTTGATTTGTGTTTGATGATTTTATTTCATAAATGGTGAAAAACTCTGTATAGAGAAGCATGTATATTTCCATGAGGTGTGTCTATACAATAGTACTATTGATTTCAAAATGACTGTTGTACATACATGGCGAGTAGTTTGTTTTGACCAGAAAGGATTATCTGCCATCTTTATTCATTGAATATTTGATAGAGGAGAATCATTTTTGTTCAGTTTCATGCTTTACCCTAAAATGAATGCATGCGTCAATTGCATAGTACTCTTATCCTAGTACATTGGCCTTGAGAGGGGAAGAAGGATCGCTGATTTATATTAGCAGTACCCATTTTTCACATCTATTCTTGTATATGCGTAGAATATAATCTAGGAAGTGATTTTATATATTGGAGTTCTCATTTCCTTCTTGTAGTATTTTAGATGAGGTTTGGAATATTCCTGTATTGGGATCCTCGACCGACATGTATGAATTTGTGGACAGATATATTTCTTTTATCTTTGCTGTTTGGTCTGGGCTGGTAAGCTGTTTCGTCTGTTCCCTCTCTATCGCTCGTTTTGAATTTACAATTTTCTTTCTCCTAGACGAGTATAGAGCGTTTAGTCCTTCACCTACACAAGTCTAGCGAAAGCAGTCTGCAATGATTTTAATATAGAACTTTTTGTCGAAAGTGAACATAACGACCTAGGCCGGAATTTGAATTGATCCCTTTTTGCACGCCAATAACCGCTACGAAAAGGGTACATCGAATATGCTGTCAAACGACTTTTCTCTTTAATATAAGTTTAACTCACCATTATTATATTTCAAGTCTTTAGTGGTCGTAAATGAAACTGCAGATAACGAAATCGTAGAGAAGGTGCTCAGTTTTTGTTTGGTTTGTACGAAATTCCAGCCGCATTTTCCACTATTTTATTTTTATGTCTTTCTTAATATTCTGGATGTGGAAATCTAAAAAGGTTTTTTTTTATTATTGTTATTGAACTATTTTTAAAATCATACGTAGTTCATGAAATACAATTCTCCAAATTTATGAGAAGTTTAAGTGTTTAAATCCCATCAAAATTCTTATTATGATACTATTGTGTTGGTGCATCAAGCGTTTTTTTTTTGTTTTTTTTTTAAGCGAGTTATTTGTTAATAAAAATTGCTGTTTTGTTTACTTTCTTTTAAATAAAATTATTTTACTTTCAGGTTAGAAAAATGCGTCGATAATCATACGTTCCGGAATAATAATTTCAAATTGTAATTGTTGAATTGTTATATTTCTTTTTCCATAATAAATATTGTTTAAAAAACGCCTGATAATTACGCACCGACCTAACATTAATTGTAATATTAACCATTTCCTTACATGGAAACATTGGATATTTAATAACCGAAAAGATGGTAGTACCATCGGTTGATATTTATATTCAAAATCTTTCAATGTTTCTCGACTAGATTTCATCCCTCTTCCCTGTATTTATGGGCGCTTAATTTGTAATCTTTTATTTGAAGTGATTTTGAAAACATGAACATATTAATGATCTCATTTTTATGTTTTTTTTGTTTCGTTATTTCTGCTTTTGAATGTCCTCAAGTAATGTGGTTTCTGTTATTCGGTATAGTTCTTTGTGATCGTATAGCGTCAGTCCACGACATTCGTGTTGGGATGGTTCTCTATACGGATTCATCCGAACAAATTACTTTTACCATAAAATATTAAAGCAATATAAAATTGATCGACATATAACGGTTAAAAGAAACATCATCAATAATAAAATAAAAATAAAATAATGCAGTAAACGTTTATGAATACAATATATATTTATTGTCTAACTGCAGTCTTTGATCAGTCAATAAAAGTTATAAAATTCCTATAGAAAATAAGAAAACATTTCGAAAAACGGTTTCAGATCGTATTAAATCTCATGTTCTTGAAAAAGTTTGCTATCCAAACACCATTCATATTTTGCAAGTATAGATATTTTGGGTCCAATTTGGCTTAAATAGATGCAATGGAATGAATAATATTTTTGTGTATCTATTGCACCGTATCTCATATACTCCATAAAAAAACCTCTTCCTGTCAGATATTATAGCCAAAAATTCATCATTACATCGTAGCCTACGGTTAATATGTCGGGCCTAATAATACGAATTATTGTGCAAAAAAAATAAATAATGAAATTCACACGGCATTTTATTCAAGAAAAACCTATTCTTACTTCATAGAGATTCTTTTTATTTATAGTTGAAAATATTTCTGATATTTTCAAATGTATTTCTTGCAATTTCCAGATAATTGTGCAAATAAGTAAAAAGAAATTTATTAATGCACATTATTGAACGAGGAAAAAAATTAGAATCATGTGTTATAACGAAAATTAACGAGACTTTACACCGGTATATTCGCTGTGTCAATTTAGCTATATTTTCAATATCCACTCTTTCAATTAGTTCATATCTATCTATCTATCTATCTATCTATCTATCTATCTATCTATCTATATGAGTTTTTTCACTGTTGTACACCTGCGAGTGCGCGCACACACACACAAACATATATATATATATATATATATATATATATATATATATATATATATATATATATATATATATCCTCCCTATTACACTCTCTTTATCTACGATTTTGTATTTTTATATTATTCTTAGTTCCTACAAATCTCATTTTATATCACATTATTGATAACTTTCTAGGCCTCTTTCTCTAAAAATACACGCACGCGCGTACACACACACACACACATTTGTACAGGATGCGATGGGTAAATTGTCGCCATTTTATATTTTTTTATGTCGGGCATGCGCGTTTCATTTTTGATTTTGTCGGCTGCACAGTTGTACGGTCAGTTAGGCACCACTTGTGACCCAAAGAGAATCAATTCAATCCGCCAAAAATTTGGAAACGGCATTTTGACATTTGCGCCAGATGCTCACACACAAACATTTTAGAGTGTTTGTGTGTCAATCTTTGATCAAGAGAGTGCAGAGTTGGTTGAGTCTAATGGTGATTTCGAAAGTGTTTTTGAGTGATCACTAGTGATGGCGACTTTATGCCTACATTCGTCTTGCCACAGGACTTCAGACTCAACACGGAGGGCTACATCAAGTGGCTTGAGTTAAGTAGTGCTGTCCTGAATGAAGAGGGTGTCTGCTGTAAGACCCTGTGTCTGGAAACAGGACTCTGCATCATGGCACACAAGCAGGCGGACACAGTAATGGCTGTCAGACAATTCTTACGACCAGATCATCCCTTACATTTGGCCACATAATTCCCCAAACTGCAATTGGCTTGCTTATTGTGCTGGGCGCAGCTGAGCGAGAGACCAACACAATCCCTTTTAACACCAAACATGAACTGAAGACGAGGATTGTGGTAGCTCTCATCAACTTAAACGTTTAGATTTTTCATGAAGAGATGCAGGAGATTCCGAAGTCGTCTGGGAGGGGGCGTGACCAAAACGAATGGCGGTTTTGAATTAATACTCCTTACTATTTCAATATATTATTGTGTAATCTTGTTAAATATATCTGTTGAACATTTTCATTTTTGCATAATTTTGATGACAATTTATCCATCGCAACCTGAATATATTAACATTTCACACCAAGGAAACCAATAAAGCCGCTAAGACGCAAATGTTCACTGATTGTGAAATATTATGAAATAAATAAGACATTATTAAGGAGAGATTAATTTAAGGAGGCACGGTGGAGTAATGGATAACGGCTCGGAGTGAGGAATCGGAGAGCAGAGTTCGAATTCCAGTCGAATCCATTACGTGCTAATGCTCCTCCTCTTCTCCTCACCCCCCAGAGGAGATAACAGAACAGACCGGGTTCTATAGCCATGGATGGCTATATAGTAAAAAGAAACAGCAACCTACTGCGGGAAAAAAATGGCTTCGTTAGTGTTGAGTCTTGACTCATTGTTGAATCTCGACTAATGCATGGAATAATAATGCAACACAAAATGTACTTAGAACAAGAATGTATTATAACAAGAAAGTGTACACAATATTTACATCTAGTATTTCTGTATATTTCTGGGAAGACCGTTCCTGGAGAATGTGTTGACTAAGTCGCAGTCGGGCAGAGTCTCTAGCTGGATCTCTGTATTCGCTCCCCTTGTCTTCCGGTACCAACCATTATTTATATAGTCGGTAGTCACCTATGCAGATTAGGTGGATCCTACCACAACAGTTAGTCATGTATCGAACGATATATGATCGCTGAAGCGTGTATCACACATGGCACATAACTGACTGAATTTAAGGAGAAAAATACAAAATATTTATTACTTTCCATTGCCGATGACAACAGAAAACGCCTAAAAATTGACTAAGACTAAAGGAAAATTTGACCTCGGGAATACCTACAGGTAGTACGTACCTGAGCATCCATACATGCCTGACATGATAGTGTAGATACCCGGTAATTATATTAACTCTTGACTAGATCAGCAACTCTAAGCGCTAGCAAAGTATTCGGGCTCATTACTATCATTTGGCAAGTAGAAAACCGCCAAACCTGTCCCTTCAGAATGGAAAATCGCAGTCACTGATCAGTCAGACCACCTAAATGTATAAAAGTAAAAATGTATATATGTTTATAGGCGGGGAGTGTCAATTCTATAAGACAATGGAAATGTTTGCTGGTTGCTGCGTTGTCAGGGATACTGGACTGAAAATATTTTCTTAATGCTACTTTTACAGGTCTGATGCAAAGTTACTCATATTTCGCAGGACCAGCCACAGGTAAAGTAGCAATAGTTTAAGTTGACTTTGCATTCGAATTAGGCATCATTAATTCTCTTTCCAACAGTGATTAAAAGTAGGTAAGCAGTGCTGAATTTTCATCCGAAGGGAAAACCATCTTTCAATATCTAAAAAATGGCCAGAATTATAGAAATGTATTCCAAAATTTCATGCTTTCTCCTAATGAAAGTCTTCATCATGTCCGTCTCTAAGACTTTGGTCATCATTGATGAACATATATAATATGGTTGGGTCAATTCTATTAAAGACACTGGAAATGTTTGTTGTTTGCTGTCTTGACATGGATGCTGGTGTGACAATAATTTGTCATTGATGCCATGCTGACATTGGTCGCTAACGACTACACAATCTTATTGAGTTGACACATCCATATTATGTTATAAATTTACTTATTTAAAAAATATTGTTCCATCGCTACTCAGCAATTATCATGTTTCAAAAACAGAAACTAAAAACTTCAAATTCAATTATAGAATTAAATTAAACTAGTTCTGATTCATTTTCAAGCGAATTTTGCAATATATTCCAAAATTCGCTTGGAAATGAAACCGAACTAGTCACCCTAGAAGACGGGTATGTTTTAATACGAGTGACCAGCTATTAATTTATATATATATATAATATATATATATATATATATATATATATATATATATATATATATATATATATATATATATATATATATATATATATATATGTATGTATGTATGTATATTTATAAATATGCACAATACACCAGACCGACAGCAAAACTTGAATTTTCATGCTCTATGCAATTATCAGGTACTAGTTTGGTTAACATCATTTAGTTAAAATTTCTGTGTCTCGCGAGATATGTTGTTGGGAAGAAATATTACAGTTGTTAAATTTCGCTAAAATCTAATCTTGAATTTAAGCTCAGACTTACATTAAAGATTGAAAATAATTATTAGACATTCCAATTCTAATTTCGAAATTTTCGTTAAAACCAGACGCTGTATTTAAAATAAATTTAAGGATCAAAGGAGTAACTTTACTTAAGATATAGTTAGTGATATATATATATATATATATATATATATATATATATATATATTTTGAACAATAAAAATTATTAAAAAATTGAAATCTTCAGACACACTGGGGTGTAGATTAATATTCTTTCGTTCTTTTTATTATTATTTCATTTAGATTTCTCGACTAGTTTCGGCCAACATGGCCATCATCAGGAGAAAAATATTTCTGCTTGCTGGTAGCAGGGAACTACAGAAAATATATATATATATATGTGTGTGTGTGTGTGTGTGCGTGTGTGTGTGTGCGTGTGTGCGTGTGTGTGTGTGTGATGGAGGGTGTGCGTTCGTGTCAGGAAAGATTATATATATCAACCATACATAAAAAGATTACACAGAGATGGAATTCCAACTTTCTTATATATATGTCTAGAATATATTTTGCCAAACACGATATTCGAATTTGGTTGGTGTCATATATATATATATATATATATATATATATATATATATATATATATATATATATATATATATATATATGTCTGTCTGTGTGTGTGTGTGTGTGTGTGTGTGTGTGTGTGTGCCGGGTATAACAGTAAAATTGTTCAAACCGTGTAATATCAAAATTGACCAATTTCTACATTCAGATTTGAAGCGTTGTACCTTAGAAATGATTAAAGATATTTTACTGGAATTCGTCGAGGTTTTTATAACACTATTGGAATCCACTTTGAACAATAAGAATGTATAATTACTCTCCAAGCTTAACAGAAGAATCCTGATGAAGTGATCATAAACAAAAATCACATGCTATGGATCGGATGCTCGTGAAGGATGGAAATGAAGTTCAAATGGATATATATTATTCCAGGGTCATTTTACAACTTATTCAAAATTATCTTCGCCTTCGCTAACCCCCATCACGTACCAAACGTATTATGGACTGAGTTGGATATTTTTCTAATTGATCCCTTTAACTTGAAGTAAATTGAGGATTTTGCTAAGTGGCTCCTGGTTTATTGTTGATTTGTGAGGAGTTTTGGTTAAATTAAACTTCAACAAACTTCTTGTAAAGCTGCTAGTTGAATATGATGTTTTTTATTTATTTATATTACTGCTTTCTTCAACCATTTAAGTTGAAATGAGGGCTCCTCTTCCTGTTGTGACCACCTTATACAGTTTTCCTTTCTACTGTCCCCTCTTTTTAAAACTTATTCACCGTTCACTTCATGGTTCTTGAATGGACTTTGAAAATGGAAGCTAGTGTGTGAATGTTGGTACCATCACGGAAGGCCTGAATGATTTTTCTCCTCGCACCAATGTTCAGTTGAAAAAACAGTGGGTCTGATACAAAACGATTTTAACCTGTTCTCTTTCCAGCTGAATAACTCAAATGGTTTTTCATTTATTCTTACGGTATAAATGGTATAAAAATGTTTAAACTTCTTATCTGAAAACCTGGAAAAAGAAACTCAGTTTAGTGTTGTTTTTTTTTTACATATTAAACATTTTGTGGGGTGGATAATTATGCTGTAACATGATCTGGGGAATTCTGCTGTTATACCCGCTACGTGTGTGTTATTTACATTAAAGTGAGTCACTAATTCTTTGTATCATCTTGTACGCTATATCAACTATTTTCGTTATTCCATACATTTTGTTGTTTACGAAGAGGTTTTTCATTAAGAACAATGAAAGATGTAGCGTGGGTGTGGGACGCCATGGCTGTAATCCCGGTCCCCAAAAATGAAAAAAAAAATGAAAGCTATAATATAAATTTAAAAAAAACACATTCAACTAGCAGCTTTAAAAGAAGTTTAAATTAACCAAAACTCCTCACAAATCAACAATAAACCAGGAGCCACTTAGCAAAATCCTCACGAGAGAAGAGAGAGAGAGAGAGAGAGAGAGAGAGAGAGAGAGAGAGAGAGAGAGAGAGTGAGAGAGAGAGAGAGAGAGAGCCAAGGAGATTTGAAATAAATTTGAGTATAGTGGTATTAAATGCATTTTCTTTATATTGAAGCAGTATTTTCTTAAGAGACATATGCTTGTAGGGGGTGAAGTCCTCTACTGATAGAATGGCGTACTTACACGTTAGGGGTCGGAATAATTGCTTTTCCCACGGGCGTTAGCATCCCATGCTACGGTTCAGCCTCAGTTGAATCCTTGGCATAACGAGATCTGGAGAATAGCTATCCTCATATTATGAATAATGGTGATATTTATGCAACAGCTCTGCAATGATGTATCATTAGACATACAATGACATAATAGAAATGAGAACAGAACTGAGCCAAGAAAATAATATTTAGATTAACTTATTTACAGAAGAAGTGAAATGTGTCTTACGGAAGAAAAACTGAATTGGGAAAGAATTATAGTAATAGGACAGGTCAAATTTTAAACCGTTTTAATAAAAAAACAAATATGCCACAAACGAAAGAGTAACCTGGTTCCAAATCAAACAATCCGGTCCCGTAGAATATAAGTAAAAATTATAGCAAAAAACGCCACGATTTGTTAGCAACAGTGTCTGGCACAAGTAGTTTATAGAACCAAGAATTATCTTGTATAAAACAGAAACTGATCAACATCTAGATGTTTTTTTTTTTTTTTTTTTAAGCGTATCACCCCAAGCAAGGCTGGAGGCCACGATCACGCAAGGGGTTAAAGAAGGGTTGGAGGAAGAGCAGATAGGAGTGGTAAAGGAGAGGATGTGGTGAAAGAGAAAGACAGTGAGTCGATCAAAGCAAGAGGGTTACAGAAGATTTGGAGCGAGAGCAGATAGGAATGAAAAATGAAAGGATGTGGAGAAGGGAAGTGGATAGATCAAGGCAACGCTACACTTAAACCGTTGGAGATTGTATTTGACAGAGAAACAGTAATAGGGAAGGGAGTTCCATAGGCGAGATGTGCGAGACATGAAGCTATTGGAGTAGAAGAGACGTCTACATCTAATAGTTTCCACGGTGTAGGGGTGGGAGCGGGAAGCCAGCCTCGTAGGACGTTTAAATTCACGAGGTCTGGGGACAAGCGAAAGCAGCTCCTCGGAGCAATTACCGTGAAAGTACTTGTAAAAAATGCAGAGCGAGGCAACATCGCGTCTGTGAGAGAGCGACTGCAGACGAGATGACAGATCAGGGCCAATCACATTGCATATCCGTCTCTGGATCTTATCAAGAACCCTGAGGCGTTCAATCGAAACAATGTTGAATTTTTCTGATCTGTTTAAATAAAACTCTACTGTTGTCTTTTCACACGATTTATATTGTTCGGACTATCATCCTCATCTTTGGTGCCATATTTATCACAACGTTTCGGCCGTCGTACGCTCCGGCCTTCTTCAGGGGGTTGGAATGTCGAACTGAACCCTTTATTTCACTCGCTGGCGTAGACTGTTCAAGTTCCACGTGCCATGTCAAATCAATATCACTTATCTCCTGTTAATTCCCCTCTCCAAGTTCTCCACCGTCTTGAACTCACACTCTTTGTGTCCTGTTACTGGATCTAACCAACGACATTATCCACTGTGCCATGTGTCTTTGAGTTCATCTGTGTATGAATTTCTGGGTATTACAAATCTAATGTCTAAGCAAGAAGACCCAGAAATTTATACACAGACGTCCTGAAAGACACATGGCACAGTGGATAACGGCGTTAGTTAGATCCATTGACAGGAGCCAAATTATTGTGTGTTCAATACTTGGTTAAGGCGGTGGAGAACTTGGAGACGGCGAATTAACAGGAGGTAACTGATATGTATTAGACATGGTACGTGGAACTAGAACGGTCTACCCTAACATAATATCTCATCTCAGAAATTTAGACGAATACTTTTTTTTTGTACAATTAATTTTACGCTGTACAAGACCCGGTAGCCACTCGTGATAAAAGATTACAGACTAAGAGACATAGTTTATGCAGATAGGTGGTGAAGATAACAGTTAATCCGAGACTTGAACATGTTAAGATAGTAGTGATCGGGAAAAGCTCATTTTGGGGGTTGGTTCTAAGGAGCAACAGTTCGCAAGAAGAAACTTCTCAAATGGAACTTACTTCTCACCAAAGTAATGCGGAGTCAATGACGGTGGCCCACATATGTTTCCAATAAACCCTGTAGAGATATTTTGAGTATTTTTTATAAGAATTTTTTAATTTGTGCATATAATTTATGGACACACTGTATTTTATTCGGTTTGCCATCACACTAAGTATTTATTCCCAAAGACACCAGATAAACTATATCCTTTTTTTATGAGGGTCAATATTTTATTAACAAAACAGAAAAAAATTAATAAATCTATATTTCCAAAATTGTTCGGACTGTCATCCTCATCTTTGGTGCCATATTTATCACAACGTTTCGGCCGTTGTACGCTTCGGCCTTCTTCAGGGGGCTGGAATGTCGAACTGAACCCTTTATTTCACTCGCTGGCGTAGACTGTTCAAGTTCCACGTGCTATGTCCTGTTAATTCCCCTCTCCAAGTTCTCCACCGCCTTAACCATGTATTGAACTCATACTCTTTGTGTCCTGTTACTGGATCTGACCAACGTCTTTATCCACTGTGACATGTGACACCAGATAAACTATATCCTTTTTTATGAGGGTCAATATAATTTCCCGGTCGCGTAAGCTGTCCTTCAGAAATAGGTTTCATGGGTTAAACAATTCCAAATTCGTGTATACCTGTTTGTACGTGTGTAAAAGAACGGGGAAAATGAAATAGTATTTTTTTTTGTTTCAAGTAGAAAAAGGAATATCTTATGAATAGAATTAACAAAACAGAAGAAAAGAATAAATCTATATTTCAAAAGGTCAAGGTCTTTGCAAGCTGCTATTCTTAGTTGAAAACGTTTTTAACTGATTATAGATTTTCGTTGGAAACTTTCAATTAAAATCTATAAATGCCAACCGTTTCCAAGCTACCACATCCACTCGTAATGCAGTAAAACTTTAATGGTTTGGCAAATATTGAATATAGTTAAAATAGCGGCATGATTAAGTCAATGTTAAGCTAATTGACTCATCTTGGAGGAGAGAGACAGAGAGATTACAATTACCACGCGAGTTTCCTTTTTAACGTATCGCCGAGGAAAGAACAAAAAGGAAAGAATCTGAAGCAAATGGAACACGTACAAATTGCCCACCGGAAGTGTTTATCAGTGAAGGGTTAATTTTAATAAAAGTGGTGAATAATTATTCCTCTTCTTCGATGTGCCGTGTCCCTGATGTGAGCGATCGTGGCTCTACACAATTACCTGTCCTTCGTAGCCTTAATGAAGTTTGACGTTTTGTTATCTCTCCTAATCCCTGTTCTGCCAACCATTTACAGACGCTCGTTAGGTAGGTTATCAGTTGACATCCTCTGTCACACTTGCCTTCTATACGTCCCGTGGGTGTCATATTTTCTCAACCGTCTTTCCTCATTATATGCCCTAGAAATTACAACTGCCTATTTCTGATTCGAAGTATAAGTGTCATTTTTGTTCTAATTTTCTTTAAAACTTCGTCATGGCTCTTATTTTCAGTTCATAGCATTCCCAACATCCTTCTGTAGAACCATATTTCTGTTGCCTCAAGTCTCTTCTTTATCAGTGATGAGACAATCCAGAATTCACTGCCATATTCGAGTACAGACAATATATACGAGATTCATTCTTTTCCATGTCGCTAACAAAATTTTCTTCTTTCGTAATAATTTTCTTAGCTTTAGGAAGGCCCCTTTTGCTATGCCAATGCGTCGTCAGATTGTGGTGTTGTATTTTCTGTCAATAATTGCATTTGATAAAAGCGGCATCTGAAAATTCTATTTTCATATTTTGGAATAAATCACACGCATATATATTTCCTGAAAAATGTCATGTTCTTCACAGATTACTTACTTTTTATTATCTGAGAATAGCCATGCATACACATGAAAGATAATGAAATGGCTTTCCGTTGACTCCTGCACGGATTGGTATTCGCATTTCTTCTCTTGGACTTCAATTAAACACCTAGTATGTGGGGATGAAAGGCGAGAGATTAACGAGTTTTAAAAGGTCATTCTTGCGAAATAAACGCAAGAGATTAGACCGGAATTTGGATTTTATTCGCTGATTAGGTTTTTCTGCGCTTAATTCCGTTGTACGACCAGCACATCCCATATGTACAATACCACAGGTAAGTGAAAAAGTAAGAGGAGAAACGCTAACAAAAGTCAGTTAGAGTTTACATTGAAAAGTTAAAACTACAAAGAGTCACAATATATATAGATGTTTGAGCTTTATAAATTTTCAGTTTAGCCTGTTTAATTCAGCTGTTTATAATTTTAATTTTTCGTGTTTATTGGCTTTTATTAACGGCATTTTTATTATTAAGAATCACTTGAAGAAAGAAATTAAGGTATATTATTCTGGATGAATATTTCTTGTGAAGGCTTCCGAAATTACTGCACTTTGAATATATTGGTTTCACTTTTTATTGGAATCGCTTCGATTATCTCGAAATTATGATCAGACCTAACAGGATCAATGACTAATTCAGTGAGCTTGTTTTGAAAAACATTACCTTTATATAATCATTTATTATCGAATTACTAGTTTTATAACTTAGGAAAATTCTGCATTAGGCTTTGTAATTTCCTACTTTATATTTGATAGTGTTATTTTTTCTGTGTTATTTAAATCCTTTCTTGTTTTAAAATAGTTGCATTAGGTTTAGATAGATTTTTTAAAAACTTTTAGTCGTTATTGATTTGGTGCCTATAATTATGTTCCCTAGTTTTATCAAATTTCGTAGTGTTATTTTATTTTTTGTTGTTGGGTATTTTATTGGCTATCGTATTCGCGTTATCTTGGAAAGAGTTGGGACGTTAAAGAAACTTAAATGTATTTTCTATGTAGTTGTCTTCATTCTGTAGATATTAATGTCTTGTAAGGCTAAGTGCACTTAAGATGAAATTTGTTATTATTTTGGATTCTATTACGTT
Organism: Acanthosepion esculentum; assembly: GCA_964036315.1. NCBI lineage: Eukaryota > Metazoa > Mollusca > Cephalopoda > Sepiida > Sepiidae > Acanthosepion > Acanthosepion esculentum. The sequence continues at coordinate 51,005,220 of OZ038486.1, forward strand.
GTTGTCATGTGAGGAGAAACTGAAGTCTTTAAACAAATACTATTGCCGGAGAATTTCGTAATATCTAATGATAATTATATAATATTCCAGTAAAAACGAAAGCTTTTCTTTTCCAACAAACATGTTTTTAATCATATATATATATATATATATATATATATATATATATATATATATATATATAAGATTAAGAAAAATCCACGCGCAACAAACTACCCGTGTTTCGACCTTATATCCACAAGTAACTGCCCTGACGAGCCGTAAGGTCAAAACCCGGGTAGTGCGTTGCGCGTAGATTTTTCTTAATCTTATATTTTATTACCAGTTCTACAAATTCAATTTTCCTGAATTGTTTATTGATCACTTTAAAAAAAAATATCCAAGCACTGACCTGACTCTAATCTTGCCTACTATTTTTCTTTTTAGCTTGAACATATTTATGTTATAATTTTTAAATAAATAATTATATCTGCTCTATTCTGTATTGATCACTCTTTTAAGAATAGTATTTGTTGGTTATTGGAATTTATTCCGTATATACCTATCTTATACTTGTATATATATATATATATATATATATATATATATATATATATATATATATATATATATATATATAGGTAAAATTCGAACCAGATCGGTATCATCAGGCTGTAAGACTTACTTTAAAAATACCGCTCTTGGTAGAAAACGGGTTAGCGTAAAGGTCGATGTTTTAAACTTTTATATATTTAAGTTTTCTAAATTTATTTTTTTTAGAAAATTGTTTTGAGCCCTTTTTAATTAAGCCATAATATCTGGCATATATGTTTTGTCAAAATTGAATTTTTTACTGTACATACATATGTATGCATTTAAAGACATTTTTATGTTTAACATTCTTTTTATAGATACAAGTATTTAAGTAAAGGCTCTGTATATAATAAACAGTATTAAATAACATTTACCGGTCTGAATGTCCGAGAAATTTTCATAGAAAATATTCGTCCTCCGTATATATATATGTATATATATATATATATATATATATATATATATATATATATATATATATATATATATATATATAGAGAGAGAGAGAGAGAGAGAGAGAGAGAGAGAGAGATGTTAAGAAATGCGGACAAAATTTAGGCGTATTCTAATTTATTAAAATCTTCCATTGTCGAATTTTAAACTACCAACGACATCGATTAAACTAATACAGGTTGAATTATTGCAGTAAAAGTATATCTCTAATGATTTGCTTATGACATAAGAAAAACCGCAATGAAATAAATGTTATCGCTTATCTTACAAACATCAAATAAATCCAAGGGCTAAGTATCGCTGATACGTGATTGCTTTAGGGAAGGTCTTGCAATATAATATTCAACGTATAAAAGATAGTGCATTAATATTTAAAAAGTCAAGGGATTTTGTTGTATTATTTAACTCCACGAACTGTCGTTTGTAATCATTTATGCTAAAGTGTTTCAAACAGAAGAATAACAGCCATTGATTCAGAAAGGTACACACGTCAACGCAAACAATAAACTCGCATTAATAATGTATGTGGTCCCAGTTAATGTTATCTATACCAAGACTGGAAAGAAAAGAAAATAAACAGACGATATAAATCAACATTCTATGACGTCAGAATTTATAATGTCAAAACCATTGACGTCAGACTATCTAACATCAGAGGCATGGCCCGTTATTTTTTTTTTTAATAAGAGAAAAGAATGGGAAAATATAAGAAAGACTTTAACTAGATTTTATATGTTATTTATAGTATTGTCTGAAGTTGAATTCCTAATTATTGACAGTAAATATACAGGGTGTTTCAAATGTCTGTCACATTCTAAGAACTTTTAGCCTCCCGCAACCACTTATCAATGTTGAATTTTGTACAAATCTGTAAAAAAAGAGGATCAAAAGCTTACTAAGCTTCATACAGATTTTCAGGAAATATCAGTTTCTAATTGGTCAATAAACACACAAGTGGGCATTGCAATCCGCCCACGTACAAATATTTTTGTAGCGCGTGACCAAGTCGAGTTTCCCGCCATTTTCCGTGAGTCTGTCACGTAATTACATTAATTAAAAAAAAGCATACACAAGCTTTCTCACTCTCTCTCTCTTTCTTCTCTTCTTTCTTCATTCGCCTAATAAGATGTAACCTTAAGGATCCCGTCTCGACCATGTGCGGTCAGACGTTAAAAACGTATTCACGCATGCAAACTACATTAAAACATTTCCAAACAAGCAACAAGAACTTTTCTCTTTGAAATAATTTTCTAAAGCTAAAGTTTATTCAGCATTTTTCAGTTTTATAATTCATTCAACTTTTGTGAACTTAGGTAAAGATATTTCACTTCATCAGTAAAAATTTAATTCACTCAAAGGGACATAACACCAACAAAATAGTAACTTCTACGCATGTACATCATTGCCCAAAAATAAATATAAATGTTGTTATTATTAAGCCATTTTGTTCCTTCTTGTGATTCATATTTTGTGGTATTTTCCGTTTAATATAAATCATGTTAATAAACAGACATTTACAAATAGTCATATATATCAAAATTCCACGACAAACTGTTGTATCATTAACTACTAATGGTAGCATGATTGAGCTGGCGCCATTTAAAAGCTAAAAATGTCAAGTTTTCTTATGTTAATTCAATTAATTAAATTTAACTTAGTATCAGAACAGGACTCTGAGTGACGAATGGGTCGAACGTTCCGGATAGACTGATCGCGTGTTCCTGCACTCGCCATCTCAGTCTCCAGACCCCCCGCCATGTGAGTTCTTCGTCTGCAGATACGTGAAAGTCATTGTGTACGTACCTCCCCTTCCCAGAGACGTGGATGATCTGAAGACGTGAAGAACAGACGCCTTCGCAACCATTGGTCGCGTTTAGCAAAAACTGGATTATCGTTTGGATGTGTGTCGTGTAACCCGCGTCGCTCACATTGAACACCTGTAAAAACCTGTAAAGAAACCTCGAAATATTAGCTTCAGGAAATATAAATTGTGTTTTGATGTCCTCAATAGTAATTAAGATATGCGATGTCGTAATGTGACACAGACTTTAGAAACACACTGCATTTGCGTTTAAAAGAAAGATGTCTTCTTCACGAGTTCCTAAAAAAAGAAATTTCTGTAGGATATAAAGTTTTAAGCTAAGAGACGTTCGGTGATTTCAGATTCTTTTCATTGTTGCTTATATACCCGCCTCATATCGATTATTTTTTACACAGAGAAAATACAACAAAATGTATGAACGGTTTATAAAATACGTTACTTAAATTAGAGCGACGGGGGCAGTCGATAGATGTGGATGTACACTACAGTTCAAAAGTCTGATGCCACCTCCAGAATTACCTTGTGATAAACTTGACAGGAGAGCGAAACCTTTCCATCCAAAAACTGAAAAATACCTCTTAGTCATTGAAAAAAGAATGGGATCAAATATCAAACTTATACTTTGAGAAACGTTTGCAAAGAATGCAAAAGTTTGTGCTGCAGTAATCTGGGCGAAAGGAGGATATTTTGAGGAGCAAAATTTAATCATAAAATGCGTTATTTCTTTTTGTTAAATTTCTAATAAAAAAATCATGTCTCATTTTCTTTTATCCATTTATAATAATTTTCTCTTATTAAAAGTAGAAAACAACTACTTTTGGGGCCAATTTAAAAAGATTACCTGGCGTCGTCTCAAACTTTTGAAATGGAGTGTAGCCGATTACTATAAGTGCGGAAAGATATGGCTGAGTTAAAATTCTGTCAGTGATGATTACGTTCGATTTTCATATAAATACACTTTAGAAAGGTAAAGCTCTTATTTCTTTTCCCCAGCCTAGCTATGTGTTAAATAACGTGGGATACTCGTCTCACTAACCTTGATTGGCAACAAGTGTAAGAGAACTAAACAGAATTTCAGCCAATTTTCTTAACAAATCTATAAGTTTAAAAACCATAGATCATAGAAGCTAAACTATTTTGGCAAGTCCGTGACCTTATACTCCAAATAGAGTGAGAAGGACTCATTTCTCTCTAAATTATCAAGTGTTCATCTTCACAAAAAAAAAGCCGGCGTTGATGGTTTATATTATAGTGAAAGACACCTTGTCTAGAGAATAGACTCTCCCACCTATTATAAGTAGGAGTCAGTAGTAGTCGAAAGGAGTAAGTGTTCAGCGACCACAACTCGATTACTCTGCGTAACACTTTATTACATGTTCCTAACGTTATTTGTGTTACGCAGAGCAATCGAGTTGTGGTCGCTGAACACTTACTCCTTTCGACTACTACTGACTCCTACTTATAATAGGTGGGAGAGTCTATTATCTAGACAAGGTGTCTTTCACTATAACAGTTTATAAACTGCAAACCAATGAGTAATACATGTTTTTCTTAAACTCACAATTACTAACGGAATTTTACGTGTGCCTATAATTAATATCAGATTTTTTTGAAGCTATAATTGTTTCCCGGAGTTTCAGCTTTAATACAGGATTTGACAGTGCGCAGTCATGGGTTAAGAATCAAAATGGAAATAATTTCGGCTAAAGGTCACTGTACCTGACCATCTATTTCTCATTATGGTGCGCAAGTTCACGTATACACAAACACACACATAAACACAAACACACACATAAACACACACACACACAAACAATCATCCGCTCCTCACTGTTTAAAGGTATTAAATTTGTATGTTGATGTGTGTGATTTATATACTTTATTTATTTTTTATTAAACTTAACGGTTGTGAATCATTCAGAGGAAATACGAAATACTACTAGTACGACAGTCGCATAATAATTTTTATATTTGATGCACTAAACGTAGCCACTATATGCGACAGGTTTTAAAAGACTATTTATGTTTGGACGATTTCCAGTGGTCGAAATGTCTTGTTGATGTAATCGTACGTAGCGCATTTATTGTATATTTTTTTAAGGGAAACCTTTCAATGGTCTTTGAATTAAACTCATCTTTTTATGAGCTGTCTGAGCAAGAACCTACATAAAGGCGTTTATAAACCTTCAGACAAATTCAGAAGCTAGGAAAATTTCGGAAACGAATACCGGTCAGTGTTTAAACGCTTGGCTTTCATCGTCGCTTTTTGTTTCGAGTGAAATCAAACTTCCTTTGATGAGGTTTGTTTTCTATTTTTCTCTATTTACCCGTGTTTTTCATTAATTTTTCCCTCATCAAATCACTCAACTTCTCGAGAGCTCCTCTCTGCGGCTGCTCGGTCTCACGCTGTCCGCTGATCTGAG
>OZ038486.1:51015490-51047990 GCA_964036315.1 Acanthosepion esculentum
ATCTATCTATCTATATATATATATATATATATATATATATATATATATATATATATATATGCGTGTGTGGGCGTGCGTGTTTATATAAATTCGCTCTATATCATTTTCCTGAGATTATACGTAAGACCATTGTAACGAATCTTTTCCGCAACAGTTCACAGCCCGTTTTATTACTTTTAATATACAGCCGATTCCCGCACATTCTAAAATGAAAATCTCCGCTTGACCATCTTTGTTCTTTACTGTGCATGTCGTGATATAAATAGCGGATCTCTCAATCGATAGGTTTTTTCATTACTTGCCGCACAAAGCTGATTCAGCGATAGTGCTAAGAAATTCTGAGAGGTTTTTGCCAATGTCTTTGATTCTCGATTTCTCAAGTTGAAGATTCTGTACGCTCGGAATGATTTTCGGTCTAAATTCTTCATTTATGCGCGTCTTCTTCAGTATGACATATTGGATTTTCATGTTGGCAAGTTCAGGAAAATAAGCAACTATATTCACCTTAATGCCATGGACACTCACCTCAGTTTTGGTAGATCATCTTCAATGCAAACACGGGAATATTCCGTCATGCGTGTAAGCTCACATGTCCAATATCACTACCTAATCAAGCATGCATTTACGCATAGATTAGAATGTCTATATACATATATGCAATTTATACATATTTTTTTCCTGAAAAAGAGAACGCAGGTTCGAATCCTGCCAGAAGGTACATCTTCTTTAATGATATTTTTAAACGAGCAGGTCGGTAGGGGAAAATACTCTTTAAATAAATAAAGAATTCAACTAAAAATAAAGTATACAGTAATAAAAACTTTACAGCAATAACACACAGTCGAATCCATGAATACATTTGGAAAAGGTATTAATCCTGTTCTCCTCCATCCCGCTTTGGGTAAATAGTAGGACAGGCTTGGTTCTATAGTCTTGTATGGCCACTGGTCTAGGAGAAGGACAACTTTGAATTCAAAACCTGGGGAGGGTAGTTTTGGGACCTTGTGGCACATAGTTCACCAGGTCTCTGTATTCGACCGTTCAAAAAGTGTGGTTGGTTTTGCGCAAAAATTTCACCACTATAATCAAATCACATGTGCTTGTGTCTGGGCTGTCGGTTCCCAGGAACTAAGGAGCTTGATCCTCATACATCGAATACGACATAAGAATCAACCATGTACATATATATATATATATATATATATATATATATATATATATATATATATATATATATATATATATGACACGCAAAAAAAAATATCGAGATGGTTGAAAGAGTGAAGACATGCATACAATTGCTTCAAAGATACAAACAATCACATAAATATTATGCTGGAAACCGCAAGTCAATATGAAGTGTTGATACTCTCTGTCATTAGTGTCTGTATATATAAACGCTCCATTTCCTATATTAGGTTTTCTTCCTCTATAAATATACAAACTTTCAAGTAATACATACTCACCCACAAATATATATATATATATATATATATATATATATATATATATATATATATGATATATTTACGGGTTAATATCAGGGATAGAGCATATGTAAATATAAATGTTGGCATTGATGTGGAAAATCAGTGGCTAAAGTTTCTTTCGTGCAATCGTCTGACCAAGGCCTGACGAGTGCGTGTATATATATATATATATATATATATATATATATATATATATATATATATATATATATATATATACTCCCTTAAAAGTCGCACTGCGCGCAGGCTTTTAAAAAAGTTAGGTCCTGCGAGGATTAATTGGGCTACTGGCCAAAAATTAATGGAATCTGTGATTCACCCTAGAGAACAGCAATGATAATTTTGAAGAAATATCTTTGAATTCCTCGCTTCACGCCATGGAAATTCAAAGCTTCCCATTAACTCTGATTCGGGCTCTAAATCCAAGAGACCGATTTGGATTGAAATTCCTAATTAGACTAAAAATTGTGTTCATCAAATTACAAACTCCGTGGAAATTCAATTCATTTGAGTTCTTCAAATCACAAAATCTAACGAATTTCAAAACCTCACGTCATGGCATCTCACACATTAACACTGATTCCTAGCCATTTTGAAAAAGAAAATAATCTACTCACTTCCCAAAGTTTTTGCGATATTTTAAACTGATATTTTTTAATTAAATTCCGAAAGTTTTTGTGATACTTTAAACTCAATAAAAATTTGAAACAAATCACTAATTTTTTCAGTTATTTTAAAATTTGAATTTTTATCTGTTCTTTCGTCACCCGGAAACAAAACACATACTGGATGTCAAAGCACCTGATGAAAGACACTTTCAAACCCGACATCATCTGATTCCAAAAAGGTATAAAATGTCCATGTAGAGCAAGTATAACCCGAGTTAGTGATTTTAAACACAGGGACAAACAGAATTTTCCTTATATACATATATATATATATATATTATATATATATATATATAATATATATATATATATATATATATATATATATATATGTGTGTGTGTGTGTGTGTGTGTGTGTGTGCACGCGCGTTTGTATATGTATATATATATATATATATATATATATATATACACACACACACATATATACATATATATATATACAAACGCGCGTGCACACACACGCACGCACGCACACACACACACACACACACACACACACACACACACACACATATATATATATATATATATATATATATATATATATATATATATATATATATATATATATACACGATATAATACGGGAAGATTTTGGGGCTAACGTTTTTGTTTGGACAGTTCTGTGGAAGTGCGCGTGCAGATAATATTTCTACTAGCTCCAAATCACCAAAATTAATCAAATTATCAAATAGCCAATATTATTTATGAAGCCATTCTTTATCAAGCCAAAAGATCTTCAGCAAATCACATATATTGATATGGAGTTGTTCAGAAACTAACGTCTAAATTCATGGTGACCGTCTGGTGATCCAGCATTGACGTTATCCTTTACAACTTTCTGGAATCTAACCAAAGCATAGCTGCCGATGTTTACTGCAATCAACTGGATGAAGTCCACATTTAGTTAAGCAAAATGCAATCGTTACTTGTTAATCGACGAGGTTAAATTTTTCTTCATAAATATGTTCGGTCGCATGTTAATAATATGACTCTGCAGAAGATCACATACTTGGTATACGAGACTTTACCACATTCACCGTATTCCGCTGATGTCTCGCTATCTGACGGCCACTTTTTCAAGCGACGTTAAGACGCTTGAAAAAGTGGCCGTCAGATTAAGCCAAAAGAAATTCCTTTTGAAATAAGATGCAGAAACTGCGTTTAAAGATTTTTAAACATTCAAAAAATTTAATTGGCAGAAATGTATCGATGTTCATTGGTTATACTTTGAATGATTTAAACACTGTAGAATTAGACTGATTCAAGAGTAAAAGTTTATACCAAAATCGGACTTCCCAAACAACATAATAGATAGATATTGGATATTCACTATCAGGTGACTCTCAACCCATGAGGCCAGAAATGGTAACACATGAACTGCAGCCATCACAAAGTCGTTGTGTCTAAGACAAAACAGTCAGCCGGACCCTATTCACCTTCATTCTGGTTTTGAGTTCAAAATTATTCTTTCTATTGACTGGTTACCCTTCCGAGGCTAAAGAATCTAATCTTCTCTTCTCTTTAAACAATAGCAAGAGGCAAATGGATCCATACCATTTTTAATGGAATCTTTGGTACGAGAATGAATCAGTATTTGAACTCGGCAGAGCCATTACTCTTTCCGCGTTGATTACCGTTACTTTTCCCGCGCATCCGTTAATCTTTCATGTTGCCTTGGATTATACCAATTAATTTATATTCCTTACCTCCAGAACTGTAGCCTTAAGTAAGTCTAGATAATTGACGGTTCCACACGAACAAGAATTAATCCTAGAAAAATCTTTACACAATAACAATTGAGGCCCAGTAATGATGTCTGTATTATTCGCCAGAAATATTCGACACACTAACATCAATCATAAATATGAAACAACTGAATATTACTCAGACTTGTGGCTAAGGTAGGAACATTCTTTTTCACAACGAGGCTAGCGGTTTGTTTTCAAGAGAAGTTATGTTTGGAATACTGATTTTGAAGACACTAATTCTATTCTCCTTTGGATGGTTGGCACTACAAAATGTTTCAATTGTGGTTCATTTGTATTTTCACATCTAATTTGGCAGGACGAAATTTAAACCCTCCAAACTCTTACAATGTTATTGATACAAAGCCAATGGTGAGATATTCTGTCCTAATAGGAGAGACTTTCTATTGAAAGACAATACTTCTTACAATTATATGCTCAACAAAATATGGCTGACATAGCATTGAAAACCGGTACTGGTTTAGCAAAATATTTTTATCATTTGAGAGCATTTGGCAGGAATTTTAAAACATTTAAACGATTATCTAAGTTTATTGTGGATTATCGTAGAGCTTTATGGATATATATTTTGTAGAAAGGATTCAATGATTACTTGCTTGCACAAGTTGATAAGAACAATAATTTTTCAAAGTGCATAAAAAAATAAAACAGCGTCATATGATAGAAATCACACTATCAATGGTAACATTTAGGCCTTGCAACTTTCATTCATTTATGGTTGTCCTTCAGGTTCGACGAACACTTCGTGAAATTCATCAGTCGTCCCGGATTAATTTTCAAAACAGACCTGTGTGCGAAAAGATTTTATAATGGAAAAAATCATTGCATAGGGTAATCCTACTCTCTCAGCCTGGGTAATCTTTTTTGTTCCGGTGGGACTAGGGACCGTTACAATCGGAGACTTCAAGGCAGGGGTTAGATGGCTGGGTCTTCTACGTGTCACGTCCATGCTCTGGTGCATTAACACGGCACTTGCTGACACCGCCTTCATGGCAGTAGGATCTATACTAGATTTTATCTGCCTACTCCGCCAGGACCAATACTTCACCTGTATTAGTTCTGACTGGACTGAATTTATCGAGGGTTTGAACCCTTCGGCTGACCCCATAGTCGAAGCAGTACGGCAACAACTTCAATATGAGTGTACATTGGCTTATGTCCATGCTGTTCTCCATCTTTCGCGTTATTGGTGAATTAATTTGTAAGTTATAGGTGGAAAAAATGAATCATGTGTTTTTTTATTTGCTTTTGATGTTTTCTGAAAATTTAAGTACTATTTTAGAATATGAAAAGTCATAGAAAATCATACTATAGTGACCTGGAGATTATTTCAACAAAATAAATTTTATTTCGTTATTCCGAAATGCATACATGAGATCATGAAAAACTAACGAGATTTTTCGCTAGTTTTCAACAATTATTTCATCACTGAGTGATTGTCCTACAAAACGGAAATATCCATTATGTTTATGAGATTGTGTTAAGGAATAAGGTTAATTATAGAATAAAAAACTTCAAATTAAGCGATGTGCCCCGAGATTATTGACTAAGGATGACTCATTTTGTTTGAACTGGATCAAAATCCTGTTGCTGAAGAATTACCTAAAAATATATTCAAGCCTTTCAACTGCAAAACTTACAGATGTGCAAAATTTTGAAAAAATGTATTGCCATGATTTAACAGAAGCCAAAGCTGAAGGAAAAATCCATTTACAGGTAATCGAACACCTATGAATACAGTTTTCTAATTTGTACTAGATTAGTGATGAAAAATGGATATTTACAAATATATGTAGCTATGTCCAAAAAGATTCATTTAAAACTACCCAAAAAGAACATCAGCATAATGAATTTGTTTTGCATTTGTTTCGAGTGCAATGGTGTGATCAACTTTGAGTGGTTGCAAGTCCATTTTCGAATTTAGCAGAAATACTTTGTCAAGTGCTAGAATACACGTCATTGGCGAATAGGAAGCCGAGTTTTATTATTCGCAAAAGTTGGTGTTCAATCCAGGTAATACACGGCCTGTATATTGTCAAATTATTATCGCAAATTCTGACGGAATTTACAGAAACAAATTGCTGGACGGGCTCTTGAAGTAAGAATCTTTGAAAAAATATTAGATCCGATATCTGAACTCTTTCTTTTGCAAATAGATACACAAAGATTGCAGATTGGGGGTGTGGCGTGAGCCTAATTGGTTCAAAGTGCATGATCATTTTTAACCCATTATGACCTTCAACCCATCGTAAATTTTGTTGGGTGAATGGATTTCTACGGCTTATCAACTCTTTCCAGGTTATTTTAAGCCATAATTTTTTTTTTAAAGATTTTAAGAATCATTTTTACATACTAATCGTTAAGTGATACAAGTCTTATTAATTATAGATGGCGGACAGAAGAAGTGAATTCATCCCTTTTCCTAGGTTATTTGTGCGTAAGGGAATATAATTAATCCTAATACCTGGTATTCCGACTGACCAGGATCGAATTTTCAACGGGATATGGCCGTAAGCTAGCAATATCCTGGTTAAAATCTTCCATGGTTAAAGTGGTGCCGACAAGGGTCAGCGTTGCTTAACATCAGCAATCGCACAGTGACCGGTTTTTCAACGCAATGTATCCGTAAGATCATCGTAAACGTGCATTGATTGAATAATTAATTTTTTTGTTTTTCACAGTTTATCAGCTTTTTACGGGTTATATAAAGGCAGAAAAATAATTTTAGCTTGTGAGACATTTTTTGAAATATTAATGGTTTACTGATAAAATACCTACTAATTAACCCATATCTTGGAGAGAAGAGGCAGATTTATACATTTTCTAAGTGTATTTGCCCCAAAGTGATTAATAATAACCGAACTAGAATTTGAACTCGACTTTCACGTACGCTGTGCAAAACACAGAAAAACAAATCAGGCTTTTGGGAAAAAGAGCATATCAGGCGAAGTCATGTATTTAATGGAACTCTGTAAGAAATCGAATGTTTGGTAATGATAACGAGGATTTATAACAGTTGAAGGAATTTTTAAATTTCCAATTAAAAAAAGATCCAATACGATCCCTGTTTGCACACTGTTATAGTTGCGTAGAGAAAAGGATAAGTAAAATGAAGCAGTTATTTTTAAATAACATAGATTTAGCTAAAAATGATAACCTTAATATTTATTGCATGTGAGATTCACTTTTTGAAATCATACATATATATATATATATATATATATATATATATATATATATATATATATATAAATATAAATATATATATATATAAATATATATATATATATATATATATATATATATATATATATATATATATATATATATCCAGTGAGATGCTTTTTAGTCACAGTTCCTTCATTCAAATTCTTTCTGTGTTTTTCCTCCTGGGTGATTAAGACTAGAAATATATAACATGCAACTATGTCCTTATTCTGAAAGACATAAGCGAATTGTCAGGAGAAATTAGATAAGTCACTTAAATGATTTCGCTGGTTCAGTAGGGCAACTCGTCAGAAATAATATCCGTTTATTGCTGCTGATTGATCAAAAGAGGGATGAAAAAAACAATAGCTATGGACAACAATTACAATGAAAATCTAATAAGTGAAATGGTAGGCACATTGGATTCCTTGCAGCGCGCCATTAAATATATCACTTCACCTGCTATGCTCTATTTTTCAAGAGACAGATCAGAACAGACATTTCTTAATGCTGACATATCAGGGCTGGCGTTACATAGTTATCTCTACCTTGAATAATATACAGAAGCGTTTACTTGGGTTCGTATGTGAATATTTTCTACTTTGCCACACTTCTCCAAATGTATAAATGTAACAATCCTCTCATTACTGTATCGCTATTTCGAATATTCTGACGAGTTACTTTCATTCTTCCACCAGACATAATAATTTTGGCTAAGGCCAATTATGTCACGTACAATAAAACAAACCGTCTGCAAATCCTGCATAGGTTTTTAGTAAGAAGAAGTTCCACATGGACATCTTTTTCCCACCCCGAAAAAATACTTCCAGGATTACTAAAATCTCAAAGTCTTTAAGCTTAGACATAACCGTTATCTTTCCTACGTGTGCTTTTAAATAACACACCTTACATTCTCCTCTTACGTCCAACAGCGTCAATCAGTAACCACCTACATTGAGTGGTTCCCGGGCCTTGTATTAGTAGATCAATTAGTAAAACAGAAACTGATACGTAGTATGTTTATTTGGGAATACTTCAATACACTGTCATATCTTCTTAAATGTATCAGATATACGAACGAAAACTGTGCATCAAGCAATTTGTTTTCTTTGTTTTCATTGCGATTTCAGCGGATAATACTGTCATCCTAATACAATGGACAGGGTGTCGAACAATTGCGTATCGGTTATATATATAGATATATATATATATATATGAATATATATGTATATATATATATATATATGGATATATATGTATATATATATATATGGATATATATGTATATATATGGGTATATAAAATATATACATATAAAACTATTGAGATGAAAGATACGGTCACGTAAGTCATTATTTTATACATTGTGATACAATTTTATCTTATATTAGAAATGAATTATGATCCCTGTCTTAAAATTATCATATCTTAGTGAGGCTCCAGAAACATGTTTATATATATATATATATATATATATATATAGAGTCAAATCTAATGAGCCAGAGAAACCTACCAAGGTTTCACTTAGGCTGATCGTCAGGGTCAGTTGGCTCTGACGATTTGCCTAATTGAAACCTTGGTAGGTTTGTCTGGCTCATTAGGTTTGACTAGGTTTGCCCTACGTTTTTATCGAGCTCTTTAGCTAGTTGTTTACTCGTATCGGGGTTTTTTCTTTGGGCCTTGAACCTGTATCTGTGCGATTATTTTCGACAGACATTCATGCTCCTGGCTCTTTCTTTTTAAAAATCTTTTTTCACTTCGAGATTGATGTGGCTATTGTTAAATCAAGAATTAGAAGGTTTTTCGACACGAATATAGTTACCTATATATATATATATTATTATATATTATAATTCAAAATATGTTTAGCTTTAAATAACATACAAAGGGTTGACAAGCCTTTAAAAAACAGTCAATCAATCCAATGATCTAATTTAACGAAAAAGCCAATTTTTCAGAATATTCCACCGAAAATATTTGAGTTTTTGACTTTATTTTGATGAGTGTGGCATTTCAACTTAATTCCCCAGAATTATGCCCATTTGGTTGAAAAAGGGTGAATAATTGGGACGTAAATATTTTATCTTCATTCCTTTAAGTCATTGAAATTAAAGGTCAGGATATAAATGTTTTGCTTTATTGTAAAATTTGATGCTATATGAGAATTACCATACTCCACCGGCTAATATTTTATTATGTTCATGAAAAACAATTGATCCGCAGTAAAGAATTCCTGAGAAAAAAACTACTAAGACATATCACTCTGTTAATTGAACTAACTACTTAGTTCATGTCATGTTAACTGAAAAACACTTATAATAAAAAATTCGTGGATTTACCAAATTACAAAATTCGAAAAATTCTCACTTGTAATATTTGAACTTTAGCATTGCGATTTGCACGCTCCATCACTACACAGCCGTAAATATATTCGTAAAAACATCTTTCGGTCGGAAAAAACAAACTTTATTTCGTCTTCCAGTTTTGATTCTAAAGGAAAAAAAATACAGCCTGAAGATGAATGCGTGAAGCATTTGAAAGAACTAGCTGAATTAAAAAATACACCATATCCATTTTATACATAAGGATTTCATCATTCAGTGGATTATTAGTAGTATAATGCTTATAATTATCTCTACTAGCGAAGGGATTTCGCCAATAATTGCATTAATATTGCTAATTGATTCAAGGTATGATTAACTCTTTGTAATATAAAATTATATGCTGCCTATATTATTATTTTCATGTATATATATATATATATATATATATATATATATATATATATATATATATATATATATATATATATATATATATATATATATACTATCTTCTTCATAAATTACCTTCAAGTTAATTTATTTTTAATTTTCGCGGCCCACATATCAAATTCCAATTTTTCCAGCCATGATTTATATCAACTATCCAAAAACGTGGATATTGGGAATTATACTAATTTCGAAATTTATGCCCTTAAAACTTTATAGCTATTTCACACTACCTGTCAATAATTCCTCCCTCCGTCCCATAATCCTTCTCCTATGTAAGACTGATTTTTTTTCTCGTACGCTTGAAGAGATAACTTGCTTTTTGCACGGCCCTGCCCTTGCAACCACCTACTAACCTAATTCAAATAGATGTAGGCGATGCATATGAATTTCCGAGCAACCCTCGTTACCCCACTTCTCCTATTGAGTCCCTTAGTCCTCAAGTACGTGACCGAGTTTGTCTCGGTTCTTTTAGGTCTCGGACCGGTCCGATGTTTCTGACTCAAGGAGGAGTTCTGTTGCCTTGACTCCTGGGCAGACGCGATATGTCCACTTGCAGCATCCCACATGTATTTTCTTTCCTGGTTTGATTGTCTCTTCATTAAAGTTGCTGGAGGAAGATGTTTTCTGGGTTTTGCCGACATCCAACTGATAGTCAGGTATCCGAACATACGAGCAACGCTAAAGCAGGCTCTCCTATCAACAGGTGTATAATATCGGGTTTACTGTGCTACCATTTTGTGAATGGTTTCTGGACCGTACGGTAAACTCCAGACCTCTCGGTGCCATGATGATGGATACGGCTCTGACGACTTTCTCCAAGTTATCTATACATGTGACTACTGCGGGGTGTGTGTCTGTCTCTCTGGCTACCAGTCTTTCATCAACAAATGCACAATCATTTAAGCCAATAAAAATGCAAATGAACAAAAATATCAAACCTCACCTAATAAAAATAGACCCCTTGCATATTATCTCCTAAACCCATGTAAGTGGTCTATGTTCCAATTTTCGAAAAGTGGAGCATCATCTTCTCCAATCTAAGCCGAGCCTCCTGCTACTTTCTGAAACCGGTATCAACATCTCGTGCGCACTAGGTGGGGTTCAAAGTCCAGGAATACTCAACTTTCATAGCCAAACATGACCATCAAAATCGTCACGGCCACGGAATCGGAGCCTACAGTAAGGACGAATTTCCCTGTGGCAGGGACACAAAAAAACGTGAAACCCGATCTTCCGTATATGTGCTTCCGCGTGATAATTATCCATAGTACCACATTGGTCTTTGCTCTCTGCAGTCCTCGGGACAATATGACGGTAACCTTCCAGCGAATATATGAGAAGAGTGATAATATCCTAAGTTAACTTCCCTCGTCCAACTTTCATACATGCGGTGACTTCAATATCCACCGTAAACAATGTCTAGTCCATTCCAACAAAATCGATGTTGACGGCAGATATTGCAGAGACTTCTCCATCGCCTATGAATTAACCCAGATTTTTGGAGAGCCCACCCAGGTCCAGGGCGCGGCGAGACATCAGGCGAATCCACTCGAACACTTCTTAACCTTCTGTCCTGATAAATGCATGTCAAAAGTTTCCCACCGCTAGGAACGTCAGACCATACCCTAATCAGTGTCCAGATTGATGCCAAACCTAAAGCATCTTAGTGTACTGATCCAGCGAAGGATTTTTCGCTATGCGAAAGCAGACTGGAGAGCTTTCGATCCTACATGATGGAAGCTCGCCTCCCAAACTTTTTCAAGCATGCATGCTATCTCAATAACTGCTTCCATTGTCACTGATATGATACTTTTTGGAATTGTGTGTTTTATATGCCCCGAAAACTATCAACTCTGGTTCACCCCCTTAATGCGCGCCAACCATAAATCACCGAAACCACTACTTCAATATCTATCGGAAGGAGCGAAGTAGTTAGGCTCTCACTGTATTTCGAATTGTCCGCAATTAGGACAACACGTTCTAGAAAACGCCAAGTGCAGCTACGCATGAGCAGTCAAGACAAATTATTGAAAAGAAGCAAATTTAATCCCGTAAATTTTGGAAGATCACTAGACAATTCATGACGAGGTAAACTGGTAGTGCTCACAATTATAAATGACTCCGAGATCATATTTTCCTCGACAGATAAAGCGAACCTCTTCACCTCCAACTCAACGGTAGAGGTTAAAGAGCATTTTCCTCCCACGTTCCCACGTCTCACTGAGCACAATCTCAGTAATATTATCATCACAGCACGAGAAGACTATACTTTTCAAAGGCCTTGACCCTAATAAACCACTGGTTCAGACGAAATCCCAGTGTTTCTCCTTAAGAACACAACCTTTAATTAATCCCAATCCTAGGAAAATTATTCAACCGCTGATTGAAGTATAAATCCTTCACAAGCCTCTGTAGAAAGTGTCAATACAGACTCACCATTCTCCTCAGTATCATCGACAGGATTCTTGAGGCCATAATCATTAAGTTCGTTGAGCACCTACAAAAGAAGAAACTTTTCAGTGACGAGCAATATGTTTTAGTCGGTCTGATCCACTTCCGACGTCCTAACTACCATCACTCACAGAATCACTGAGGTTCTGAACAACAAACACGCCCCGATACCATAGCACTAAATATCTAAAAGGCATTCGACTAGGTATAGCACAAAGGCTTAATACACAAGCACTCCAGTTATGGAGAAGGGACTTCTCGATCACAGAATCATTCCTAAAAGGTAGGTGCCTGAATGTAATTATTAATGGACAGTCTTCCGGAGTCCTAGCGGTCTGTGCAGGAGTTACCAATAGGTCACCCTCGAATCAATCCTCTTTTTGGTCGTCATAAAGGATCGGCCTGAGATTATACGCAAAATATTTGTAAATATCTAAGACGATGATACGACTATATCTGGGCGCTCCTATTAAACTCTTGATGGTTACAGATTGTCGACTGAACTGTCTTCCGATCTTGCGCAAGTTACCCAATTGGGTAATAAATGGCTGGTTATATTCAATGCCTCGAAGACCAAGCTAACTATATTTTACCATCACCAGTCTGATCCCGTAGATCAAGAGAAAGCGCTCGGACGAACTACATTCAGAAATGTTACACTGAGGCAAACCTTCACAGCAAGAACACCCCATGCTACTTACATAGTAGCAAATTACCGACAATACCTCCGTATTCCATCTGTGAGAAGTAAGTTCAACTCGAGCAGGTTCCTCCTACAAACCACTGCCCTGTTGAACCGACTCCCAATAGGAAGTTTCCACGATCAATGCAATCTTACTCGTTCAAGGATAGCGTTTACCGTTATCTTCCCGTCCTATACACACAAATAGCCTCCAAACGTAACCTTCTACCGCGAGCGGCTGTCGATTCTTTTAAACAGTGAACCTCGTTGCAAAAAGGAAAAAAAATGAAACTGATACTTAAAGTAAGGTAGAAAAAGGAAAAATTCTGGGACAAGTAATGAGGAAAGAGGCCTTGGAGCCTCTAGCATGACCAGCACAAAATGAAGGCAAAAAGGAAGAAATAGTAACCAATTTAAGGAGATTAAGTGAATGGATGGCAGAGCAAGAATAAAAACGGGAATGTAAACGGTCAAATATTATGAAGAGCAAAAATAGACGGAAAAGAAGAAACCGTGAAGAGCCATAATTAACTATAGCACATAAGACTAGTAGAATAAATAATATATCGGACAAATGTGAAATAAGAGACACAGAGGGAAAATCTATCTTAAATTCTCATATATTTGTGTGTCTGTGAGTTTATGTACACACGTGTTTATGTGTGTACACGTTAATATACATAAACCAATCACTATTATATAAATGTAGATTAACACACACACACACACACACACACACACACACACACATATATATATATATATATATATATATATATATATATATATATATATATACAATGTAACCAAAAAAGTTCTGTCCGTTTTTAAAGGAAAAAAAAGAAAACGCTTCACGGTATGTGTAACTTATATTTAGTCTTCGAAGTAATCGCCATCAGCATCCAGCACCTTCTGCCAACGTGTCTCCAGCTGTTCAATGCCCTTGCGGTAGGACTCAGGGGGTTTTGACGCAAAGAAGTTCTTGAGGGCTTTGCGCAAGTCTGCTTCGTTGGTGAAGGATTTCCCACGAAGATGATTATCCAGGAAGTGGAAGAGATGGTAATCGGATGTCGCGAGGTCAGGTGAATAAGGTGGATGACACAAAGTCTCCCACCCAAGTTGCTGTATGGTATCCCTGACCAATATCCTTCTGGCGCAATGCCTGTTGCACACCTTTCAATTGCTGCGAGTATAGGTCTCCAGTGACCGTTTGGCCCGTTGGTAGCAGTTCATAATGAACCACTTGACGACCTGTCCACCAGACACAAAGCATAATCTTGCGTGGGTGCATAGGCGGCGGTCTTGCGGTGTGAGGGACAGCATCTTGAGGAGACAACCAATGTCTGGAACGCTTGGAAATTTCGTACAGAACCCACTTTTCATCACTGGTAAGCACTCGATTGAATAAGGATGCGGTACGGTGGCGATACGCAGGCTGCCACTCGTTGTCCCTTGTGGACCCCCAACAGCGTTTGCGGAACCCACTTGCTCAGTTTGTACGTCTTGCCTAGGTGGTGCAGGTGAAGTCTAACTGTTTCATCGGAAACATTGAACTGTCTTGCAAGTTCACCACACGTTAGACTACTGTCCTCTTCAATGGCCGCCTTCAGGACTCCGTCATTCAAGACCTGTAGTCGTCCACTGTGAGGCTCATCATGGAGAGACAAATCTCCCGACTTGAATTTTCGAAACCAAAGCCTTGCAGTACGTTCATCTACAGCACTATCCCCAAACGCTTGACATATGCGGCGACTTGATGCAGCTGCTGATAAGCCCACTTTGAAGTTGTAAAGCAAACAGCCCCGAACGAGATCTCTAGACACTTCCATCCTTCTCACAGCTGTCTGGCTTATAACTGATGGCCGGGCACGGTGCGCGTGTTTTTTATAACGTCTGATGTTCCTACATCCGGCTGTCCTACTTTGAAAACAATTGCTACACGCATTTCGTATATATTTCAACTTCATTCAATGACTAATCAAAAAGCGGACATACTTTTTTGGTTACCTTGTATACATACATATATATATATATATATATATATATATATATATATATATATACATACTTTTTTGGTTACCTTGTATACATACATATATATATATATATATATATATATATATATATATATATATATATATATATATATATATATATTGCATGTACATCATGGTTTACATTTTTAATTTCGCGCATGCGATGTTTGTTTTTGATTCTGTCGAAAGCACATCATACTAGAATTTGTTGGGTACCGTCTGTAAGAAGAAAAAAATCGCTGTGATGCAATTAACTCCACTAGAAATTTGGAAGCGTCAAACTTTACTGCGTGGCATTTGCGCCTGAAGATCCAATACGAACATTTTAGAGTGTATGTTGTCAATCTGACGATTCGGAAAGAGTTGAAAGAGTCTAATGGTGATTATCAAGGTGTTCGGAGAGATCACTAGTGATGGCGACGTTATGTCTCTATTCATCTTCTCACGAAGTCTCAGACTCAACACGGAGGCCTACATTAAGTGCATGTAGGAGGTAGTGCTGCCCTGGATCAAGAGGTTGGCAACAGAACTCTGCACGATAGCAAACAGGCAATAGAAACCAGTCATTGCTGTCAGATAATTTTTGCAACTGCATCACACCTTGCATCTGGCCTCCTAACTCCCCAGACTGAAATTATTATGTATGGGACGCATTTGAGCGAGAGACCAACAAAACTTCTGGGAACATCAAAGATGAACTGAAGGCAAGGATTATGGCAGCATTCATCAACTTAAACAAGGAGACTGTCCAGAAAAATGGAGGAAATTCCGAAGTCGTCTAGAATCTGTCGTTTAAGCCAATGGTGATCTTATTGACTAAATTTACTCTTTCGTATTTCAAAATATTTTTGTGCACTAGTAAGTAAATATATCTGTTAAAATGAGATGTCAGTGTTATTTTCATTTTTGCATTAGATCACAATTTATCCATCGCACTCTGCATGTATGCTTGCAGGTACAGTTGCGTGCATCCCTACTCCCTACATAATTATCAGTAGATAAATTGCGTATACGAAAAAATCCAGAAGCTATTTACTGCCATCGAGTGAATTTACCTCGCTCTTCCGTTGTCATAGTAATGTCAGTGTTATTTTCTACTCTGTAGAAATCAATACATTTCCTATTTTCCTCTCACTAATGTAGCACCTTAGAGACACCAGATTAGTCTAGCAGCAAAAGAAGTCTCCATGTCGCCTGATATGTTTCTACAAAATTTTGAATACTGTGTTCACGGTCTCCTGCAAAGCTGTATTCTAATTCACATAGACCAACATTCTGTAACATACACACAGGGAAACTTGCAAGTATTATTATATAATACTGCTTTTTCCTTAATCCGTAATTAATTCGATAGTTAGCGCGTACGTTAAGTCCAGCCAATACCTCATGAATAATAGATTATTCCTATATGATCGCCCAGAAAGAGACGCTTTTTGGTTTCAGTGAATAAGTGATTTAAAGAAAGAAAGCATGGGAACATCCAGGAGGCGATAACACTCATGTGTGTACCTTCAGTGAAATGGAAAAAAAAAGATGCAAATTTCAAAACTATTTTCATCTTTTTACTTTCTTAAATAAAGAACTGAATTCATACTTAAGATTGTTATTGCAATATTTTCTTAATATTGTTAATATTTAACGATGTAATAGGCGACGT
Source organism: Acanthosepion esculentum (assembly GCA_964036315.1). Taxonomy (NCBI): domain Eukaryota; kingdom Metazoa; phylum Mollusca; class Cephalopoda; order Sepiida; family Sepiidae; genus Acanthosepion; species Acanthosepion esculentum. The sequence continues at coordinate 51,032,228 of OZ038486.1, forward strand.
TTCACGAGTATCTTATAGTCGTAAAACTCGGAAGATTATTTAATCGTTAATCCAATAATTAAAATTCATCGGAAATTTCCAAAAGGAAAAACGTTAAATTTTTACACGCATTTTCAATTATTAATATTATTATTTTAATTTCTGCTGTATACACATTTCCTTCGGGTCCCAAATAGAGACCTAGGGTCAGAATGGCTTCAGGTCATTTTCCACTGATCATTTTCGTAAAAACAACAAAAAGCACTCTAAGGTCACACATTTCACTTAGATAAAGCTCTTCATAAGATGTGACCTGTACTTGTGAGTACAATAGTTTGTATTTATTTAAGGTATATGGCGACAAGGAATCCCTTTATTGAGTCTATCGGAATCTTTTCCAGTCAATTCGAGGGCTCTACAACTGGAATTGTTGATGTCCTCGTGTGCTACATTTTTTAGATTTCCACTTCAAGATCCTTGTATTATGATAGTTTTCTTGAAGATACATTAAAATTTGCAGTGACAGCCATGTCATTGAGAAAGCACCCGTTCTTGTGGTCTTTTATCATTATTATTATTATTATTATTATTATTATTATCATTATTATTATTATTGCTGTTGTTGTTTTTGTTGTTGTTTTATTTCCTTTGATTTCTGGTGTGTGCTCATTTCTTTCCGAGTCCCGACCAGCGACCTCTAGGTCAGAAATGGCATCATGACATTTTCCCCTGAGCAGTTTTGAAAACAAATAACATATTGTACATAGATAAAGCCCTTCCTGGTGTTGGATGTACTAGTGAGAACAATTTTCTGTATTTCTGTAAGTCATGTGCTGCCAGGAATCACTTCAATGGGTGTATTGGAATCTTTTCCAGTCAATCCGAGGTCTCTGACTACAACATAAATTGTTGATGATCTCATGTGCCACATTTTTGAGATTTCAATTTCAAGGTCTTTGTATTTTGATATTTTTGGAATATCTTCAAAGATACATTGCAGGGACTGCCATATCAATAAGAAGTTACTTTTTGTGTTTGCGGTGTCTAATAACCATGTCTGGCCGAGTAGATTTGATTGTTCTGTCTGTGTGTATTGTGTTGTCCCATAAAATTGTTACAAGTCCTATCTCCGTAACCGGGTCTGGGTGGTGTTCATACCAATTTCTTTCAGTTTTATTTCCATGAAAGTTTCAGATTTTCCAGTGCAGCTATTGGCCCACTCTGTCATGGCGTGACTTATATTCAGTGGGTGACAATATAACGCAGCCTGATACAAGTTGATCAATTGTTACTGTATATTTAGCAGAGAATCTACATTTTGTGCAATCACAATATTTCAGTATGTATGCTTGATAATTTCTAATTAGCAAGCACTGGTCCTGAGCAGCAAGAATTAAACCTTCGGTTTCAGCTTTTAACCCTGCACTACGTAGCCACTGATAGGGTACGAGGTTTGTCTGCATCAGTTTGTTTGGTACGGGCAGAGTATTGGCTGACCGTAAAGTAGTTTATCTTGCCATTGTTTCTGCATCTGATCGGTTGCATTTGCTTTAGCTTTCTTTTTAAAAGTATATTGCAGCTTCAGTCGGTGTATTGTGATTTACTCATATTTCTTCACCCGTTTGAAACACCAAATTAAGATCATACAAAACAGATTTGAAATTGTCATGTTTTTTCATTTCATGGAAGCAAACGTTCGAGACATGAGTGTTATCGCCTCCTGTATGTTTTCATTCATTCATTCATTCATTTCGTCTTTCTTTCTTTCGTTCTTTCTGTATTTAATTCTTTTTTCTCACTTAAATCAAACTGTAGCACTCGTCATGAATTTATTCAATCATAAACTGAAGGCATAAGAATTAAGAATCATCAGAAAATTTAAATTGGAAACCTTGAAATTGTCACAGGCCATTCTAGCTATGCTTCTCATTAAATTATTATTATTATTATTATTTTTATTTCCTTTGATATCTGGCGTTTACACATTTCTTTCCGGGTCCCGCCCAGGGACCTAAGGTTAGAAATGACATCATGACACTTTCCACTGCAAAAAAAAAATAAAATAAAATAAAAAATAATTACATAGATAAAGCCCTTAAAGTGTGGGCTGTACTTGTCAGAACAATTTTTTGTATCTCTTTGAGGCATGAACTTCCAGGGATCCCTTCAATCAGCCTACTGGAATTTTTTCCAACCAGTCCAAGGGCTCCAACTACAACAGGAATTGTTGATGTTCCCATGTGCCACATTTTTGAGATTTCTATTTCAAGGTCCTTGTTATTATTATTATTATTATTATTATTATTATTATTATTATTATTATTATTTGTCAGAAAGGAAAGAAATTAAAACTAGGTATTACCTATATCAAGTGCCCCATAATCCAATAATCTTGTAAAGGCACAGTATAGACTGCAGCCATGGCAAATAAAATGTGTCTAGTGTAAGATATCCTGACTGGGATAATACCAACTTAGGCCGGTTTTGGACCGAAAGATTTCTTTCTCCTAGGTGAGAGAACCAAATCAGCTCTACTCTTTAAACCATAGCTGGAGGGAAGAAAAGGTGGATTCATACTTTCTCCATTAGTAGTTTTGCGAAAGTGATCATATCACACTGAGACGTAATTCGCACTAAACTTTACGTCCTGCAGAGAGATGTAAAGTCGCATTTTTGTGCAAGTAATCAATATGCTGCGAGTATATAACGACATTTATTATAACAGAAGAGGGTAAAAAACAATTGGAATAAAATTGGATATTCTTTGCCTACAGTGCTAAGTAAAGTTTGCCTCGGAAAGAGTTTCAATATACAACAGCAAAGATCGCATCATGTATCGTTGAAAACAATTATATTAGTCTTTTTTTCTATTGTTCTATTTTTCGTATTGGAAAAGTGTGATTAACTGATGCAGTTAGAAATTGCTACGTGAATAATGATCTTTAACTTGTGCACAACAGAAGACAACTTCTGCTATGAAGAGTTATCATTACTTATATTTATATTTGAACTCTTCTTCTCATCTTTGTTGCTGTCATCACAAGATCCTCATCAGGTATATATCGATTTTGGTAACCTAGAGGGAATTTTTAACTGAACCCTTTATTTAATCTACGAGGTTAAACTCTAAGGGTTCAGTTCACAATACCCTATAGGTTACTCAGATCGATATACACCTGATTAAGGACGTGGGACGCAACGCACATAAGCTTATGATAACAACAACAAAGGTGTGGACAAATAGTGTAAAAAAGATACCTATAAAATTCGTTTGATCACATGGGTACACATACAAACACAGAGAAACATAAACATATATATATATATATATATATATATATATATATATATATATGCACCATTTTTTTGTTCAAGTCAGCAATGTCAGTTTGTTTAATTTTCAATGTTCAGTGCTTTATTTTGCATTTTCGCATAAGAGTTTTGACATTGAGATCGAAATTATAGATAAACTGTCAGAAGTTATTTTTCCTTTAAGTCCTTTTGGCCATCTCAGTCATTACAAAGAACCATGTGCCGTCATTGATAATAGTAGGCAGTATTCCATTGACTATATCCGCCAATATTTACAGAGCTGATGTTTGATTCTGTCCGACATGACGTTATGTGAAATGGGTAAAGCAAACGTCACTCTACTTGAAATGCACGCATCAAATATTATACATATAATATTTCAACAGATATAAAATATTCTATACACACTTCACGATATCGTATCTTCTGGTAAAACAATTCTATTTACCCCTGAGATATTTCATCTCTAATATTTAAAATAAAAAGCAATATTAAATTGTTCCATTGACCATACACGCACTACAGTTTCATGTAGCTTGACTTGTCACTGATGCATTTCTTCCCCATAGCGAACAAAAACAACCAAAATAGATACACAATTGTAATACACGTATGAAATCAAATAGATGATAGCAAACTACTGTTCAACAATCATTGCAAAGAAAGAATATTCATTTTAGAAGCTGTATAAAATACAATCAAATAAAATATCTTTCACCATAGTACTCGGCATCTTGAAGTGTTTACAAAATATTTAATATCCGTACAAATAATAATAAATTAATAATACGCATATTTTGTGATACATACATTTCCGATGTGGTCTCGCTCATTTACAGATGAAGTCATATTGGACAAAAATTCCAGCTCTGTTGATGATATTTATGAACTAATTTTGCCAGTATTTTCACTAGACTTGGAAACGTGTAAAGGAATTCTCCAAAATGATGTTATGTTTCGAGTCAACTATCGTTTATGATATTCAAGGAAGAAGGTACCAATTTTGAAAAAGAAAAATCAACAATAAACAAGAATAGAGAGTTTGTTTTATTAACAATGTAATGATTGAAATGTCCATATGTTAAGTTTCTATAAAAACGTCCATCTGGCATTAAATAACTTATTCGACGCGTGGAAAACACACCAAAGTCCATATCCCTTATATTTCATATAACGTGAAAATGAATGGTTGCTGCATAAATATATTTATGTTTATATATATATATATATACATACATACATACATATATATATATATATATATATATATATATATATATATATATATATATATATATATATATATATATATATATATATATAAACGACCATATTTCGGAATAATCGACACTATATTTACATCTATGATAATCCATAATCAATTCAAAGTTTATGGCCATGTTACATTGAAACATTAGTTCTCGTTCAATCACGGAATTTAAGCAACGTCGAGCTTAATAAGTACTTATATGGGTAACCGCTTGAGAACACCAGATACAGTATGCTTGGTTGTACGGGTGGTGTAGTGTATAACGTATTGCAACTGGAAATCTGAGATTCCAGTTAAGTTCGTTATATTTACTTACGCACAAATACTTTTGGGAAATGTAAGAATACACATCTTCTCTCCAAGCAATAGGTTAATTAGTAGACCTTGTATCAGTACAACATTACATCCAAGAGAAATTCTTACAATCTTAAAATATGTTCTGGTTTTGAATATCCTGCTAAGATTGTTATATATTCTTAAGATAACATTTATGAATAATTCTCAACAGACTATGTATATGTATTGAAGACTTTCTAAAATCTATTGAAACTGATTGCTTTCAGGGTAGAATTTATTCCATAATAGAATTATTAGAAATATTGTCACCATTTCGTTGCACTTTAAGATAACCTTTTACCTAAAGAGACTTTGTATTATGGGTTTTCATGTCTTTCGGGTGTTATTTTTTGTTGCAATTTGACAGAGGTCGACTTAACATCTTAGGAACAAAGCATTTAGAAAAGCGACAAAACTACCCAAAATCAATACATGTAATAAACAGAAAAATATCTTAACACGATTTAAATTTTGGCCTTTCCTTCGCTTAATTATTGAAGACACACATTATCAAATTAGCAAGCACTAAAATAACTCATAACATACATACATAAACTTTTACATGAAAAATTAAGTATAGTAATTTTCTAAGTGTAGCTTAGATGCTGCACACGGTCGAATCCCACTCACTGTTCAGTCGTAGTAGATCTAACGAGACAGATTTTCTAAGCATTATACCACATCGAAGTGCTCAGAAATAGTTTTCTAAGGTTAGCTTAGATATGGCACAAGATCGAAATGTATGGGGGATCCACTGAAGATCGAACTCACTGTTCAGTCGTAAGTGATGTAGCGAGACAAGCTTACTAAGCATTATACCAAGTTGCAGTGCCAACAAATAATTTTATAACATTAGCTTAGATGTGACCCAAGGGTGAAATTGTGGAGGACCCACTGCGTATCGAACTCATTTTTCATTTGTAATTGATCTAGCGAGTTTAAGCTTGCTAAAGATTATACCGCGTCAAAGTGTTCAAAAGTGATTTTCTAAGTTTTGATGTTGCATAAGGTCGAGTGTATGGGGCACGCTGTGAGGATCGAGCTCACTATTCAGTCGTAATTGATCTAACCAGACAAGCTTGCTAAACATTACACCAACCTAAAGAGACATATGAGAGCATCGTATAACCCTTATATAAAGTTTCTATTAAATATCTCTAATGGCTCTCCAGAACGTCATCACTTGTGGCTCGTAGCGGATTTTCTCCCTTTGCTAAAGGACCCATGTTCTGCTATTCATTCACACAAGATCGTCAGGAATTGTCTCGCAGTCTTCCCCATCGTTTTCCCCATGAGTTTTTACCGGGAGGGTTAAGTTTTCTCAGCCCTCATTCCTCATTATTTGCCCAAGGAATTTCAGCTCGATTTTGTTGATTCTTAGTAGAAGTGTTCTTTCTGTTGACATTTTGTTTACGACTTCCCTGTTGATTACTCGCTCCATCCATGGAATTTTCAATATTTCTTTAGAACCACATTTCTGTTGTCGCTAGTTCTCTCGTTCAGAAAATTGCGGGGTGATTGTCCAACATTCACTGTCATATAAGTGGATGTATAACATACCAATCCAGTAATCTTTTATTTTGTTACTAACGATTTTATTATGTTTCCCTGCAGATTACATAGATTTTTGAATGCTCCATTCGCTAGCCCAATGCAGGTTCGGATCTCGTTGTTGTATTTTCCTCGCGCAAATCTACCATTAGTCTGTGTATTGAATACTGATGCCAAATCTAGTCTGGTGTTCCTACTGTACATCTCGAGATTCCGTAAAAAATCCAAAATAGAATCTGCAATGTAATCGGTTCTGATCAGGCATCTCGACTTCAGTCACATTCTCGCTGACGTGACGTGGCTTCCCTCTGTTTTTTCTACAAATATTTCCATGGCAACTGTTCTGACGAGTCCCCCCCCTGGTGCCCTGAATACATTAATTTAAACGTGATACTATATTGGCATCTAGGTCTCGCTCTTTATACTGTCGAAATAACTAAATCTCGCAGATCTTACACGTGGAACTGCGTTCCGTTTACTTGCGTCTCTGATAATTACAATCTTCAAAAATTTAAATGAAACGTCAACTGCGCTCTCCTGTCTCCTTGAATCTTATTCTTCTTTAGTCTTTTTCTTCAGTCCTCCCTATTCTCAGTCTTCTCTTTCACTTTCACTCCCTGCAGCACCTCCTGCACACTCCCGCTTTGAATGGGGTGAAATGAAAAAAAAGTGGTTAAGAAGAACTTACTAGATGTCCATTACAGTAGGAGTTTATAATGATAACACCAACTGAGAAACAGTTTGCACTTATTCCTACTAGGCTCCTAATTTTATTTTTTCGTTTGAAATTAACAGTGAGATCGCATAATTTTACTTGTCATCACGAATATGACGTCATCTGCTGAAATCGCTTTAATATTAATAATTAAATCCAGCTGTGGTATCGTTATTAACCACCCACAATTTTGCCAGATAATAAGAATTTTAAAAAAAGTAAAAATCAAAATTCTTTTTTATTCGTTTATTCATTTCCTGTCTACATAAGCGAGAAAGCAAAAATATATTTTGGTGCTGATTAGATTCACACGACATTCTATGATTGCTTATTTTTGTTCCATTTTTTTTTTCGTTCTGTAAAACTCCGCCAAACTAACAGGTCAGATAATGAAGTACGTTTTACGTTCGCAATCCAAATTTATACTCGTTGTCATGATGGCACGCAAAATATCATATATCTATTTTTCTACACATTCTGATAATATTGCGGAGGCATATGAGTCCAAATGCCAACATTCAAACTTAAACGCACCAAAACGTCTGCGCATGCGCAGCGTATTTATGACGTTACGCAGACGCACGTAGATAAAGTATTGAAAGTAAAGTATCAAGAAAACACCTCATGTAAAAAAATATATATCAACTATAAAAAGATCAGAAAGGTATTCCGTGACAGGGAAGGTCTAAAACGAAAGATTTTCCGTGTTATGTTTAAGGTATTACTCACTTGAATCTACAGAATATTTTGAGGCAAAATTAAACTTATGGAGCTTTCTGATAAGTAAAGTATATTTATTTAGTATTAGTACTTATGTATACAATGACCTAATGGAAGTTTTAAAACGATGTACACTTCTTGTAGGTTATCATCTTTTGTGCAGAAAGAAAATTGGAAATGAAGTACTGTAAAAGTTTACATTATATACATTTCTCGGAATGTTCTCATTTTTATTGCCATATTCACTACGTTTCGATTAGTTTGCTTATTATTTACTTTATTATTTACTTTATTTATTTGGATTTATTATTTTTACTTGTTTTTTTTTATATATTTTTTTATTTTTATTCATTCTATTTCGTCTATTCTAACTGGAGTGGTTTGTTAATTTGTTTATTATTTGCTTGGGTTAATTTATTTTACTTTTGCTTTTATTATTATTTTATATATTTATTCTTTTCAGTTTTCAATTAAGTAATGTAGTAAAAATTTGTTTTCATGTATGCATTTTAAGATGCGTTCAGATTTTTATTTACTAATTTATTTTAGTCTGGGAACGTAATGATAACTATTTTTTCCTCCAAGCAAAGTCTGCAGGTTTTGGATTGTTTATTGTAAGCTGAGGAGATTTCCATTATTGTCAATGATATTTTTGGCGTGATTTGCGTTTTCTTCTTAATTTCCCAGAAATACTTAGAAAGCATTGTGCAGTTCGCGTATTTATTATTTGTGAAAGATGTTTTGTGTGCATTGTTTCTAGGGTCCTTCATTAACTCCTATGTATACTTTTTCTTCATTATCTGGTGATTTATAATGAAAATCAGAATAAATAAAAATAAAAAATAAATAAAAAAACATGTAAATAATAAACACATTAAGAAAACAATCGCGCGAAAATAACCGTTAGAATAGACTACAACAATCAATCGAAAAATTGGACGAAGAAAATAGCTATAACTGCTATATAACGATGAAATAATTTACTATGTTACTTAAAAATCGAAAACGGAAAAGAGTAAATAAAAATATACAAAATAAAAAATAAATAAGAAAAAACAAGTAAAATAAATTAATCTAAGTAAATAAATAAATAAACAAATTAACAAACCACTCCTGCTAAAATAACCGTTAGACTAATTAAAAATTAAAAATAAATAGGCAAAAGCAAGTAAAAATAATCAATCCAAATAAATAGATAATAAACTAATTAAAAACTGCTGCCCACCAAAATAATGAATAGACTACAGCAATCAATCCAAAAATAGGGCGAAAAATAGGTTTATTTTCCCAGACCAAAGCAAACTATTAAATAATCGACGTAAACAAATCTCTCACAAAATTTTTACTACGTGAATAAAACACTGAAAACCGAGAAGAATAAATAAATATATAAAATAGAAATAAATAAATTAACCAAAATAAATATCACTCTTCACTATGGTCCCTAGAATTAATTCATTTAAGCGCATTACTAGATTAGCAATTAGGTCACATCAGTTTACATTTTAATAGGCTAGATGTAACCGCAAGTTCTATGCTTAAAATTTCTTCTCGTTCGGGAATTCTCTTCCGGTTCCAAGCTTTACAGTCAACTTTGATCTTCAGAGAAATAGATGCACTGTCACTCGTTATCTACTGTCTTCTTGATTCTTCTTCTTTTATTGTTCACTCTCCTTAATCATGTTTCTCTGTTTTCTTATTCTTTCTCAATCACTAAACCCTTGTGGTTTTGTGGCTTCACTGATTTGCATGGCGTGAAATGAATAAATAAAAATAACCTAGACCTACATAGATTCTGGTATGGACACAACCCATATATTTTTTTAATTAGATGCAAAACGAACATCACTACTTTTTTACTCTAGTGTAAAGCAGACCTATTTTTACATATTTTACGTTCATATAAACTGATCTATGATTGGATATGTTGAAATCCATTTCATTCATTAGTTTGTTTATTAAGTTTTTTACATTCTAAAAACTAATACAGTTAGAAATAATGTAATGCAATATTTATCATTTAGTAATTTATAAAGAATTAAATGTGAAAACAATTTTTTATTCATAAATTTTTGAACAAAAATTATTAACCATTTAAATTATTAAGATATGTGAACCAACTCTTATTATTTACCATTTCCTAAAGTTTGAATCAATTGGAAATTAGCCGATGTTTGCCAACTATAAACAATCTAATAAATAAATAGTGTTTATTAATTATGTTGTCAGTTCTCTAGAACAAAGAAAATATATGGATTCACTTGCATATGTTTAGGTTTTATTACAATCCTAATCATCGCTTTTAAAAAACATTGCCGAAATCTGAAATTAATTAAGAAAAGTGAAGTCACGAGTAAAAAGGGTTTTTTGACTCTCCGTCTTATTGCGCACATATTTGTCCATGTTTGCCAGAGATTTTAGCCGATATTATGAGAAAATAATTTGTTTACGCATTTATTATTAATCGAATGATGCAATAGAAAGAATTTACAGTTAAATAATTTTTCTCTCGCAGTTCCTAAATATGCATTTTCTAATAATTTTAATGTAAAATGGTTTATTTTTTTAAAATACTTTAGCTGATATATTACTGAGAGAATCACCCTTAATTCTGCCTAGAAGCCTTTGTTAATACTACTGCTCAATACGTGAGACAAATAAATAATATAGAAATTATTCTTTATGTCATTACTGAACCCTGTGAATATTAACTTAGGCACAGTCACAAATGCCTACATTTGTAAGTAAGACAATTATAACATTTATATTTTTTTTAATATTATCTGTCTTTGTCAATCTGCGCATGTCTTTGCTTAGTTTGACGGCAGTGGACAAAAGACAGCATACAAAACACATTAGAGGACGAATTGAATTCGTTCTAACTTCGTAAGCTTTATAAAGATGAAAGCCAGGTCGATAGAAAATGTAGATTGATGGTATCACTCTAAGCATGGACGATTTTAAAGCAATATATGCCTGGCCTACGGTCATATCACATTGAAACAGCGGCTTCTCGTACGATCACCTAAGTTAAGCAACTCTGGGACTGGTCAGTACCTAGATAGTTAACTACTTGCGATTACAAATGTTGTAAATTTGGATGTACTGGTGGTGTAATGAATATTGGCTCGGAATTGCAAATCGGCGAGCCGAGTTCCAATTCCATTTGGGGTGCGTTATATTCACTTACGAGCAAATACATTGGGAAATATGTGAAATCAAATTTTCTTCCCCCACCAACTACGGCTTAATTAATAAAACTTGTATCACTACATCATTCTCATTATTTTTTAAATTCTTGCAATCTATAAATATTTTCTGGTTTTAAATAACCTGCAATGGGTTGATTAGCCTTAAAAACGAACTAATCAATTACTCAATATATGACTTGTTAGTATATTCTAAATCACAGTCAAGCGATGAAACCTGCTGACATTTTTGGAACGGTGACTCAAAAAGCATACCACTGTGTTATAAGCTATTTTAGTTGACCTGTAAATGGTCGATAAGCCGTAAAAGTGAATCAAGCAATCAATATATTGTTAGAGTACGAAAGAGGTTCCTCACTTGTATTTACGTAACACATTGAATGCAAAATTGCAGACTGAAACAATCCTTACCTGATGGAGCCTTGTCCCTATTCAAACAGGATCGTACAGCCAAATGGGATAGTGTCATTTTATTAATTAATTTGTTAATATGATTTGAAATCTATTTTCATTAACAGTGCACGCTACTCGGAAAACTGGGTAGACTTTAAATAGGAATTCTTGATAGCTTTGCATAAATTATTAACTTAGTATAGTAGTCAGAAACGAAGAAATGAGTACTGAGTACTATTACATAATATTGGTTCTCCGATATTTCCTTTTAATCATCCCCCCCCCCAAGCAAGGCGATAATGTCATGAGACGGTCATGGTTAAGTGGGAGAGAAAGATAAAGAAAAGACTTCAGAAGAAACCGAAAACACAATCTTAAACAGGAGACAAGGGATAAACCTCTACACCAATTCAACAAACGGGGAAGGAGTGTGAGCCGGGTGATAGATGAAATTATCTGCTGCTAGTACGTATGACATTAAATGAAGAAGAAGAAGAAGAAGAAGAAGAAGAAGAAGAAGAGGTTGTTGTCATTGTTGTTGTTGTTGTTCCTCTTCATGTCAAGTTTCGTCCACTTTCACTGAAAATACGCCGAGGAAAGGTTTGAAACAATTTTTTCTTCATGACACTTCCAGGTATGGGTTACTAGCACGGTAGATTGGGTTATTTAGACGTGCTTGATAATCCTTCTCGGAGAAGAATTTCAAAACCATTTTCGCGTTGGATTTGTAACTTTATTCCGTAAAATTGATACTTGCTACCGAAACCAAAGCAATAACATTAGCGTTTCAATGGGGTTTCCTCCAACTCTATATGAAATAGAAAGTACTCCACTTTCTTTCTATCGATCTGGCCTCGGTTAACATACAAAAATAAAATAGAAAATCTTCAAGGTTAATTCAGTGTGAGGCGTCACTTTTATTTATTTTATTTATTTATTATAGATGACCCATCTCTGCAGTATGTTTCGCGAATTCACGATCGCCTAGAAATGGAAAGAAATGTATTTTTGTTCCTGGTCATATTTATTGTGATTGTACTTTAATTTTGGTTCAGTAGATTTTCTAAAATTCACAGAATATTGACCGATGATTTTCTTTATCACTGTTTATGTGGTTCGGACTGTTGTCATCATCTTTATTGTCATATTCACGGTCTTTCGGCCTTTGTACGCTCCGGCCTTCTTCAGGTGATATACCTTAGAATTTCGAAACGAAACCCTTTCTTTATTTCACTGGGGTAGATTGTTCTCGTTCCACGTGCCATGCCTTTTCTGGATATCTCAGTTTCAGTTATTTCCCTTTAGTAACTCAATTCGCCAATTTTTTGTTCACCACTGCTTTGACCAGGTGTTGAACTCACAACTCTTTGGTCTAAGATACTGGATTATTTCAACCAACGCTTTTATCTACTGGGCCATGTATCCAATGTACATCACCTGAAGAAGGCCGGAATGTAAAACGGCCGAAATGTCGTGAATATGACAATAAACATGAGGACAACCGTCCGAACAATATAAATAGTGCAAATAATTAGAATCTCAGAAATATAGATAGATAATGTGTCTTATCCAATTGTTTGTCAGAATATTCAATTTTTTTTTATTTTTCAAGATATTGTTTTAAAGATGATCGACTCTGGCTTAATTTTCTATTCTCATACAAACCTGTTTATTTTTTTAGTATAAAAATTCCGTTGAAGCGAACATTCAACCAGCATAAAAACTTCTTCCTACTTCTGGCTTGTAAGACGCTAGTATATGGTGGCGTTTTCATTTTTTTACGAAATGCATTGACAAAAGTTATGTTACACATGAATCATGTTGAGATATGTAAAACCAGAAAGAAGCCGAGATGTTTGTTACACTCAATAAGGAAATGCTCTACATTCGCCTTTCTTATTTTTACGTTTTTTCATGGTTCTTTCTAGTGCGAGCAGTAAAGCTGATCTGGCTTCGCGTCTGCAGTCTCTCTCTCTCACAGACGCACCGTCGCCTCTCTCTGTCTCTTTTATAAATTCTTCCATGTTAATTCCTCCGATGAGCTGCTATCGCTGGTTCCCAGGCTCCATGAATTCAAGCGTCCTACGTGGCTGGCATCCCGTTCACACCCTTTCACTGTTGAAACTGTTAAATGTAGACGTCTCTTCTACTCCAATAGCTTCATATCTCGCACCTCACGCCTATGGAACTCCCTCCCTCATTCCTGTTTCCCTGATGACTATGATCTCCAACTATTCAAGTGTAACGTCAATCGACATCTCCAGTTGCCTTGAACTAGCCTCTATCCTTCTCCACATCCTTTCCTCTAACACACCTATCTGCTCTCGCTCCAAATCCTCTGTAACCTCTTGCGTACTAGTGGCTTCCAGCCTTGCCTGGTGTGAAAAGCTTAAAAAATCCCTGGATAGTAGGTGATTTCCCGTAAAAATGGGGACTCAGATTTGACCCTTGCTAGGATTTCAATCTTTTAGTACGATTTCTCGAATAGGCAGGACTATAGACCTAACGCACAATGTATATTAGATAAAAAAATGAAATACCTATTTCGAAAACGAAGTGTCCATTATAATAACATTTGAGTTACAGTACATCGCTGCTTATAAGATACTACGATTCATTAAATGCGCTCCAAACTCCAAATTTTGGCGGAGGAAATCGAAAAAAAGATGTTATACTTCATAGTTTCTCCAATTAACCACAGTGTTACTTATTGAATAGAATATTTTAGCATGAAAACAAATATTCATGTTTCCTCATTGTTTCACACTGGTAGCAGGGCGGCCATAATTTACACTGTAACAGCAACTGGCATGATCAAACTATTAACTTCGTACCAACTAAACCCCCGCATAAGCAAAAGACAGTGGTATGGTGAAAGAGAAGAAAATTTTTCCACACGCGCCCCCGCTGTTCGACTTAAGGTCCTCGACAAAATCCAGAGATGGATATGCAATGTGATTGGCCCTGATCTGGCATCTCGTTTAAAGTCCCAGACATGTCGTCGCTTCCTCTGTCTTTTCTACAAATACTTTCACGGTAAATGCTCCGACAAGATACTTTCGATAGTTACCAGACTACATGAAATTAAACTACATTTCATTAAACTACTTTTCATCTACTACGACTCATTACTCTCGCTCCCACTCTCAGTAACCCCGTGAGTGCTAGTGGCATCCCGCCTTATTTGGAGCGAATGGCATATATATATATATATATATATATATATATATATATATATATATATATATATATAAGTGAAATTTCACGCTAGATGCAATCGTCAGGCCACGATTGCATCTAGCATGAAACAGACTGTCGCCTCTAAGTGTTGACTTTTATGTTCACTTTTAAATTTACACACGCTCTATCTCTGATACTGAGCACTTTATCCCATAAATATAGCACGCTTTAAGACTATATTTCTTCATATATATATATATTTATATAAATTGATTGGACAAAATTTGATAATTATTTAAAGATATTTTTATGCTTATACATTCTTTTTATAGATACAAATATTTAAGTAAATACTCTGTTTTATAATAAACAGTATTAAACAACATTTCACGGTCTGAATGCCCGAGAAAATTTCATGGAAAATTTTCGTCCTCCGGCAGGTATCGAACCTGTATCCTATACGGAACCGCCATATAGCCTGACGTGCCTTAACCTTTTCAGCCACAGAGGAGCGTTCGGTTAGCAAGGTCGATTTTACTGTCTTTAAACATTAATCTTCCACGAATCTCTCACGTACATTCATATATGCTCATGGCGTATGAAATGACGTCATACATTATGAAATGGACAAAGTCCGACAATTATTTTAAGACATTTTTATGTTTATACATTCTTTTTATAGATACAAATATTTGAGTAAATGCTCTGTTTTATAATAAACAGTATCAAACAACATTTACTGGCCTGAATATCCGAGAGTGTCTTTAAGGAAGACTAATATTTAAAGACAGTAAAATCGACATATATCGATGTATATATATATATATATATATATATATATATATATATATATATATATATATATATATATATATATATATGTATGTATATATATGTATGTATATATATGTATGTATATATATGTATGTATATATGTATGTATATATGTATATATATATGTATATATATATGTATATATCTATATGTATATATATGTATGTATATATGTATATATATATATGTATGTATATATGTATATATATATATATGTATGTATATATGTATATTTATATATATGTATATATATATGTATATATA
>OZ038486.1:51050490-51075490 GCA_964036315.1 Acanthosepion esculentum
GATGGTGTACCTGATATTTTGTTTTTGTATGCGACGGCAATAGAGAAAGATACGTTTATATATGCGATTGTTCGTGCGTAACGCCATCGTCATTTTTAATGATTAGCAAGGATCTTGCAAGTTAAGAAATTTAACTTTTTTTATTATTTCGTAATCGAATCCAACCCCAAACAAGGCAGTAAAGTCACTAAGACACATAGAGTTACTTGGCGTTGAAGACATTAATATGGAACGATAAGAAAAGAAAAATAATCAGGAGTATAGTAGATTGCGATTTGTCTATATTTCTGAGATGAGGTATTATGTACACTATTTACATTATTCGGACTATTGTCGTCATCTTTGTCGCCATATTTATTAAAATGTTTCGGTCGTTGTACGCTCCAGCATTATTCCTTTCGACGTTCCAACCACCTGAAGACGACCGGAGCGTACAACGGCCGACACGTTGTAAAAAATATGTCGACAAAGATGAGGAAAATACTCCGAATTATGTAAATAGTCTAGATAGCGATTTGTATTGCATTTAAATTTTGAACATTAAATTTAAAAAGGGCTTCAAGCTAACTCAACTATAAATTGATAAGACCTCTTCTCCAGTCTAGTAGTACGTTGAATTCGAAAAGTCTAGGTACCATAACGAAGAGCTCATCTGAACAAACCCTATGAAATTATTTATAAAGTCATATGGAGGCAACATTGCAGTGGTGGGAAATTGGCTGAAGCCGAGGCGCCAGATCTGGTCTAATAATATTGCTGATTCTTTTATGGATTTCATCAAAGAGCACTAGATAAATAGCAGGAGCGCTAGAAAATATGAAGCAGCAATATTCAAAGCAAGCATGAATGGTAGACATATAGATATGTAAGATAGATTCTGGAGAGAAAAGAAATGTCTAGCGCGACACTTTCTTAGCAGTTGATCTGGCAATGGATTCAATATAGTCTTTCCACATCATGTCAGCTGAGAATGTTAAGAACTGTCTAGTACGTGTTCTAATAGTCGACGGAAACTGTGACACAGAAATCCGATGCTGCATTAGAACAGTGAAAGACATGTTCCAAAAATATAACTTCAATAAAGAGAAACATTTCACATAAAACACAGAAAAGAACGCTGAAATGCCATGCAATATCAATCTTTTAACAGAGCAGTGAATGCTGGAACATTTACTCGTAGATCAAGAGGAGGCACGAGGAAACAGAGACGCGGTTCTACAGAAATATAATTTGGGGGAAGAGAGAATTATAAAGAAAATAGAAAAAAAAAACGGAAACTTCTACTTAGAATCAAAAATACAAAGTTGAAATGCCAAGGGCATATAATGAGGAAAGTGGCTTTGGAGAATTTGACACTTAGATGATATAGTGAAATGATAAGAACAGAAGGGAAACTTAGCGCAAACTCTCTAACGTGTTCGTGTAAATGGATGGCTGAACAAGGACTGGGTGTGATAATAAGAGGAGAAACATTGCTTCTGAGACAAAAAATATAGGATGTTTTGAGGAGCCAAATCACCTAAGATAAGGCGCAACAAAGTGAATTTAAATCTATCCGAAATTCCCATAATTCTGCCATCGTGCCAAAACTACATATAATGATATACAATAAGACGGAGGGAAAGTTTATAGGCTGAACAATATATAAATATAAGGAGACACACCAGCTGGTAGACTAATGATTTTCTATGCGTAGCTCAGATGTGGCACGAGGCCGGAAGTGTGGAGCACCAAGTGAGGACTGAAATCACTACTCAGTCGTAATTGTTCTAGCGAGACAAGCTTGCTAACCATTACAACGCTTCGAGGTGCATCACAATCTGTTACACTAAAAGACATGAAAGTGTACCAGAATACAACAGCTGATCGGCCAGCTGGTGTATACAGGTATATAATATATTTTCTGTTTATATGGATGCACTTATTCGAGCAAAAATATCTGTTGTTTTAATAAAACAGTATGAAATAAATTTACCGGCCTGACAAAAGAAACGTATATATTGAAATATATATTAAATATTTAGCAGATTTAATCTATTTCCTATGACATACTATTATTGTTTACGTTAGGATATATAATCAGAGCAAATATAATTGATCGAGAAAGATCGGAAAACGTGGGAGTTTAAAAACAGTAATTCGAGCCTTGCTTAATCGGAAGTTTTCTATGGGTCAACGGTCATAGCACCAAAGTCTTAATAGTGGTTTCTCGTAGGATGAAGGTTCGTTGATTAAGGCTTCGAAGATTTTGCCGAAGAGGGGTAGGTGACAGATGGGACGGTAATGAAAAGGGTCAGAGGGATCGCCAAGGTTCTTAAAGACAGGAACTAGCGATGATGACTTCCAGCAATCTGGAAAACCTGATTTCTTGAGGCAGTAGTTGTATAGTTTGGACAGGGCGTGTGCCAGTTCAGGTGCGCATGTCTTCAAGACAATGGCTGGTATCCCATCTTCACCACTAGCCTTGTGGGGGTCTAAATTAGAGATAATGCCCAGTATCAATGACTGGGTTATGTGCAACCTGCTCAATAGGGCCTCAGTTCTAAGAGGGAAATCGGGTATGGGTACACCGGAAGAGTCGAGCTTTGAATTGAATGAAAATGTCTGAGCAAAGCATTCAGCCTTGTCGGCAGAGGAGGTCAGGACCTCAAACTGGTTGAACAAAGGAGGTATATATATATATATATATATATATATATATATATATATATATATATATATATATATATATATATATATATATAGTGTCATCCACAGACAGACTGTTTCGCTGTATCACAGCTCATCAGTGTGGCTAGACGTCCGGTTGCCTCTGGCTAGAATCGAAAACCGACTGAATTCGCGTCAGTCGGAAATTTTACCCTGAAGCCGTTGGCGCACGGCAGAGAAGAAGGTGAATTTAAGCGTATTTATATTTAGATAAACACACAGTGACGGAGAGAACTCGATTCGATTTACCGAAGAGTCTTGCATTCCGAAATAAATTTTTCAGGGGCATATAGCATATATATATATATATATATATATATATATATATATATATATATATATATATATATCATTATAGACTACCCATACAAATATGGGATGTTTTATGCATGTGCACTGTACATATGTAGATGAGTGCGGCAGTTTTAAGGCCTCCGCGAAGTTACAAAGCTTAATAAAATATCTTGTCTTTACTTATTTTAAATTAATTCCTCCCAATTATAATAAAGACAAAGGAATGATGTTCATTACAATAAATTAAGCTTAACTAATTCTGGTTCATAATTTGATTCAAACGACAATATTTTTTAATCATTTTACACCGCTCAAGGCGATAATGCCATTAAGATGCAAACTGTTACTGGGAGTCAAAAGATAGCTGATTAAAATTGGTTTTGCATTAACGTCCTTCCATATTTTAGGTTGTATTGAAGCAAGAAATCAGAACAGAGTAACACAGGTGAGGTGAGAATATATAAACTAAAACATATGGTTAAATCTAGCTAGTTCAGCACTAAAACGGTGAGGCTTATTTGGCAATCTAGTAGAAAGTTTAAATTCATCCAGTTGAGGCAAAACTCATAAAAACAATTGCCATGCAATTATTTATAGAAAAGACATAGGGAAACGCAGTCACACCGTTAGATAAATAACCGAAATCGAGATTTCAGGCCCTGTCCTGGCTACCTAAATAAACTTCTGTGGTTACTCAATTAGTTTAGTTTAATATATGAATACCATACTAGGGCAATCGGAACTAAGAATCAAATTATAAGAAGTGATCTGCAAGGCGTGCTTTCTAACCTTCGCCTCATTGCAGCTGCTTTTGCGTATTTAATATTTTATCAATGATTTCCTCACGTTATTTTGGCGTATTTTCGCTCTCGATAAGCATAACATCTGTCGCTCCTCGATAGGAATTATCGATCGCTATCAATAACTATAGTAACACTCTGCTCAAGACCTCAGCATGAACATCGTTCGTTTTCGAAGAACCCGCAGCGTCAAAACGAATTCCTCAGCAACAACTCTAATGAGAGTTGAACTGCATGGGCGAGAAATGGTTGGTTGATTTAGAGTTATTTTCATTTGCACGAGAAAAAATATGATTAGCAAATTGAGGTCTAATTCCGTTTGGAGCCGTTTCCGTCTCTGTCTAATTAGCGCCAGTGATCTAGGAAAATATTTGCACCTAGATCAATGCTCTTCGTCCGATCATACAATATCGATTATCATTGACATGCCTTGATAAATGAGATAATTGGTGAACAAGTACCCCAAACAACTCTACACACAATTTACCCCATATTTTGGGAGATATTTAATGAGGGTACTACTGACAATTTTCTTAAATCAAACATTCTAACATAGAGATAGAGAAAAATAAATTTCTCCTGATTATTTATCGTATCGTTACTCCTCATGAACGAAGATCAGAAAAGTGGTCAGAATTTTAAACCACCTATACGAAACCTTACAGGAAAATACTGATACATAACCACATATATCTCAGTACCATTTATAACTCAGTGCCAAATATTAGTAAAATAATTCATTCGTTTCAGTTAAGACTATTTTTCAAAGTTTTGTTAAAAATTTATTACATTTAATATACAATGTCTCCCCAAAGATTGACACCATTTTGTAGTCTAATGAAATCCAATTCTCGTTCAAATGATTACAAATGTAAAAAAAAAAATGTTTAAAAACTAAGTTGACTGTTCGGACTTATCCCAACGGGAATCTACCAAGGAAATAGATCAGGCCTGCCAGTGATAATGATAATTTGTTTTTGAAAAGGCCAACACGTTCACCTGACTTGACACTTTGATTTTTTTTCTATAGGTCTATGTGAAAGGAGAGGTCTATATCCCGCACTTCCTGGAAGCCTAAAGGAACTTAAGCAGTGAATCCCTGAGGTGCTGGATAATGCTACACAAGACATGCTACAGGGTGTTCGGCATGAACAGAACTACCGACTTAACGTGAGTAATATCAAAGATGGCGCGCATTATGAACATTTGTGTAACATTGTGAAATCAGTTGTAAAATCTACATCCCTTTGCTTATCTTATTCAAATTTTGAGAGATAAATGTTTAATTGTTCTACAAGTCTATTTAATTTCTTTTACCTGTAACATGTAGTTACTTATTCACATTTTAAATTACGTCAAGACCCTGTATATTATTGGTATCATAAAATAATTAACATGCATACTATAAAGTTTAGCTAGAGTTCTACTTACATATATTACAGACCATAAAAAAAAACAAGAGGAAAATCAGCAAGACATCATAAATATCTACTGCAGTTAAAGACTGGGATACTCTCTGAGCGGTAACTGCCTATAAACTCGCACTGCTACTTTATTGTATAAAACTGTTAAATTAACTTAAAATTTTAAAATGGGTCAATTCTGAACATTATATCCAAATTGGTGGCAACGGTGGGGAAAATGGTGGAAACTCATCTCTTTCCCTTTCAAAGAAAATATTTAACTTTCAGAGCCAAGATGTCATGCATCTAATTTGGAAAATGAAAGACAATAAAAAAAAGGTCATACAGCGATGCTAGAGCTGTGAAATCTGGCATGCATCAATTTAAAGTCTTCTTATCAATAACTGCATTGTTTATGTCCAGGTCAAGTGACATCTGACTGTTCAGAGAAAATTTCAGTTGCAACTAGTAATGATTTCTTTTGAAAATGTAGAAAATTTGGCATGGTGGTGTTATCAAGTTCTCACAGGAAAAAAAAGCAGATTTTAGCCGCCAAGAACATTCACGCTGACATCATTGCCATATTCGGGATCATGCTCCAGCTTTATCAACAACGCAAAAGTAAGCAGATGAATTAATTAGTGGAAGGTAGGGTCTGGAAAATGACCCAAGTGTTAGACGTCCCGCAACAGCCATCACAACTGAAAACATTGATTGTGGTCAACACATGGTGATGAATGGCAGGCGGTTGATTATAAATCGCACAGATAATGCTATTAGAATATCCCGTGATAGACTTGAGAATATTCAGTACAATGAACTTGTTATCATGAAGGTTGGTGCCATATCTTCTGACGATTGATAATAAATAAATTAGTCTGAACACATCGCGGGGAAATCATACATTGTTTGAGGCAGATCCATTTGGTTTCCTTGAAAGTTTCCTTGATTAAAATGTATCTGAAGATGTTTTCAAATTAAAAAAAAAATAATAACGTTTGTTTTCGTACAATTTTAGGGGAAGAAACAAAAGAAAGGAAAGAAAAGAGGTAGAATGGAAACAAAAACAAAAACAAAACCCCAAAACCGGAAAAGGCTAAAATTCTCCTACTGTCGATGTAGATGCCCAAGAAGAAAATCTGTTTTATTTTCGTTTGTTGTTGGCTCTGCAATCTTTTGCGATGATGAATGCCGTCTATATTCAAGAAGATCGAATCTTAAATTGAGTTTTCATTTTATTTTCTTAAGAGAAAGTCCCTAATGCTGAAATTTGAAACAGATTTTTTTTTTAATTCTGCAAGACATCTATATACCTTATAACGAAAAGAAAATTTCAACAAGAAAAATATTTATTTTTCCGGGAAAATTGGACAAGATTCAGCTAGCTTTCGGTTCCTCCCATCCAACAGAAGAGAAATGATTTCGAAAAAAAAGAGGCGAGCTGTATTCTCGAAGGTTAATATATTAGTTTAATTAAAAATTAATTTAAGAATGTGCAGCGTATAGAATCCGATTTTGGTGTGTATCGTCTTCTTCTGAACCGAGGTATACGATAATGGTGGTATGATTTGTGCTAAATATTTAAAATAGAAAATAAATGGAATGTAAAAATTATTTTGTTTTTGTAAAGACCATGAAATGGACTGTCAATGCATAAGTGTCTATTAATTATGATTTATGTAAGTGCTGACATTTTTGCTTATGTGGGTGGTTGGAATTATTCTCATTTATTTCGAAAGGAAAGTCTAAACGAAGCATATATACACAGCGCGCGCGTGCACAAACTCACGCGCGGCAAAACACACACACATACGCACGCACACATTCACACATGCATACATGCCCTCCTGGGTATGACGATAAACTACATCCGCGTCCTGGGTAAGACGACTAACTAGGTCCGACTGTAAGGCTTCTGATCAGGAGGTTTAGCGGAACGTGGAACTACCTCTTAATTTCTGGGGTACCCAATTCTACTCTGACCAGGGGTGGTAGCACCTGTTTGGTTCCCAGCTATGAGCAAATAGTTAACCCCCAATCTGGGCTACAAAAAACAATGAAAGTGTAAAAATAGTTTTTAATACCAGAAATACTTTTTGTAAAAAAAATATCAATAGCATAAAATTTGTGAAAGAAAAAAATTATTACCAGTAGTACATTTTTGAAAAAATATATTACCAGCAATACATTTTTTGATAAAAAAAAATATTACCATCAATAAAATTGTCGGCATTAAATAACCCATTGAGTTTGATATGCCGTAAACAAAAACAAACCAAAATAAACCAAATCGTTAATATATATATATATATATATATATATATATATATATATATATATAGATAGATATATAGGATGACTAAAATAAAAAACGGGAACTTTTTAACAATCCAATAAAACCAAGAGTGATGCAAGAAAAATATTTAATTCATAGTAATTGAAACATTAAAACATGCCATTTAAGAAACAATGATGGAATTTTCATTTTTTAAAAATTGAAATCTGCTGTTGAGATTCTTCATTGACTACTGCAACATCTCAGCTAGGATACTGTGAATTTCATTCTCGTTACTAAAATGGCGAAATGTTTACTTGCTAAAGGTCACTGTCTCGCAGTGTTGCCACTTGCTCATGTCTGGCAATACGCACTTCAAAAATTCCCGTTTTTTGGGTCACCCTGTACATATATATATATATATATATATATATATATATATATATATATATATATATATATATATATATATATGGATATGTGTATGTGTGTGTGTGTGTGTGTGTGTGTGTGTGTGTAATTCATCGAGTCTAGAGAAAGCCTCAACAGAATGCACTGGACAGCCGTTTCGTTCTATATTTAGGACTCACCAGCAGTCCGCATCCATTACCAATATATATATATATATATATATATATATATATATATATATATATATATATATATATATATATATATATATATATATATATGTGTGTGTGTGGGGGGGAGAGAGAGAGAGAGAGAGAGATGGATAGATATGGTAGCACCCAGGAGAATTGTGGGGAATACAGATCCAATCAACCCAATCTAGGATACAGAGATTATCTATTATATATGCCTGAAAGCCATGAAATCGAATACTAGTCTCAAGTAATCTTTGGGGCCATGTACACGAAAAATTGAAGAAAGCCATCACAAATGGCACAAAGAGTAAGCGCGCGGCTCTCATGTGAAATATTATGTGGCAGTCACCATATTTTTTTGTTGAGATGATCAGGACAGAATTGCGAGATTTGATGGTGTCTGATTTTATAAGCAGTAATTTTATTATCATGCAATAAACGTTCTAAACACAAACCAAAAAACGTTTTGCAGATGTTGATAAGAACGATTTTAAAACTCGTCGCCTTGTTGCTGATGGCCTAGAACCGTTAAAAGAATAATCGAGCTATGTTGATGGAAATAGCGAAAGGAAAAGAAAGAAAGAAGGAGAAAAGAACGCAAGAAAGAATAAAGAAATTATGAACAAAGGAAAAAGATAAAGAAATAACGAAAGAATAGAAAAGGAAAGGAAAAAGACAGAATGAATGAAAAAAGAAAAAAGGGATGTCTACTCAAATACGTATAACATTATTTATAATACGTAACAGCGATGGATGTAATTCATTTGAGGAAAAGAAAGTTGGTCCTGCGACCATAAATCGAGATAGCATAACTTTAATTGCCGAAAGGGTCTGGTGCTTATGCCACATATTTTGATAAAATCCAAAGAAGAATCTGCAATGTTATTAATGCTTACCTGGAATTTCGGCTTTAGTCTGTTGCCCACCACAGCAAAATATCTTCCTCTTGCCGTTTCTATAAATACTTTACTTGTAATTGATCTAAATTTCCCCACTAGTAGCTAAATTTTAGGTAGAAATGCCTGTCGACTAGCTCCCACGCTTACCTAATCAATATCTTTGTTAATTTTTGTACTAATGTGTACTAAGTCTCGTTTGGTTCTGTGAACAACAACTGTTAAGAGGTGGTTCCACGCTCCTCAAAATCTCCAATCTCGCGAGACCTTGCTGTCTGATTTAGTTTAATCATACCCGGAATTTAAAAAAAAGAGAACAAGACGAGATATCCTTAGGTATAGACAGCAGAACAATAACAATCTAATCAAGCAAATTAAAGGAGATCGAAATTTATGTAACTTTACGAGAACTGAAAAACATCTGAAGAAGGCCAGGGAACACAACGGTCGAAACCTTGTGATAATAACAAAGTCCGAAACATTTGTTATTTGATAATAATTTGAATAATCTATCACGATGAACCCGCAAAATGTACCCGCATATGTGGCAATCACGGATCGTTATGCTCATTAAGCCGCATAAGCTTATTCTGCTAAGGAAGAAGATCATTGACTTCCATCAGCATGGCTGATGCTAACCTCCATGAAAGCAACTTATTGTGTCTTCTCGGTTTCACGTTTACCACTGACATGATACGAAGTGATTATAATAAGTCAATTACTATTTACGCTACTATGAAAGTTGGTTGAGAATCCGCCTTGCCATTTATAAATCTACTATTTGTCAGTGCCTATTGTGTCATATATGATCTGGTGCTTCTTTCATATATCTCGAGATTCTCGGCAATATCCAAAGAAAGGTTTTGTAATGAAATCAACCCTGACCTAGCATCTTGAATTCAGTCACTTCCCCATCTTCGTGATGTGGCTTCCCTCGGTCTTTTCTAGAACTATTTTTATGGCAGTTTTTCTTATGAGTTTCCTTCTTGGTATTTCGACCTCATGAATTCAGGTTTACAAGTTGATTAGCAACTAGGAATCATCGATTTATTACTGCATTTGCTAGATATAACCGCAAGTTCTATTCTATTAGTGTCTTTTCTCGCACTTCTTGCCTGTAGACCTCTCTTCGTGTTTCTTGCTTTCTTGCCACCTACGATCTTCAAAAATTTAAATGTATCGTCACTCGCAATCTTATGTCTTCTTGAAACCTGTTCTGTTATTGTTCTTTATCTTTGCCAAATATTTCTCGTTCTCTTTAACTGTCAGTAACCACTTGCGTCTTAGTGACAATATTGTCTTGCTTGAGTTGAAATGCTTAAAAGAAAAATATTCATAAATATATCCATTACATCAAAATTGTAAACTAATTTTTTAGAGTTATTTATTGATCAAAGGTAAATTTTAGGAGATAGACAAGCCTGGCTTTCCCAATCTTCCAGTTTTTGTTGCTCTACTAACCTTTGAAAACTTCTTGTTCTGCTATCATCATCATAATCATAATCATAATTATCATCCGCATTACCATCAACAATCTCATAAACGAGGGCGGTCGAATGGTTGCTGCGCAGTTGAGCACCTGCCCAGCACCTTCTGAATATATCAGTTGCGTACCAATGTCTATCTAAATATTCAGAGACGTGTTCATTTACACGTAGAGTATCTTTGGCCAACAAACATGAAGGAGGATCACTCTTCTATAGGTTAGACCAAACCGGATTTGAAGGTTCGCCTTGATCACGGACACCTGACCGTTGATTACATCAGAAGAACCCATCGTTCTGCCCGAAGACTTCAGTCTAGGAAACGCTCTGCACAGTTATGCCTTGTCATCCCCACACTAGATAAACTAGAACTAGTTCCATCCCATGTGCAGATTTAACCTGTATCCTGTCGTAACTGGCTTTAGATACCATCTCTTGTTTAAGCTCCCCATTGGTGAGTGATTCAGGACCACGGCACATTGAGTGCCCGCATAGTTCACTGCGAAAGGCGATCTTGTTTACCAGAGCTATCGGAAATGATAAAGTGGGTTTAACGGCAATACCGCAGAAAAATTGCCAACGCCTCTTCGGCAGTTTAACTTTTTGGGACGTTCTTAGGCGGCGGGCAATGAACCCAGCTCCGTCCAGAAGGAGAAGTAATGTCTGAAAGGAAACGCTTCCCTCGGGCTTAGCCTAATATTATGAGTACAGACGTGGAGTGAGGTGTGATTATATTCTGTTCTATATTTAGGCAAACGTGATACGTTACTATATGTTTAACTTGCATACCTTGCCTTAACTATATCCTGTAATTTAAACATTCCCCAGGCTTTATTTTCTCGTGATATATCCTAGTCATTTCAGCTGTTTGTAATATCAGGTTCCTTCTAGTTACTATTTCCTTCTAAAAACGTGATTGTTTCTCTTCTGTTCACTTCATTATATTCTTAGTCTTTCTCGGTATTCTGTCGTTTCAAGTCTACTCTTTCTCCTCCTCTTTTCTCAGTAGATTATAGGCAAGATTTATATGACGTCAGTCTTCAAGCCACGGGCGATTATCACCTTCCATAACTTCCTGTCTTTTGTACCTGCAAGCAACTCTTTAATATTTATCATCACGCGTTGTCGCCGTTCTGCAATCCGTTCGCACAAACTCTTTAGGTACATTAGTTCTTCTTCCCATGCCGCACCTGCCATCAATATGTTCTAAGAGATACTGCCACTGGTCCCTTCCAACATGCAGATTTACTCTGCATTCGGTCGTAACTCGCTGTAATTACCATCTCATGACAGGTTGGCATCTCTATATGAACGTTTCATACCAGAGTTGATAATATAGCGAAGTTTCAATTGCTCAAGTGAATGTTAGTTTACACTATTTACAGTGTTCGGACGAGTGTCCTCATTTTTATTGTCGCATTCACAACGTTTCGGCTGATGCACCCTCCGGCCTTCTACAAGTTATATTATTTTTTGGATTTCGAACCGGATCAAGAATAAGCGCGATATTTGCAAATGGTGGGTGGGGGAAATGGAACAGATTCTCAGTGACTTTACTTAACGATTCGGGAACGTAAAGTTTTTATGACAGCCCATTTCAGGAATTAAACATGGGAAGAAGTGTCCACAGAAACGTCATCGAACCAATCTTCAGAAATGCCAAAAGACAGATTGATTATTCAGGGTACGGTTCGAAATGCAAACAATATCAGCTGAAGAAGGACGAAACTCTGTCAATGTGACAGTAAGGATGAGGACAATTGTTCCAACAATCTGTAACTAGTATCTGTCTATATTTCTGAGATGAAATATTATGTACATTGTTCGGACTATCTTCCTCATCTTTGTTGCCATATTTATCACAAGTTATCTGTAAGTAGTTAAAATACCAGATCTTAGAAATATATTCAATGTTAGTTTCATTTGAAGAAATATTATTATGAGATATTTAATAATGAAATTACTATATTTTCCACATTTGGTCAAGCATCGGTGTCTGTCAGTACATCATATCAACAAGTTTGATTGGCCTTTATTTCGGGTATACTATATGCCGTTTCGCTTCCTATCTTTTGGTAGCTCTTAGTGATATTCGACTTTTTACTAAGCCTTCATTCCCTTTTCTACAATCTATTTATGTGTTAATAGCTCTGTTACTTCTGGTTTTCCTTTCTCCCTCTTGCCAAAAATATGTCTTGTGAGCATTATTTCGTTATTATTATGTGCCTTAGACATTTCAACTCATTCCTTTTAATTCTGAGTATAAAGAATACTTTTTGTTTCTCTTTCTGAAAGGAAGAAGCAATTTTTCAGGTCTCGGTAAAATAGATAAAAATGCTTTTAAACTTATTTTTACCGGTCTCGGTAAAATAGATAAACATGCTTTTAAGCTTATTGTACCGGTCTCGGTAAAATAGAACCCCGTCACATTTGCCGGTAAATATTTTTGTTTTTATGAAGACAGATAATATTAAAAATATCAACGCACATTTAACATAGAATTTTATTTATTTTCACCACCAATTGTTAAGACAATTTAAAATCATTCCTTCATCAATTGTTAAAACACAAGTTAAAATCATTCCTTCATCAATTGTTAAAACACAAGTTAAAATCATTCCTTCATCAATTGTTAAAACACAAGTTAAAATCATTCCTTCATCAATTGTTAAAACACAAGTTAAAATCATTCCTTCATCAATTGTTAAAACACAAGTTAAAATCATTCCTTCATCAATTGTTAAAACACAAGTTAAAATCATTCCTTCATCAATTGTTAAAACACAAGTTAAATTCATCTATTCATCATCAACTATTAAAAGTGTCGAGGTGTCCTCTCTCTAAAGCGGCTATGTTGGACTCTTCCGCCTACTATAAGATTAGTAGTGTAGAAGGCCTTAGGGGAACAGTCGAATATATTGTTCATCTGTTGAACTCTCTGTCTCGGTGGAGAGGAACCCGGACGAGGCTTTGCCGCAGGGCAAAATTTCGTCCGGAGAGGTAGACAGGCCCTGAACGCATTTTTACGGGTTCAAAGGGAATATTTTTGGCCGAGCCTACGGGCTCGGAGTACCCACTATAAACCGGCCTTGTGCCACATACACCCTTGCGGGGGGAGCTGTTAAATATTAGCAGTCGAATAGATTGTTCAACTGTCAAACTCTCCGCCTCGACAGAAAGGAACTCGGACGAAGCTTTGCCGCAGGGCAAAGTTTAGTCCGGGGATTTAGACAGGCCCTGAATCCGTTTATACGTGTTCTAAAGGGCATTTTTTGGCCGAGCCTACGGGGTCGAAGAACCCACACTAAACCGGCCTTGTGCCACTACATCCTTGTGTGGGGGGGATGTTAAATATTAACAGTTGAATAGATTGAACGCTTGGTCAACCGACACACTTACGAGTCGTGAAATATTCTTCTGATGTACTTACTCTTTAATATATGATATATCTTTAACATTTGTTTTGTTATTTCTTAACCATTTACTTGGTCACCACAAAAAAGAAATATGCAAGTCTCTGAATATTTTTAAGTACTCCAGGTATAACAGTCTCTGCAAATTCAAAACCTGTCCTTTGGCATGGTTCTCCTGCCATTACATTTCAGGTGCAGTCAATGAAACAGTAACTATTATCTTCATTGAATGCACATGGATTCTGCGGTCGTATACAGACCACAGAATCCATGTTGTTCATGTCCTGCCTACACAGCTCACGCAGCCACTATGCTGACGATCTCGAATATAATATGTGGTTAGTTCTCAAAAACTTGTTATATTTACCGGTAAAATTACCTTTGTGTCTATAATACCGGGACCGGCAAAATCGTCGTGGTGTCGATTTTAAATAGAATTTATTATTTCCGGAAAACTTCCTAGTTTCTTTCATGCTTATTTCATATTATTGCCAGCATCGTTCTGTAGAACTATAAATATTTTGCTTCAGATCCCTTTCTTTTTAGGTACACTGTACAATGTTCGTTGCCATACCGGACGATGTATAATGTAGAAATAAATAATATTATTGAACGTGAATACATCTTAAGAAATTTAACAGCTCTCTGGATAGATTGGATAGTTATAACCTTCCCTGTTATCTGAAAAACTGTTTTTTTTATCGCTATCTCGCCAATCAATAACAGTAGAGCTATTAACATACAAGGGCTTACAGAATGTGGATGTATTAGGAACAAAAACATTAATAATGTGCGTGGGGAGGACAGAGTAATCAAGAGGACAGTAGACAGCAATTGATATTGCATTTAAATTTCTGTTGATTAAAATTGGCTGGAATGCATGGAGGTAGTTACACAAGTAAGAATTGCGGCATAAGAATCTTCTTGAAGTTAGGGCTATATCTATCTAGCTTAATTGTAAATTGATGAACTCTCACCGCTAGTCTTGTATTAAGCTTAAATTCACACAGTCTAGATTCCATAGCGAAGAGCAAATCTGAACAATTACCATGAAATTATTTATAAAAAAGCAACAGAGAAGCAACCTTACATCGGTGGGTAAGTGAGTGAAGCCGAGCCGCCAGATCAGGACCGATAATATTACTGATTCTTCTTTTGATTTTATCAAGTAGCTCCGAGTTAATAGCAGAGGTAGCGGACCATATATTACAGCAATATTCTAAGGATGCACGAGTGGTAGACTCATATATATCCAAGATAGATTCCGGAGTGAAAACTTGTCTTAGAGCATTCTTATTTTGGACTGTGTCTCTTTAAATAGTTGCGAAAAAGCATTTACAAGGGGAAATTCAAGTTAACTGAATGTTCGTTTGAGACTAGATGAAAAACCTCACTGCATATTGAGCAATTTACTTCGCTGAAGGAAGCTTCTCTGTGCTAATAATAGTCACACAATATCGATCGAAATACAAAAGAAAATGTATCCTGTACAATTTCGTGTATATAAGAACTGTTCTCAGTGTTGTTCCTGAAAAAAATAATCGACTTAATGAAGTTATTCTTCCCAGTTAACTGTGTTTACGTGTGCCATTTTTGTACAAAAATTGATCTATTCATATATGGTAAAAAAGTAAAGCACCTGTGAATAAGAGCATGCAATGTTTTACACTTGCAGATTTCGCTATTTCGGGAATCGACAAACTGTATTGTAGAATTGGCTGTAACTTTAACATGTAGAGGGAAGCCTAACTTAAATTACAGTGTCAAACATAAGTCATAAGATGTCCCATCATTGCTAATGTTTATTGTTCAGATTAAACGAACACTTTTAATGAATTCATGAGAAAACACATGTACAGATATACGTAGCAGTTCTCTATAGACATATTTAACCCTCAATATTAACGATTACATACAGTCATATTATTTTAACCACCAGCAAAACATATTTTGCATTAGTAAAATCTACGACAAAGGGGAAAATGTTTTTATATGGCATATTTCGTCCTGATTAATATGATGTTCACGTTGATGTGATTGCACATACGCATGATGGGATATAACTGCAATCTTAGTTTTAGATAAATGTTTGAGTACAGAGTGCGATGAATAAATTGTCGTCTAAATTAAGTAAAAGTGAAAATATCACATAACACTGACACCTCATTTTAACATATATATTTAAACAAAAATATATTGAAATAGTAGAGATTGAATTCATTCAATAAAATCTCCATTGGCTTTAACCACGGCCTCCAGTCGACTTCGGAATCTCCTGCAACTCTTCCGGACAGCCTCCTTGTTTCAGTT
Organism: Acanthosepion esculentum; assembly: GCA_964036315.1. NCBI lineage: Eukaryota > Metazoa > Mollusca > Cephalopoda > Sepiida > Sepiidae > Acanthosepion > Acanthosepion esculentum. Next base: position 51,066,680 of record OZ038486.1, read on the forward strand.
GTTGAATCCTTACCTTCAGTTCATATTTGGTGTTACACGGAGTTTTGTTGATCTCTCGGTCTTCTCCAAATAATAAGCAAGGAGTTGTAGTCTGGGGAGTTTGGTGGCCGGATATAAGGGGTGGAGTGGTCGCAGAAATTGTCTGAAACATGACTGGATTCCTCTGCTTGTGTGGCATGGTGCAGATTCCTGTTACCAGACATATGGTCTTCCAGCAGCCAACCTCTTGACCCAGGACAGCACTACCTCCTCAAGGCACTTAATATAGGCTTTCGTGTTGTGTCGGCGGCCCTGGGTGAAGATGAATGGAGGCATAATGTCGAAATCGCTATTGAACTCGACAAACACCATGATGTTGATTGTCTATGTCATCCAACTCTTTCCGAATCGTGTGCGCTGTCCTCAGATTGACACCTAATCACACGTATTGGAACTTCTGGCAGGAATCCCAAGCGGGAAAGCATGCTGTTTTCAAATTTCTTGTAGAGAGAATTGCATATTGATGTTAACTAACCCTACTATACTGTGAAGTCGACAAAATCGAACAAAAAAATAACAAAAAAAAAAAACAAAAACAAAGCACATGCGAGAAATTAAAATATAAAATTGCGACAATTTACCCCTGGCATCGTTTATATAGTCTACTAAATTTAGTTTCTTTTTGTTTATATTTTTATCAGTTTTTTTTTAAAATTAAATATACCACATTTTAATACTAGATAATCTGCCAGTAAAAAAGGGGATGCCTTTTAAATATTTATCCCATTTTTACCGCGTCTTTCCAAACAGTTTCGAAATTCCGTTTGTCAGAATCTCTATGATCTGACACGTTAATTTCTTTCCATATTTTCGTCCAAGACAGTTAAACGCCGATTTTCGGTTTATAGAAATCTAGAAGTCAAAGGTAACTATCTGTTCTGTATTGTAGCGTGATATCTGATTAATGCGTCCAAAACCCACTACGGGATATGGACAATCTATTCGTTCGATTAGTGGGGATTCTTAATCAATGGCGTCTCTGCTTATAGTATAATACCACTGTGGCGTTTGTGTTCAATCAGATGCAAGACGTCCTTTCTGATTTGCATCAAGGCTGAGCAGCCAGATCTCGAAAGAGTCAAAATGGCTGGATACCTCTCAAACGAAACCCACAGAAAGCATGAATTGAATAGAAGATCGATCATCATCATTACCATCATTCTTCTTCTTGTCGTGTACATTCTGGAGTTTCGTAATCATGGCTCTCCACAACTTCCTATCCTTTGTAACCCTTAATAATACCAGTCCTACTCCCAGCTCTGTGATATATTCACAAAAACTAATTAAATAAATTACTGTTTATATCAATTTAATACCAATTAAAATTACTGTTTATATTAATTTAATACCAATTAAAATTACTGTTTATATCAATTTGATACCAATTAAAATTACTGTTTATATCAATTTAATATCAATTAAAATTACTGTTTATATCAATTTAATACCAATTAAAATTACTGTTTATATCAATTTAATATCAATTTCTGCAGCTCTATTTCTTCGTTGTTTGTTGAAAAAATTCAAATGTCACTTTCTTATTCTAATTATAAATAACGTTTGTGATCATATATCAATCTATCATACTGATTATGAGTTTCGAAGTGATGATCATGAGTTTCGAAGTGATGATCATTGCCTCTCGACTTTTTCTCCTATATTGGCTGATTATAAATATAAGTGTCTTAGAAATCTGCTATTAGTAAGACAACAACTGTTTTGTCATCTGTATTTCTTATGGTAAAATTCATTCTAATTTCAATGATGGAAATATTTTTAATCAAAACGCAAAAGAACTTCTATATCATAGTAGACGATACAAAGACATTCATTCGGTCTATGTAATCTTTTAATTATTTTCCTTTGACTAATTGCAAGAAGGTTGATGAGTTCGCTATGAAATTTGATATAAAGAAATTCAAGCCTTTTGTTATTTTTGGCGCAGACTCTGAGTTATAGATTTAAATTCTTTGGCTAATGAACCGCAAATAGCACATTTCTGAGTACGCTAAAAATAAATCAAAGAGCTCTTCATAGCGATATTAAAAAGATACCAAACTTTAGAAAAGAAAGAGTAATACAGTATTAGATTGTATAAGATTTATTTGTATTATGTGTTTAAGTTGATGAACTTGCAAGTTATATAAAGCTTATGTAATTGTCTACATATTTTTATGAGAAAGCCAGCTTCTTCGAAAGTTTTCGAAACTTCGTAGTTGGGTTTTTCCTCTAACATACGTTTTAAACCATCATAATCTTCATCTGGTAGTCTTCCTCGTCTGGACATTATTTCAAACCAGAAGTCATTACATATTAAACCCCTTTTGGAAAATACGGTCAAATATGTCATTCATTTCCTTCTACCTAAATTTAACAGACATTTATCAGTCTACAAATTCTGGTGAGGAACCGATTGTGGAAATATTCATCAAGAGGATTACACAGAAGAACTGAGAGCCACAGTCTATATAATGTGTTCCTAGGCTATGGCACTCGCATTTACAAAAATGATATGAAATATTGGCACTGATCATTCAAGCATTCCATTTGACACCCACAAAAGAATATACCAAAAGAATACAACGGTCCTGCTTTCCCTCCTCAGGCCAAAGTACTGACAATGAGCGAATCGATGCCGGTGATATAGGTATTCTTAGTTTGGATAAGAAGGATTTCGAACAGGAAATCAAAATCCGTTACCAAGTATTTCAAGAAATATATGTCCAAAAAAGACATTATGATCTAGAATTTAAATGAAAGCAGTGATAGCATATACGCTGAATCCTTAATAAAAAACCAATATTTGGAATTAATAAATAGGGAACACTTTACATACCTCGGTATATAGATAGGTTACATATTTGGTATAAAAAATAAGAAAACTCTACGTAGACTAGGTTGCGCTAGAGTTAGATTCGCCCACGTGTTTTTTGTCGATGTGTGTGTATACGTATATATATATATATATATATATATATATATATATATATATATATATATATATATATATATATATATAAAACAAATCGGAGACTTCAGAAAGCCATGGTAATATTTTATATTATGCGAGGCCGATAAAATTCCGTTTCGCTTCGTCAGACATTGCGGTTTCAAAACAATGAGAGAATTAATAATTTCTTCCAGGAATGAATCGAAAAACGAAATGATGAACAACATTAGCGGAAGTTGTGCTTTAAGATACTTACATAGAGTGGGAAGGATAGGAGAAAGGTATATGTCACTAGGAGATACGATGGTTGTGGTGTTGACCTCTCATTCACCGGACAAGAGAAAAGAATAATGAAAGAGGTAGAACCATGGAATAGAAGAGAGGAAGGGAGAAATCAGAGATCCTACACAAATCCCCATACCTACATACATACACATGCATACATTTATCTATATACACATATAATTACACTTACACGTATGTGCCTACATCCATACACATATTTGAATCCATCTACACATATATGTATTCACGTAAATGTGTTCAAACATACGTATGGATTCACACACCTATACACCCATATTCATCTACAAAAATAGACCTTCAAAGATACCTCTAAACTACAGAAGACTGGACGATGATATGTGCCATGAACATGAAAGAAATAAGAAACTTTGTTCAGTAATAGATGAAGCTAATTCGTTCAAAATGGAATTTCGCGTGGGTGAAGAAATACAAGTAAAACATAATACAAATACCGCAGTGGCAAAAACCTTAAAAACGAAAGAAAGGGGAAATACAATGGAGCAGATACAGAAACGGTGGTCAGATAAATCTCTTCACAGTCAATATTCTGCCTGTAACAAACACGCTCATATAGAGGTACCCCGTACTCATCAGTGGCTACGTAGTGCAGGGTTAAAAGCTGAAATCGAACGTTTTATTCTTGATGCACAGGGCCAATGTTTGCTAACTAGAAATTACCAAGCGCATATAGTGAAAAAATATGTTACCCCAAAATGAAAATTATGTGATAAATATCCAGAAACAATTGACAATCTAATATCAGGTTACACGGTATTGGCACCCATTAAATATAAAAACCGGCATGACAGATTGGGCCAATATCTGCATTGGAAATTAATATGCAACTTTTATAGAAAGGAAACTGCAAGAAATTGCTATTGCGTTTACAGAGATAGAACGTGTAACGATTTTATAGAAATTTACAATACACACAGACAGAACAATCAAAGCTAATCGGCCAGACATTGTAACCAGAGACCACACGAAATGTGTCTTCTTATTGACATGGCATTCGCTGCAGACTGTAATGCATCTTTGAAGATCTTAAAAAAAAACTATCAAAATAGCAGAACCTTAAAATCGAAATATCAAAAATGTAGCGCATGAGAACATCAACAATTACATTTGTAGTTGGAGCCCTCATATTTATTGGGAAATATGCCGATCGATTTATTCTTGGTAGAACATGCCTTAAAGAAATGCAAACATTGTGTCTACACCTTATAAATGGCTTTATCTACGTAAAATATGGGGTTCTTAGCTTCTTTTTTCTCAAAAGATTCTCAGTGGAAAATTTCACGATGCCATTTCTGACCTTAGGGCTCTGGTTGGGACACGGAAATTAATGAGTATACACCATAAATGAAATAAATAATAATAATAATAATAATAATAATAATAATAATAATAATAATAATAATTATTATTATTATTATTATTATTATTATTATTATTATTATAATTATTTTGCTGTTGTTGTTAATATTTTATGGGGTCATACTAGATAGACATGACATTCTAAGATAAAATTATAGATTCTGGTCTCTTTACCAGAAGCTATAATTTTCGTTGAAGAAACAGAAATTAGCCTATTTAGGTCCCAATTTCACATATAAGTCAAAGGGCTTTTTTATGGAAAAATTGCCTCTTAACTAAATTAAAGTGCTAGAAGTTAATATCAAAGATTCCCCACATGCTTTCTGACACATTGAAATCGATGCAAAGGAAACCTACATTAGAGTGGGCAAATGATTTGGTGCATAAATACATTATTTATATTGTTTATATCTGAACTAATCTCGTCACATTCAGTTCGAATGTAAATTATGTAAGCAATATCAACCAAGGCAGAAAGTATATTGTTGACAACAACCAGAGTGAAGTAAAAATATTAGAAATCAGCGCATCAAGCTTTATAAACCTTTTCAAAAACTTTTGCAATTTCGTCGAGAGACTGAAGAATCATGAATTCTCTATCGTGGATTAAAATATATTTAACGTGATCATTTGTATACACAAATGAAATTAATTTTATGCCATTGTACACACAATGCATGGTCAATATAGATGATACACTTAAAGAGATACTAATATGGAACTAAACGGAGAATTAAGAAATGTTAATTAGTAAGATATGAAAGCCAGATTAGGTTTGATTATGAAATTGAAGAACTTAATATTGTAGTGACCGGGGAAGAACCTTCTTAGCAGTCTTTTCAACAAAGCCGCGGATAAGAAGCTATCCGAATGGACATTCATTCTAACGCATAGAATGGCGTTAATTTGTCCTTGTGTACGTAGAATAACTTGTCTTAATAGTAAAGGCCTGAACTGATGGAAATAATGAATGTGACACGTCAGAAAGTTTTCTATACGATAGCAATGGAATAGTGATAGGCGTTTGACGTTTCGTTTGTAGGAAATAGATTGTAGGGTGGAAAATGATTACTCACCTTCAATGCTACGTAAACGGTTTTGAATTCTGTCCAGACCAGAAATAGTGGATTGGGCACCATAAAGCATTTATCAATAAAACATTAATGAAATATTTACCTCCAAACAAGGAAAAATATTAACCTCCTCAATGTAATCATTTAAGAGATGCTAGCATATAGAGCAGCATTTATCAACCCTTTCGTAACCTTTAACATAAATTATATATCTCAAGGAACCCCTGCGCAAAAACAAAATTATATACCATAGCTTATATTTTATTTTCATCCTAGTTCTCGTGGTAAATATCATAGTATATATTTTTTAATAACTGGTTTAAGGAAAAATTAATACTTCTTTGTCAAATCTTTCGGTAATTCTAAATAAAATCCATATTGTTCGTTTATCATCAGGGAGTTTTCATTCACACACAAAAAATTCTAAACTCTAACGTAAAAAATAAAAAAAAAAACTAAGAAATAACTATATTTAAGTACAGGTCCTGTTCGCTGAGTGGGCACTGACTATTGAAGGTGGTTTTGATAACATAATAGGTTATCTAGGATGATGTCTATATTACAATAGTACAATAACCAAGAATATATTGTGTGTGTTTAGTAATATTACGTATAAACAATCTGCCAACGACTTTTGTTTGCCATGCTCTGAGCAAGATATCTTAGTCAATTGCAAAAGTTATTCATTTATTTTAATCAATAGACAATTCTCAATATGAGGTGCACGATTCATACTGTGTTGTCGAGGATATTTGATAACAAAGGAAATGGTTTGTTTTAACTGCGATCAATAGAATAAAACTTACTATTTGAGACTTCCTATGAGTGCGTGTTTTTGTTAAATTTAATTATCAGTGATTTGTTGCAGGCAGCATCTTTCAAAAACATGATGAATAATTGGAAAGCATTCCTCATCGTCGCCATCTTTGATCTCAAGGACATTGATATATTCACGAACACATATAATCAATCAAATCAGTGTGTGATCAAAATGAACGACAAGTTCAATGACAACAGTCCACGTCTATGTTTTATATAAAGACACGGTTCTCTTTAACGGTTTGCAAAGTAACGGGGGTTGTATCACAAAAAAACTATATTAATTCCAAAAAACAAACTACATAGTTTCCCCTTCAAAGTAATCCACATCGAGTATAACGACGTTTTCTATTCAATCATCTCTGTTATGGTCCAATTTCCTTGTACCACGGTGATGGTCCTAGGTAGAACCAATGAAGAATAACTCGAACACAGGTATGGAATAACACAGATATATTACAAACAGAAACATGTACAAAGAAGTAGAAGTATTAGTAATGACTATCAGGTTAGGTTAGCGTGAACTATGTTGTCTGGACAAGTTCCTTGTACCACGGAGATGGTCCAAGGTAGAACCAATGAAGAATAATCCGACCCCAGGTATGGAATAACACAGATATATTACAAACAGAAATATGTACAAAAAAGTTGAAGTATTAGTAATGACAATCAAGTTAGGTTAGAGTGAACTATGTTGTCTGGACCAGTATCACTATTCCAATGTCTCACAGTAATCGTCTGACTCTGAACGCTGCTCCCTCTTGAGGCACAGTATTTATGATGTCCGGAATAGTCCATTATTATTATTATGGTTAAGTTCCAATAACAATCTCCTTGGTGATCCCCTTGATCTTGGGAAAAGGAAAAACGTCACACAAAAGAAGATTTAGTGAATAGGTAGGTTGTTCTAGTACGGCAATGTTCTTCTCGACCAGGAAGTGCTGGATGGTTAGGGCTTTTGTGAGTAGTCACCATTTGTTCTGCCACAACTTTTGTCTCTTCTAGTCCACTGAGCGAAGCAAACGACGGAAGGTCTCTTCGTAGAATTGCTGATTGATAGTCTGGCCCCGTGTCAAGCACTCACTGTAAACTATGCCCATAGCTCACACTGCACCCCGTGCGCCGTTGCTTTTCAGACAGACCTCGTATGTTTATTATTTTACCATTATTATTGTTTAGTAGTTTTAGTTTTAACATATTTGGTTCCCATTTATCGCAGCACTCATGTAGTCACTTATTTTTAGTTTCCTATATATTATAACAATTAAGTAATCAGCCTGAAATGATTTGATTGGTTTACAGATTTATTTATTGTTTTTACGGCTTATCAGCCCTTTATGTGTTATTTAATGTGAAATATATTTTGGATTTTTTTTTGCGAGTGAATATTCCATTATAAATTTGTACCAAAATAACAAATATTCTTTTATATACAATTCTTACAATTTAACCAGATGGGTACAGGAAGTACATTCGTACTTTAGTCTGGATTGAAAACGAAACAATAAGTCAGCGACAAGATTTGAAAGCTAGTTTCGTGTTCTTTGAAAACCTTGTATTCTTTGAAAGTTGCGTTACAAATAGTCTAAGGAAGCTGATGAGCTGATATCACCTAAATGCAGATATTGTGCAGCATTGTCTTTAATCAATTCTCTCTCAAAACTGGACAATTTATTTAGAGATAGACGTAGTAGCAGTATTAGTAGAACTCTTAGTAGACGTAATAGTATAAGGTTCTTCCAGTTTCTTACATGAAGTATACCGAGGCACTTATTGTCGGAAGGTTTTACTTGATATTCCAACCTGGTTATGGAATATAAATAAATGACATGAACGGCGAGTAAATAATTAATAAAGGCAATGCTTCACATACGGATTTCGGATAACGTATGCATGGTACATTTCTCCCAACTTTATAGGCTTTTCAGCTATAACAATTTCCTGTAAGTTTCTTTCCTTTCCAAGAAACTGATATGATTATTATAGGAAATGAAAATCGGATAATAATAATAGTAATAATAATAATAATATAATAATAATGATGATGATGATAATAATAATAATAATAATCAATCTCCATAAATATGCTAAAGAACTTTCTAATAAAACTTTCTTACACCTGAGGACTGAGATAAAAGCGTTAGTACAGAATTGCATCAAACAGCAAACCAATAAAGCCGGAATTATTATTATTATTATTATTATTATTATTATTATTATTATTATTAATAATAATAATAATAATAA
>OZ038486.1:51080490-51102990 GCA_964036315.1 Acanthosepion esculentum
TACTGGCCAGAGTGAAAACCTATAGATGGCTGCCACGAATAGGCAGGAATATTCTATTGGCCAGCGTGAGAGCCAACAGCTGACTGACACGAATGTTAACTAGCATAAAATCGATAGCTGCATTCGTCACAAGTGGGAAAAATTTAAATCTGCATGGCACTTTACTCCAATTGCCACATTTGCTTGCTTAAACTCAACGTTGATTCTGATTCCGCAGAACTAGGTTGGGTGTGAAAAAGTATTTGTTAACATTCTTTTTTCATTCGGTTTTTCCAGGTACGAGTCCTTTTTTAAAGCTGATCCTTTAGTGTTCATTTTGTTTAGTTCTTTTTTCGTAACAGATTTAATATTTAGTATAGAGCTTATAGAAAATTCGCAGTGTGAGATAGGCAAGAAGTATGGCATGTAGCAACATCAGCACGGCAAAAGGCACTCCTTTAAAGGCAAGGAAGGGGGAAAATATTTTAAGTCAAGTGATAGCAATTGCTGTATGAGTCGTACGACTTTTGAATCAAGCACGGGCAACGCCGGGTCATGCTGCTAGTGAGTGTTTATAACGAACTCGACGGGAATGGAAACTCGGCTCTCGGATTAATAATTTCATTACACCAACCGCACATCCAATCTTACCGCACCTGGTATTCCCAAGCGGTCATCCGTCTAGCTACTGACCAGATCCGATATACCTTAACTTCTGTGATCGTATTATTATAACCTCATGCGGAAGTAAGCCTAGCATCCCAAAAGATTGCAGTGTGTAATGCATTATTAACGCTATGGAACAGCAGAGACCTGAATTGAAATTTATGTGCATTATGAACGTCGATTTTCGCTGAGCTGATCGGTCATTATAACTAAGAGATAACAAAGCTTGTACGCAGCGTCACATCGGAAATTTTAAAAAAAGCAATCAAGAAGGTTAACCTCAAAGGTTTCCTCGGGGAAACGAAAATCGGACCTCAAACAAGTTCGGTTGGTTCACCATCATAAACAAAGAAAATGAACCCAGCTGAATTTCGGATATAAACACACAAGACATCGGAAAAATAGATAGTTGCATGAATGCTATATCTATGAAGAGTGGAGTAGTATGCCTCATACACTGACAAGAAAAAAAAATCAGATTTCCGAATAAACATCCTGAACCGCATATACTTGATTTGGTCGATGATAATTCATCAGAATAGAATAGGTATTACCCTACTTAATGTAAGAGCGGCATACGATAATGTCCATATCTTTGGAAGCCGCAAGGATTGAACAATAGTTACACATATGTTACATACACATTTTGTTCCAAAGTTTTTATATAAATATTAAGAAATGTAAGTATGCAATAATATTTATTCATGTATTGGTTTCAGTAAAGTACACACACGCACAGACACCTCCCATATATATACATATATATATATATATATATATATATACACACACACACACCCACACATATATATATATATATGTTACAAAGAGTTAAACATACCTTGAATCAATTAGCAATATTCATGCAATTATTGGCGAAATCCCTTCGCTAGTAGACATAATTATAAGCATTATACTACTAATAATCCACTGAATGATAAGATCCTTATGTATAAAATGGATATGGTGTATTTTTTAATTCAGCTAGTACTTTCAAATCCTTCACGCGTTCATCTTCAGGCTGTATTTTTTCCTTTAGAATAAAAACTGGAAGATGAAATAAATGTGTTTTTCCGACCGGAAGATGTTTTTAAGAATGAGCTATTTATTAACGGCTGTGTAGTGATGGAGCGTACAAATCGCAACGCTAAAGTTCAAATATTACAAATGAGAAATTTTTGAATTTCGTAATTTGGTAAATCCACGAATGTTTTTATTATAAGTGTTTTTCAGTTAACATGACATGAACTAAGTAGATAGTTCAATTAACAGAGTGATATGTCTTAGTAGTTTTTTTCTCAAGAATTCTTTACTGCGGATCAATTGTTTTTCATGAACATAATAAAATAGGCATCATATACTTTTATATTACAAAGAGTTTATATATATATATATATATATATATATATATATATATATATATATATATATATATATATATATATATATATATGTATATATATACACCAAACGTTTCAGAATTTTGACTAATGATTGTTTTAACTATGTTGGGCGTATTTAATACGGTAATGAACTACGGGAATTTAATTTTATGTTAACTGTGATGAAAAAAGCTCATCCAACATATTTCCAACAGCCGCATATTAAATGTCAAAGAATCGCGTGTGACTCGCAAGCCGTGTTTTGGACACCCCTGTTGTATAGTAATGAATAAACTTTTGTGGTTTTATCAAGTGTCACTAATATTACTCAAATAATAGTGGGTGTAATTCCCTGTGGACTAATGTAAACGAATTGAATTTTGACCATGAAAAACAATGGCTTTTTCATAAACCAAACAGATCTACGTCATTCAAAACAGAATTCTTTTTTGATATTTCTAAATGGTCAGCATTCCAGTTTATAAGACATAATATACAGAGTGCGTTGAATAAATTTTCGTCTAAATTACGCACAAAAAAAGAAACTAACACTGTCATCTCATTTTAATAAATATATTTGCCAAAATTACACAAGAATGTCTTGAAATACTAATAAGTAAATTTATTCAATAAAATCGCAATTGGATTCAACCACAGATTCCAGACGACTTCGGAATCTTCTGCGTCTCTTCTGGATGGTCTCCTTGTCGAAGTTGATGAATGCTGCCATAAGCCCTGCCCTCAGTTCATATCTGGTATTATAAAGAGGTTTGTTTGTCCGCACATATAATAATCAAGGGGGTTGCTGTCTAGTGAGTTAGGTGGCCAGATGCAAGAGGTGATGTAGTCGCAGAAATTGTCTGACAGTCATGATTGGGTTTTCTTGCTTGTGTTTAATGGTGCAGAGTCCTGTTGCTAGACATATGGTTTTCCAACAGCCATCCTCTTGACCTAGGGTAGCTCTATCTCCTCAAGGTACTTAATGTCGGCCTCCGTTTTGAGTCTTAAGAATATGAATGGAGGCATAACGTTGCCATCAATCGCGATCACTCTAAACACCTTCGTAATCGCTATTAGACAATCTAACTCTTTCCAAATCGTTTGCACTGTCCCCAATATGACAAACACTATGAAATTTTCGTATCGAAGCTTCCGACGCGAATACCAAACAGTACACTATGCCATTTCCACATTTCTGGTGGAGTGAATTGCATCATGATGATCTTTTTTCTCAGAGATGGCGCCCAACTGACTCTACTATACTGTGCAATCGACAAAATCAAAAACAAACAATGCGCATGTGCGAAATTAAAATATAAAACGGCGACAACTTGTTGGTAAATTTGCTTAAAGGATGCGATACAGAAAAGAAAAATGTCTGTCTATATCACTGAGATTAGGTATTATGATTACCTACATTATTTACATTATTCAAACTGATACCCTCATCTTCATTGTCATATTCACAACATTTCGCCCATTGTACGCTCCGGCCTTCTGAACGCATTTAATCACTGGGCCATGTGTCCTTGAGGATATATGCCGAAGTGGATAAAGTCGTTGGTTAACTCCAGTAAAAAACGAAAAGTTTTGTGATTTCAACACAAGGCTAAAGCAATGGTGAACTAAAACTTGGGGAGTTGAGTTAAACGGAAACAACTGAGACATCCGGAAGTAGCATGGCACGTGGAACTAGAACAATCTACAGCGATAGACAACAAAAGGGTTCGTTTCGAAATTCAAATCACCTGAAGAAGGCCGGAACGTACAACAGCCGAAACGTTGTGAATAAGGCAATGAAGATGAGGATCACAGTCCGAATAATGTAAATAATTTAAGCCCCAATTTATTCATCGTGAAGAAGTAAGGTAGACAAATTATCTAGATACTGGAGGAGAAAGGAAAAATATGGAAGTTGCTGATTTGAAAAAACCTTACACTGTGGTTGACACCCCCCAACCAAATCTAAGAAGAATCAAGTTCACCAAGCATTATTAAATGTAACTGGAATATTAAACAATGTGCTAGTGTATTTATGAGCATGCTATCATTCGATTTCCCTGGAAATTTTATTAACGTGAAAACTCAATGTATAAATAATAATATGATCGTGGTCCACACACTTGGATTAGGGTGCTTGAAATTATACGAAATAACACCGGTCATGCGCAGTTTTTTTTTTCTTATAGGATGAAAATGGCGGATTTGAAGCAGGATACATTTCTGCATATACCAACGAAATTCTATTTTCTCTATCTTTTTTTTTTGTATCGCATCCTTTAAGCAAATTCACCAACAAACGTATTTGCTACAACATTAATGACAAAACTATCAATGATTTATTTTATATGGATAATTAGACGCTGTCTGCTAAAGAAGTCCACCATCTTGAGGGCCTACTTACAACAGGAAAAAGAAAAATTTGGTGATGACATAAAAACTAATTGTGAGGTTGGTAAATATGTGTAAACAACATTTATGCAGAGAAAGATTTTAAGTAGAAAAATATCTTACTTGACAACGACGCAATAATTAAAGAGCTTAATCCTGAAACAGAAATACGATTATTTAGTAATAAAGAAAGGAGAACGTGTAAAACATTCGCTAATGTCAGAAAAGGTCAGGAAAGAAATAATACAGTGGCTTATCTTAAACAGTGAATTGCTTGGTTGGTTGTTTTGTTTTATTGTATATCAACCTCAGTGGGTCATTTAATGCCAACAAAATGTTTGAAATAGATTCATAGCGATAGTTTGGTAAAAAAAGGTGTGTATGTATACATTTATATTTGATCCATTTTCAATTATTTTTGAGTTCAATCCAACTTCTTTTAGGCAATTTACAATCTTGGATGGTTTTAGTTTCGTAAAAAGTTTTTTTTTTTAAATTACTCACTTGGTAATATTTTGTTCATACTAGATCAAAATATACACACTCTAACAGTATATGTTTCACTGTATATTTCTCTTGGCATATAGTGAATATTGGTGATTCTGTGCCCTCTAGTAAATAATGATGGGTGATGTACGTGTGGCCTATGTGAAGGCAGGTCAGCACGTGAATTTCTCTTGGCATGCAGTGCATATTGGGGATTCTGTGCCCTCTCGTATTAAGTATTGCTGATAATAATTTTCCTTCAAAATTATTGTTGGTAATATTTTTTTTATTACAATGTATTTCTGGTATTAAACCTATTTTTACACAAGTTTGGGTGTTAACTATTTGCACATAGTTGGGACCCTAAAAGGGGCTACGACCTCGGTTCAGGGTGAACCTGGGAACACCAGCAATTAAGAGGTGCTTCCACGCTCCCCAAAACCTCCTGATCATAGGCTTTGCTGTTGGACGTAGTTTATCGTCATACCCAGAACGGAAAAAGTGAATTAAATGCACGCAGTAGAATAGAAGCAATCAATACATTAGCAATATCTGTGGCGATGTACAGTTTTAACTTTATAAATTAGACAATTAATGAGATATGAAAATAGATGTCAACGTACGAAAACTATTGAGAATGAACCGCATTAAACATGGGGAGACAGATATATATATAGAAAAATAATATATATATATTCCAAAAGATTGCAATAATTGGATGTTGAAACCCGAAATGACAAAATTTCATCATTCTGTTTCCAAGGAAGTTTCAAAATATGATTCCGAAATAGATTTAAACGTTATTAATGTCCAAAACGTAAACGAACAATTCAGCAGAGGAGGCAATTCAGATAGAAATCAAAACCGATAAAAAAAATCAAGACTGAATGGAAAAACAAGCCACTTCCTGGAGAATATCCTCACAGGCTAAATAACAAGGATGTTGATATAACCATTTGTTTTCTACAGCTGGAATTATCTGGAAACATGGCCATTCGACACGGCGATCTTTACATAGGTGAAATATTTGAGAAACGGAAAGTCTACTCTCGTTGAGCTGAAAAAAATATCAGATGATGAGTAATTGATTCACCAATTTTAGAAACTTTTTCTTAAATGTGTTTTATGTTCGAAATGTGACTTGCATTGAACTATATTATTTTTTTAATTCGTGTACAGTTTGTTTGAGGTTTTCCTCAAATATGGCTTGCATAGTCACCGTATTGACAGACGTTCGTCGTAAAAAATAAAAAAAACGAGGAGGATTTTAGAAGGAAAAATTTCCCGATCGAAATTGACCAAACAATCGGTGCCTTATCCAGAAACTTAAAGTTCCATCAAAACAACGAATATGTCATAATGCTTCCTTTGCTAAAAAATGTTATTCTTTACTTTCTTGTTAATAAATTCGGCATACTGTGATTTCATGGCTCTGGTCAATACTCATTTTAACTTCAAAGAATCAAAGATTATTTCCCAAATAACAAAAAAAAAAGCAAAAACGTCAAAACACATTACCTGAATATTTCAAACAGAAACAACAGTAAGAATGGTTAGCACATAATAAGAATATACATTAAGGAAATAATCAAGCTGAAATGTCTATTCTACCGTAAACAAAGGGTTAAAAAAAAGCCTTCATCAAAGCAATATCATAAGCGGATTTGAAACATCTATTTTCTGGAAAAATTATTTAAAATTATCTATATATATATAAAGTTGTAGCCCCTGCCTGTCTGTCTGTTTGTTATTGAACTCTCCCTAGGGTTTTGGAGATAGACCTCCATAACCAAATATATCCTGAAACTACATCACTCAGGGTACTTGGATAATTATGTTTCATTTTGATCAAATGGAATCCCCATGGGAACAACCCCACCAATGGATTTTTTTTTTTACTTTCATTTAAATTAAATTTGAACAATGAATCCTATCTAAAGGACAGAAAGAGAAATCGAAAAGATGGAGATCACATCGGCATTATCAAAATGCGAGAATATGGACGTTAAGTAGAGTAAAAAATCACCAATGGTTAGTGACTTACGTACATATTTGTCGCGACAATTCATCTGTCATATCAATGTTAACATCTCTTCATCAATTCATTCAATCAAGTATTGCATCAAATATATATTAAATGGGTCAGATTAAACTGTTTATTCACGAAACGTAATTTTTCCCCCTTTGATTAATATTAAATTGAAATGTGGACAAGGGAATGATTCCTATCAAAAATATATGAGAACGCCAAATGGAGGTCACATCGGCAAGATCATTGAGTAATACTGAAGTATTTTTCTCCACAAATTATAACAATGATTTAAAATCAATCATCATTTTCTAACAAAGAAATATGTGACATGCAACAAGGCGCTGTTAATTTGCCTAGCATTTTAAGAATTTCAACCAACGGCACCACTAACATGTTACTGAATGAATACCGAATGTTTCCTAATGTGTTTCCTAATTGTATCATTATTTTTACCATATGAAGCAGGAAACTATGGCTTACTTGAAAGTCATATCTAAGAAATTGTGGGTGTAGAATTAATGAAGTGCGAAATAGATTAAAATGAACAAACGTCGAGTTCGATCATTTATTCAAAAACTGAAGGCGGCAAAACCTTAGTGAGAAATGTGTATGACCTATTCCAAACCCCCCTTATCTATTTAGTTTTTCCTTTGACTGCTCTCCCTTTGGAGTCCAGAATACGCAGTCAGCTTCACAGCTGGAGTGCCTTTCTGAAGTTTCCATACTTTAAAATATAATACACGAACGATGTAAAAAGGCTCACGGGACCAACATTTATGTGCTGGGCCAACATACGCATCGGTAAATTTTTATTGGAAGATCCTTCTTAAAAATAAATTTCATGCTCTGCTACACCTGAGTACGTCTAAATATAGCATTTCTTTTTATAACTTTAATGTGTTTAAGAGAAAGGAGCTGGAATCAGCCGCGCTCTCTCTCTCTCTCCCTCTCTCTCTCTCTCTAAAAGGCAGTTTTTGTGTGTGTGTGTGTGTGTGTGTGTGTGTGTGTGTGTGTGTGTGTGTGTGTGTGTAACGAATGCATGGCCGCAATTTTCGACGGGTTTGCACCAAGATTTACATGCACATACTCCAAGTTAGTGGTGAGGCCAAGACCGACTTTGCTTTTCCCAACTCCCATCGATAGTGGAAATAATCGATTTTTTCATGCTTCTGCGGCAGTTTTCATGTAGTTTGCGGCCATTTTCTACTGGCCAGAGTGAGAACCTATAGCTGACTGCAATGAATAGGCAGGAAGATTCTATTGGCCAGCGTCAGAGCCAACAGCTGACTGACACGAATGTTAACTAGCATGCTAGCATGCAAAAAAATAGCTGCATTCGTCACAAGTGGGAAAAATTTAAATCTGCATGGCACTTTACTCCAAATGGCTCATTCGCTTGCTTAAACTCAACGTTGATTCTGATTCCGCAAAACTGGGTTGGATGTGAAAAAGTATTTGTTGTTAACATTCTTTTTTCATTCAGTAGTTTCCAGTTACGAGTCCTTTTTTAAAGCTGATCGTTTTGTGTTCATTTTGTTTAGTTCTTTTTTCGTAACAGATTTAATGTTTAGTATAGAGCTTAGAAAAAATTCGCAGTGTGAGATAGGCAAGAAATAAGGCATGTAGCAGCATCAGCACGGCAAAGGGCACTCCTTTAAAGGCAAGGAAGGACAAAATATTTTAAGTCAAGTGATAGCGATTGCTGTATGAGTCGTACGATTTTTGAATCAAACACGGGCAACGCCGGGCCATGCTGCTACTGTACATATATATATATATATATATATATATATATATATATATATATATATATATATATATATATATATCAACCTGTTCTTTCTTTCTTTCTGTTTATCTAGCCATCTCAGTCTGATACTTCTATCTATCTATCTATCTATCTATCTATCTATCTATCAGTCGGTTCTTTCTTTCTTTCTATCTATCTATTTCAGCTTGGTCATATCTATTGATCTGTCTCTCTGCTTACTACAGCATGTTTATATCTATATCTGTCTATCTATCTATCTATCTATCTATCTATCTCTCCCGCATTAAGATATAAACTTATCACAATACAAAACAAAAGTTAACAAAAATACTTTCGTAGTCCAGCAATGAACTCGCGTCACTTTTGGATTATTTCCCCCAGGATACATTGCCCAGTGGATAAAAGTGTCTGTTGAAGTAATCCCAAAGTGTTGTGAGTTCAATACCGGATCACAGTAGAGGTGAACAAAAACTTGGGGAGTTGAGTTACTAAAGGTGATAACTAAAACTGACATGTCCAGAAAAGGCATGGTACGTTGAACGAGAACAATCTACCCCCGTGGACTAAATAAAGGGGTCCGTTCGAAATTCCAACATATATCACCTGAAGAAGTCCGGGGCGTACAACGACTGAAACATCGTGAATATGACAATAAATATGAGGAAAATAATTCGAATAATGTAAATAATGTCAGTCAGTTTTGTGCTACGCGTGATACACGCTTAGGCGATCATGTATCTTTCGATACATGACTGACGAGACAGATTTTTCCCGCAGTGGGTTGCCATTTCTTTCTGCTATTTACCCATAACTAAGCGGGGGAAGAAGAAGAGGATTCATACTTTCTTCCAAGGGTATTAGTAAGTAAGGGAATGAATTGAATTTGACTGGAATTTGAACTCGGCTCTCCGATTCCTCAACCCGGGCCGCTATCCATTGCTCCACCGTGCCTTCGTGTATAGAGTTGCAATAACACACCTCAGAAATATAGTCAGATCTTTTGACGTGTACTTTCACCTTTTCAACTGTTATATCTTTCAACAGCAGTTTGGTATTTATTTGGGCAAAAATTGAATTGCCTTTGCAGATCCATGGTAAAAATATTTAAAAATTGTTATAAACACATAAAAACATTATTATTAGAAAGTAAACATCTTTACATATATTTCGTGATGGCAAATGAATATATCTAAAAATATATGATGATTTGATTTTGCTTCACAGTAATATGATAGGCTTTCTTTGATATTCATTTAGAAAAATGATTCGTAATATGAAATACGATTTAGAGAATCTGTCTTCACGTAAAAATAGCGATCAAATGGAATGGTCGTACCATATTTATCATCGACTTTTAAAGATAAAATAGCTGTAGACATCGTCTGACGTTTTTAGTGACTAATTCAAGAGAAGCTTCTTGCATCAGAGATAGTGAATTCTCAAGTAGAGTTAGTTTCTTCAATGTCTAATTTCGGAAGATATGACAGCTAAAGAATAATATATATATATATATATATATATATATATATATATATATATATATATATATATATATATGTAAACGACAGGAAAAATATCACAAATGTTTCTGCTTTTGAGAAAATGACTATCTGGCTCTGAGGTTTTATTTCCGGCAGATGAATAAGCAAGTGGAATTTTGCAGACACACAAAAAAAAAAAAATACAATATCTTTTTTTGAGTAAATAGAATCCAATCAAAGATATAACAAAATTCAAGCCTCATACATACTTCTAAAACTTGCGTACTGAATTTAATAATTTTATCCTCTAAATAATTTTATGTTTCCTCCATCTTTTAGGTGATTATTCAAGATTGATTAAAATGCAGTTATAATGATGGATACAATAGAAATCTATGTATTATTCATTTTTCTGTCAGGATACAGGTAATGTTTCAGGTTGCCCCTTTATTTCCATCTCATTCTTTAGCTTAACGGAAAATGAGTAATACCTGTTTTTACAGGCAAAATATCGGAGAATTGTACACGTTGATAATATCCATACTGAATTAGCGTCTGAACTTCACTGACATAGAAATTGTTCTCTTCTCTAAAACAGTTTCTATTTTGTCCTTCTACTATTGGACATCATGGTCAATCCCAAACTTTTATAAAATTCTGAGTGAACGCCCCCTCCTTTTCGATCTTTCTTTTTTTTTTTAGATCTAATTTTCAGAATCTAACTTACCGTGCGATTCTGCAATTCTCTCTTCGAATATTCCATATGTGTCTATATTTCTTAGATGATTTATTGTAATTATTTACATTATTTACATTGTTCTGACTGTTGTCCTCATCTTTATTTCCATATTCAGTACGTTTCGGCCGTTGTACACACAGGCCCTCTTCAGGTGATTGGAATTTCGAACTAAACCCTTTATAATTCGTACACCGGGTTAGATCGTCCTATGTGCACGTGCAATGCCTATTTCAGATGTCTCAGTTATCTCCCTCTAACTGAACTCTTTAAGTTTTTGTTCAGCACGGCATTAACCGGGTATTGAACGCACAACACTGTTGGTCAAGTCACTGGATCCAACAAACGCTTTTATCCACTGGGTCATGTGTTACTCTTTGGGTCAAGCCACTGGATCCAACCAACGATTTGCACGCATTACGCAGTGGATAAAAGCGTTGGTTGGATC
The DNA here is from genome assembly GCA_964036315.1 of Acanthosepion esculentum. Taxonomy (NCBI): domain Eukaryota; kingdom Metazoa; phylum Mollusca; class Cephalopoda; order Sepiida; family Sepiidae; genus Acanthosepion; species Acanthosepion esculentum. The sequence continues at coordinate 51,091,863 of OZ038486.1, forward strand.
CAGTGATGTGACTAAAATAGTTGTGAGTTCAATACCTGGTTACTGCAGTGGTGAACAAAAACTTTGAGAGTTGAGGAAGATAACTGAGACTCTCCGGAAGAGGCATAACACGTGGAACTAGAACAATCTCCCCCGGTGGACGAAAGAAAGGATTCATTTTGAAATTTCAATCACCTGCAGAAGTCAGGATTGTACAACGGCCGAAACGTCGTGAATATCGCAATTCCCGACCAATGTAAATAATGTATTGAATATTTAAATTGTAATGAATCACTTTCTCCTTTATATTTCAATTGAACAGTTTTATTCGCGTTCACTGCAAATCTCTTTATTAATGCAGATTATCTATCTCTCTGATCGTCCCCTCAGCACAAAAGTGTCCACATAAATTCGCCTTCAGTTAGTTTTATCACATTAGATCACTATGATTCTTTCGATTTGTAGCGTTTTCTGCTTGCACATCAGACATTTTTTTCAGTTACAAAGTTTTCTGCTCTTTTTAGCTGTCATAAATAATTTATTTTTTACTTTCATTCGTCTTCGCATCAATGGCTGTAATATCCGGTTCAAAGCAACGCTCAGTTTTAATGCCTCTTAATTTTCCAGTTATTATTTCTGAGGTGCGGTGGATGTGTGGAGTGTATTGTGATGACGGTTCGAAACAAGAAATCGAAGAGCTGAGCTTGAATTCCAGTCGGGTTCGTTACATTCGATTGCGAGCAAATACTCATTGGTCCATCTCTACTCCTTCTAGCTATGGGTTAAATAACAGGATAATCTATGTCCTATGGCCTTGGTTAGCAACTAGTTTAACATAGAAAAAAAAACGGCAGCCTACTCGTCAAACATCTTCTGTCTAGCCAGTCATTAACTTAAAGAGATCACACAAGTATGCATCATGTATGCCATTTGAATTTTAGATCATCTCAAGTAAAGTGAGACAAGAAACCAAATTAGATACTTGAGATGATGAAAAAGAGGCAGAAAACAATACCAAGAAATGGCACAGAATATAGGGCGTTAAACAATAGCATTAGAAACAAATGCATGTATGCAAATGAGTAATGTCTTAGCAAAATGTTTGCAGAGATAGAATGAATTATCTTCATAGATAAGGCTAATATGCATAACACAATAAAAGTAATAACAGTTTGTCAGTTGAAATATAATGAATAGAACAGGTTGAACAAGAATAATGTGGTTTAGTTAAATACAGTAGAAAAAAGAAATGGATTATTTCTTATTAGAGCGGCATAAAAAAGATAGTGAGAGTGAGAGAGAGAGAGGGGGAACGAAAGAAAGAAAAAAAGAAAGAACGAAAGAAAACGAAAGACAAAAGTAAGAACAAAAGAAGGAAATAGAGAGAAACAGAGAACAATGCAATCATAGAAGTATGTATAGCTCTAGTTGATTGACTAAGCTACAGTTTTTGCAAAGATTTGATATGCATGAGGGCCAATCATTCTGTTTGGCATTCTTTGAACCATTAAAATTATATGCAAAGGATGTTATTAAAATATTAATGTAAATGCCATATATCCATTTCTTCACATGGATGACAAATAAATTTAAACATGTTTTACCAGTCACATCTGTAGCACATATAAGATGAAGTAAAGATGCCTGAGAAAAAAGAACCTCCATGAAGCTATATCACGGGTTAATCTTAAAAATGTCATATTATTCGTAATTAATGTTATCTATCAACTTTTAATTTAAAATATATGAATAGGAACATAACAACAACATTCATTTTATTAAGAAGTAGGAAATATCAAGTGATACAAGCCCAAGTGACCCAATATATTTATAACTGGTTTTGACAAACACAAAACAAATTTAATTAAGTTATATTTTAGAATTTATTCATTTCAGATGACCAAAACGCATCACTAATGTGAGGTGTGATACTGAGATCTAAACTGTAGTATGTAGGCGGGACTGGGTCACAAGCAGTGGTCTGGTTCAAAGGTAGTGATTTTAGAAATTGGCTAGAAAAGGCCAGAGGGTGGACACACTGCGCTACTGTCATCTTTTGGTAAAAAATAAAATTACATTTCTTCGGTGTGTAGTTTAGATAGTCTGATTGGCAATACTAGCGAGCGGCAAGTGATATATTCTCTGACAGAGGATGGCAGCCATATGAAATTTGACTGCCGGCTGTAATTGGACACCGGGCCGGACATTGAACATGACTGGACTAAGCAACTGCATTTGCTAAGGAATGGAACGGATATCTATTTGACATGCTAGGAAATATCCTTTTCTTTTGTAAAATATATTAGTATAATACTGAATATACACTGAGAGCAAACCGCTTGCACTTTTTTTTTATCATGACATCCCAAATAAGGCAATAAATCCACTAAGACGCAAGGTATTTAAATACTATTAAGGGGTGAGAAAAAAAGAACAGAAATTTAGAAGACATAAGATAACGATTGACATTGCATTTAGATTTTTGAACATCAAAGTTGACTGGAAAGCAAGAAGCCTAAAGAAGTTTTCACAAGCGAGAAGTTCAATAGAAGAAACTGTTAGCGTGGAACTTACGGTTACATCTTGCTATTTCCACTATAAAATGATGAGACCTAACTGCCAATATAGTACTGCTATTACATTAATAAAGTCTTGGTACCATAGAGTAAAGTTCACCTGGATAGAAAATGAATTAATTAAGTAGAAAAAAATGAAAGTAAGGTTTGTTTTCTCAGCACCTTTCTTCAACTTATTCAGCAAGGAGATCATCCGAGAGCTACAGATCCTATCAGGATTTAATTGGTGGGATAATCTTAACAACACAAAATACGAATAAAAAACTATTTTGATGATGATGTTGAGATGATGAGCAGAAGGATGATGATGTGAATATTAACGGATTCTTATTTTTTTAAAAAGGCATTCATTGGCCAAAAAGGTCGTGCTACTCTCTGTTGGAATATATATATAAAAAAAGTTTTTCGGAAAAATAAGTTTCACAACTGTTATTGTTCTTTTCAATAGTATTTGAGAACTTCATTCGAAATAATGTGAAAAGTCAAAATATTGATAGTGTCGTTATTTCCTATTCCAGTCCCATGAGCTATTCATTTAATTGACTGTATTTGTAAAAGTTCTCATGTGATGTGGTTTTTGTTATTTGGTACAGATCTCTGTTTGGGATTCTCTTTCATCTATTCATGAAATTCAAACACTCTAGCACCTCACTGGTAGAAATGAAAAAACTGCAGGAACTCCTATACAAGGTAGTAAGAGAAAGTTTGAAGAAAGGACTAACTACCACTTTAAGACAGCGTGTATGATTGCCAGCAAGAAAAACAGCCCATGGGGCAAGATACTGATTGGAGACATTAAAACCAAGCAAGTACATAAATTTTACTTTGGGGAAAATGTTTTAAAAAGATGACAGAAAATGTGGCTCCGAAATTCCGTAGGAATGGCGAAAGATACCATCCAAAATGTATGCTTATCTTATAGTGAATGCTGAACATTTACTTCGTGGATGGCGAAGAAACCTGAGACAGCTGAGAAGTACCACTCGAGAAGAAGTCTGTGATTAGCATGGACGGAATATGCAAGCAACGAGGAAGTGTTAAGGAAAGACAAAAAAGAAAGGAAATTACGTGTAAATAGAATCAGAAATAGACAATGGATGTTTCAAGGATATACTATCAGAAAACTTGAAAAATGTGACACTGACAGGATATATTGATTTTTTTTTAGCATTATATAAACCTGAATGCGTTATTTAATGCAGAAATCTAAATATTTGGGACGCATCTTCATTTTATTTTGGGAGCTAATAATGTTTTTTAATAATGCAAATTTTACTAATTAAACCATGGATAGCGATGAAGAGGTACATTTTTACCTTTCTCAAGAGTATTTGCTCGTAAGTGAATATATGTGAGGGGTAACAGGTACCAACATTGACATCGTGTTGTGACGGATTGTTTGGTGGCACATCAACCTACATGGGTTATTTACTGCCGAAATCTATTATTGCGTACGCATTTTTATTTTATTTTTGGAGGTAGTGATGGTTTAGAGATACAAGTCTTACTAATTAACCCATATCTGGGGGACCAGGCTCGACGTTGCTTAAAATCTCCGATCGTACGGGGACCCGTGTTTCAACGTGATGCGGCCGAAAACCTCAGGATATGTTGGGAGCGGAATTCGAGGGAAACATCGAATACACTACATAATACATTTAGGTATATAGGTGTCAGAAAAAGGTTTTGGAGGGTAATAAGTAGCAACATTTGCATTGTGTAGTGACGAATGGGAATTTTTGACTAGCCATGATCACTAAAGTCTTTAACTGACACAGTACCTAGAAGAAATACAAAAACTTGTTGATAACGTCATTAAATATCAAGATGAAATAGACATTAGAATGTTCTAGGACCTATACTAGGGGCGTGCCACCTGCATATATCAATAGAAAATGATTTCAGTGAATACGAAAAAAATGGAATGGGCCGTAAGCCAGAAACGTCTCTTCTCCAAAGACTCATTCAACAGTGAGGTGATATCTTGAGAGATTCAGATGTCGTACCAATGTTGTTTTTTTTATTGGCGACCACAATCTTAGCATTATTAGATATGTAGATGACATTGTGTTGATAACAGTCACATAAAGTAAACTACAGCCACTTCTACAGAATGAAGTAAAGGAAAGCGAGAAGAAAGGACTGATCATCAATTGGTAGAAGACAGAATGTATGCTTTTCAGCAAAGGGACTGACAAAAACAACTACAAATTTGCGACACCAAAATCAAGCAAGTTTAACAAATTATTTTAATATCTACGATTGGATGGAAAATGTGACACCAAAATCCGAACAAGTACGGGAAAAGCGGAAGATGGCTTACAAAACTGTGAAAGATTTTGAGAAACAGGAATATTTCGTTAGAAACAAAGAGTTCTGTATCTAATAACGATTCCCGTATATCGCAACGATTTTACTCCTCATAAAATTAGCTTGTTATAACAGAACAGGAGTTAAGTGGGCAAAAAGACAAAATTTTCTAAGTTACAAATGACTGGAAGCTGTGAAGAACACAGAAGAAAATGGCCTTGTGGTTCTTGACAGAAATTTTCTGACTTCAGTTCTTCAACTCAGAAGTCTATTTTGGAGTTTAAGTATTGTTTGGTGTGGGTGAGAAAGAGAGAGAGAAAGAGAGATTGGATGTTAGAGAGATAGGAAAGTGTTAGAGAAAAGAGCGAGCGAAATCGAGAAAGTATATAAATAAGAGAGATATATAAAGAGAAATATGAAGATATGTAAAGATGAAAAGGGAAATAAAGAGAAAGAAAGAAAGAGTAAATTATATTAGAAAATGCGGAAGCTTAGCCAGGATTGCGAGCAATCGGTCGGAATACCTCGTGGGCGTGGAATTCTGACAGTGGTGGATTACCTTTATGGATATATGACCAAAACAGCGCGACGTCGACAGACGGCTGCGAGGATTTTGAAGCGTCAACACGCTTTCCGCAGTCAGATTCCTTAAAGAGGTTAGCTCGCACGTCGCCAAGGAATTGGCATGCGTTCACCTGAGATTCATCCTCTCTCTAACTGCTACCACGTCTTCACCTCTTGCATAATAAAACGAATAAGTAAAAGAAACCGTCTTTGATACAAACTATGAAATTGCGTTGGGCGTCTGAAAGACTGAACCAAGTAAAACATGGAACTCAACAAATAGAGAAAACAGAGAGGTAGAGAGAGAGAGAAACTGAGGTAAATATATATATTTAGAGAGAGAGAGAGAGAGAGAGCGAGAAAAATTAAGGTATATATATATATATATATATATATATATATATATATATATATATATATATATATATATATAGATATATATATAGATATATATATATATACAATATTAGTGGTGAATATACATCGTTCTTACGATTCCAATGGAATAAATTATGACCATGGAATATTAGTGTTTAAGTCTTTTTATTATATATATATATATATATATATATATATATATATATATATATATATATATATATATATATATATATATATATATATACATACAAGTTTAGGATTGGTATATACGGAGTGAATTCCAATAACCAACAATTACTATTCTTTAAAGAGTGCTCAATACAGAGTAGAGCAGATATAATTATTTATTTGAATATTACAACATAAATATGTTATAAAATCACGACAAAAATAGCCATTTTGTTTCAACACTTCTGGTGTCTTATCAAGTGATGATATAGAATATAGAATAAATGGTTTTAAAAGTTTCAAATTAATTAACGATCCTTAGCTAGGAGTAAACGCTGTTACATAAGCTAGAATGACCAATCAAAATACAAGTATAGGGTGATTCGAAAAATTTGACAACTAAGCAAGGTTATCATAGATATTAAAAGATTTATAAAATTTGAAATTAAAATTAAAAGTAAAAAATTAAAAATTACCTATTTAGAAATCTAAATCAAATCTCTATTAAGTTTTAAATTGTAGAATTACCGAGGAGAAAAAATATAAAAATATAAAAATAAAAATAAAAGAGATATATGCTATTTAATTTGTATTTTCATTGAAATTATGTTGAAAGGGATGTTCAGAACCTGTTGTGTAGGATCCACCTAATCTGCATAGGTGACTATCAACTATATAAATAATGGTTGGTACCGGAAGACGAGAGGAGGAATCACGAGATCCAACTAGAGACTCTGATCGACTGCGACTAGCCAACACATTCTCCAGGAACGTCTTCCCAGAAATATACAGAAATACTATATGTACTTATTGTGTACACTTTCTTGTTATAATACATTCTTGTTCTAAGTACATTTTGTGTTGCATTATTATTCCATGCAATAGGCGAGATTCAACATTGAGTCAAGACTCAACAATGGCGACGAAGTAGAACGAACCATACGTCAAGTTTCAACAATGGCCACAAAGTAGAACGAACCATACGCCAAGTTTCAACAAAGGCAAAGAAGTAGAACGAACCATAAGGAAAGAAGAAAGAATTAATAGTGAGAGTTTTCAACAATTGGGACAAGTCATTGAAGAACCCAATCTGAAAAAAAAAAAAAACTATTAATTTAAAGTCTAACGTTAACGTAACGACGAAGGATTCTAAACTTCTGGATATGTAAAACTCGTTAAAAGACGACTAAGCATAAAGGAACGATCACTCAGAAAAATAAGAAAGGTGTCGTAAACGAATAACGGTAATTTTAAATTAAAAAATTATCTACACCGAGACACCCGCTAAAAAGAAAAATTGGCCGACTACAAACACATGCATGGATTAAAAGGAGCACAAATACACCGTGTCGACTTTGAAAGGTAACAAACTTTAAAAAATTATTTTTTTAAATTATTTGTTCAATAATATAGTGACGAATTACCTCTGATAAGAAAATCAGACGTTGTCATTGAAATACGCGAACAGAAGTCGAAAACAAAAAAAAAAAAGTCCGACGCTCTCTGTTCACGAAAAAAAAAATACCAAAGTTGATTAGCACGGGCGTGAATGTAAAAGCAAGTCATAAAATCAAAAAGTCGTACGTTTGTTTCGATTTTTTGGTCAGCTTATATGATATTCGTGGATACACAAAGTAAAAGTATATTCCTTGTTGCATGAACACTATCAGCTAAAAATGGAGGAACTATCCAAAGTCATAGCTGAATTATTAAAATCCCAGCAGTTGAGTCAACAACGTCAGCAAGAACAACAGATAGCACAGCATAAATATCAAGAGAAACTAGATGAAAGACAACAAAAACAACAAATAGCGCTGCAAAAATATCAGGATAAACAAGAGGAAAGACAACAGAAATATCAAGAAAAACAAGATGAAAGACTTTTGGAAATTCAAAAGTTAACACTGGAGAAATTAAACAACTATCAGGCAAATGAGGGAAATTCTTCATATTCTAATAACACCATATTTAATTCGCTGGAAACTTTCAACTATGTGCCAGACGAAGAAAAAACGTTTGATGCGTACTTTAAACGATATGAAGATATTTTCTACACAGACTGTGAAAACTGGTCGAATTCAAGAAAAGTCAGTCTATTACTAAGAAAGCTAGGTACAGCAGAACATAGCAAATTTGTAGATTTTATTCTACCGAGAAAAACAACTGAATTGGAATTCTCGGAAACAGTGAAATTGCTAAAAGAGCTGTTTGGAGCAAATATGTCGCTTTGGCATAAGCGATGGTTATGCATGAATGTCTCTAAATCCGGCGATCAGGATTACTTAACATATGCATCTATAGTGAATAGACATTGTGACAATTTCAGATTGGCAGAGATTACGGTTGAAGAATTCAAGTGCTTAATTTTTGCTCAAGGACTGGTATCCAGTAAGAGTGCCGAAATAAGACGTCGAGTTTTGTCTAAACTCGAATCTGAACAAGGCCTTACCCTGCAAAAGTTAGCAGAGGAGTGTCAACGGGCCGTAAGTTTAAAGAAAGAGTCGCAAAAAATCGAAAAAGCTGGTATTGCTTATATTAAAAAAATAAAAAAGCAGTCAAAGTGCCCAGTAGAGAAAAATTGGGGAAAAAATTCAGCGTATTTTAATAATAGACAAGAAAATAAAAAGAACGAAAATAAAAAAGTCCCACCATATAATTGCAGACGTTGTAACGAAAGACATTGGGAGGTAAATTGCCCATATAGAAATAAGAAATGTTTCGTGTGCCAAAAGAATGGTCACAAAGGATCTTGTTGTAAAACGAAAAAATGCAAGAACCGAATTAGACAAACAAATTCGAATATCAAATCAGATAGAGATTTGAGGAAATATGTGACGACTGAAATATTCAAAAAGAATATCAAATTTCAACTCGATTCAGGGTCAGATTTAACAATAATGAATGATAAAACATGGAAAATTTTAAAAAGGCCTACAATAATGAAGTCAACGAAACTCGCTCGAACGGTAACTGGAAAGCAAATTAACTTCGAAGGCGAGGTTGTACTTCCAATGAAAGTGAATGGGATCGTTAAAAAAATAAAAGTTTTCATTCTGAGAAATGGAGAAAACTTATTGGGTACAGATTTTATTGAAACATTCGAATTGTGGGATAAACCGTTAAACTCATTCTGCAGAAAAGTAGAAATTAATACGCAATCAAGACAGGACATTAAAGGGGAATTAAAGAAAAAGTTTCCGGAAACCTTTACACCTGGTCTTGGAAGATGTAACAAATTTGAAGCTAAATTTGAATTAAAAGAAAATACTATGCCTGTATTTAAAAAGAAACGAAACGTGCCTTTCGCAAATGGTGAGAAAATAGTAGTACCAAAAAAGTTGCAGAAAACAATCCTACGGGACTTTCATATGGGTCACCCGGGGATTAATAGAACAAAAAGCTTAATGCGAAGCTTTGTATATTGGAAAGGAATGGATGTGGATATCGAAAACATGGTTCATCGATGTAAAGGGTGTGCGTTAGCAGCTAAGGCACCACCTATAGTACACAAACCATGGCCAAAGACGGATCATCCGTGGGAAAGATTACACATTGATTTCGCTGGTCCAGTAGAAGATTATTACTACTTAATAGTGGTAGATAGCTTTACAAAATGGCCGGAAGTACTACGCTGCAAAAAGCCTACGTCCAATACTACAACAACTTTTTTGCATGAACTATTTGCACGGTTCGGTGTGCCAGAGTGTATTGTGAGTGACAATGGTACACAATTCACTTCTGATGAATTTAAGGATTTTTGTGAGTTATATCAAATTAACCACATAACGACGCCGCCGTATCATCCGAGATCCAATGGACTCGCAGAAAGATTTGTAGATACGTTAAAGCGCGCTCTGAAGAAAGCCTCAGGAGTTCCAACGGAAAAGGCGCTTCAGCAATTCCTACAAGTATACAGAATCACGCCTAACCAGAGAACACCATCAAACATGGCACCAGCAGAACTAATGTTCGCTAGGAAAGTTAAGTCAGTGTTTGACAAGCTTTTGCCAGGAAGAAATAGAATAAAGAACACTATGTATACAGCTAGAAAAAGATACACCCCCGGAGAGAAGGTCTTTTTCAAGTGCTATAGAAACAACATTGAGTTCTGGGAGCGAGGCATAGTGGATAAGAGAATCGGTGACCTGATTTACATAATAAAAGGGCCGAAGAATACTCATAAGAGGCACCAGAACCAACGCAAAAAATGCTACGTGCTAGAGCATGAAGAGAGTATACCGGATGAGGAGGAAATCTCATTGATGTAATGTATGATACTTTCAAGTAGAACCTCCGCAGAGTGCTCATGAACCGAGAAGATCCGGTAGGAAACGAAAGTTCACGGACCCATTGGACGTGAATCCAAAACGAAAAAGATATTAAAAAAAAAACAGATATACATATGAACTATGCAAAGGGGATCTACAAAGAAATAACCATAATCATCATCCCATATAGAAGCCAGTTTGAAATCCAAAAGGATTCCAAGGCTTAGGAGGGGGGTGTTGTGTAGGATCCACCTAATCTGCATAGGTGACTATCAACTATATAAATAATGGTTGGTACCGGAAGACGAGGAGTGGAATCACGAGATCCAACTAGAGACTCTGATCGACTGCGACTAGCCAACACATTCTCCAGGAACGTCTTCCCAGAAATATACAGAAATACTATATGTACTTATTGTGTACACATTCTTGTTATAATACATTCTTGTTCTAAGTACATTTTGTGTTGCATTATTATTCCATGCAATAGGCGAGATTCAACATTGAGTCAAGACTCAACAGAACCCCAGACAGAAATGTATACACTTTAGTTTCATTTCAACATGTTAGTCGCCTCTCACGCGAAATCATTCGAACATACGCAGGTTAAGTGCTCAGAGGTATTTAGATATATACACACATATACAAAATATCTACACCACACGTACGCAAATGCACTTTCCTTACACATAGACATCAATACACACAGGCACATACATCTACATTCATTATGATCTAGACGGTCAGATGTCATAGCTAAAAGTGAATATATTCGTGGCTTAATATGTTATTAAACGAATTTTAACTTGAAAAATAACTAATCCGGTCAAATATACATAGATAAAATTTAAACAAATAAATTTATATAAATATATATATATA
>OZ038486.1:51105490-51142990 GCA_964036315.1 Acanthosepion esculentum
AGGTTATAATTCATGATGTTGAGATTTTTATAATTATAATTAATAATTAGAAAATTCCATAATCTTGCTTCCTGTCTTCTTACTGAAATATATGAAAATACTTTCTGAGATTTAAAAAAAGAGACATATAATACTGCGTATTAAATGAACATCAGTCTGTTGTTCATTAAAAAGTAAGCGTCAATTTTAGGCGTTGTCGTCTCACATTGTTTCAAAAATACAATGTAACCCAAAAGTTTTACATCAGTTTGTAGTCTAATAACATCGCCAAATCTCACTCAAATTATCTCAAATTTTAACAAAATGTGTAAAAACAAAGAGTGAATAAGGATGTTCAGTAGAAATGAAAAAAAGTATTTTGCGTGTTAAAATATGCTTGAAAAAGCGAACATTTTCCAGATTTTCTAGTTAGGTAGGAAGACCTTCATCACTTGACTGACAATATTCATAGTACTGATTGTTGAGGAGGGGGCTTCAAATCCGCCTATTTTTTTTACTGGAACTGAAAACTAAACAGGAGATTAAATTTGTCCTCTTTGACAGTGCTATTGAGCTGAGTTGCATCATTTGCTGAAAATCATTACTGTCATTAATTTTCAAAATAAATCATAAGACTTCATTTGTATTTTTTTTTTGTTCCTGAAACAGTAGCTTCTTTAAGAAGTGTAAAATGAAATCTTATAATTTATTTTGAAAATGAAGACAAGTCTTATATGCAGAGAATTATTTATGTCTTATTCCAGAAAATACAGGGTGTCCTCCAAAATTTGACATCAGTTTGTAGTCTAATAACATAGCCATTTCTCACTCAAATGATCTCAAATTTTAACAAAATGTGTAAAAACAAATGTTTGATTTTTCTTCTTTTCAGAGTGAATAAAGATCTTCAGTAGAAATGAAAAAAAGTACCTTTGTCCTGATCTTTGTCGCCATATTTATTACAAAGTTTCGGCCGTTGTATGCTCAGGCCTTCTTCAGCCTTTATCAACTGTGCCATGTGTCTTTGGTTAGATCTAGTGACAGGACCCAAAGAGTGTGAGTTCAATAGACGGTTAAGGCAGTGGAGAACTTTCAGAGGGAAAAAATTAACAGGATATAACTGATAACTGACAACCATTAAACATGGCACGTGGAACTAGAAAAATTCAAACAAAGTTTGCAGCGAGCATTTTCCAGAAAATTCAAGAAAAATACACCAACTGTAAAGGGGATTTTGATATGACGGAAATAAATCAAATGGGCTGGAGAATGTTACGCAATATATGCTACAGCGTATTGGGCAGGGGCTGGACTGCCGACTTGAGGGTTGTTGTATCGCAGGTGATGCTCATTTGTGAAGCTTTGTGAAATCGGTAAGAAAATCTACATCCCTTTGAAGGTCCTGTTCGAATTTTGATAAATATAACTTGTATTGTTCAACACGAAGTTTATTTAAATTCGTTTGCCGGGCTACTGTAGTTACTCAACTATTCAAATTTTAAAGGATGTCAATGTTTGTGGGACACCCTCTATATCTAAATTATAAACAACGAGGAAACTTTAAGAAAAATAAGAGAAAAACCTTGCTTGTACGTAAAAAAAAAAAAGAGACCATTAACAACTTAGTGAAACATAACGAGAAAAATGAAACTTGGAAAGTTTGGTACTCACAGGGCATCTTGAATGCAAAAGGGGCACGGAAGAACATCAAGTAACCTTCAAAACAAGCTTTTCAAAACAAGCTTTTCAAAACAAGCTTTTCAAAACGGATGACAAAGTAAAGTTTAGTGATGAGAGTAAAGGGACAAATATTTAGTTTTGGCGAGTCTTGTTGGTCATATCTTCATCTGAAACGCTACATCAACTAAAAAAATATTTACATGTATGAGCTTTCTAGTTTGGGTTAGAAAAAGTCTAGGAGAAGAACAATTGTGAAACCATAACTAGATGTGCAAGGGCCTAGCAAAACCACAACCTGCAAAAAATTCATTTCCACAGCAGCAACATTCAACGTAGTGGACGTTATTTACATTATTCGGACCATTGTCTTGATCTTTGTCGCCATATTTATTACAATGTTTCGGCCGTTGTACGCTCCGGCGGTCTTCAGCTTTTATCCACTGTGCCATGTGTCCTCAAGGACACAGGGCACAGTGGATAAAGGCGTTGGTTAGATCCCGTGACAGGCCCCAAAGAATGTGAGTTCAATACCCGGTAGAGGAAGTGGAGAACTTTCAGAGGGAAAAATCAACAGGGGATAACTGATAACTGACAACCATTAAACATGGCACGTGGAACTAGAACAGTCTACCCCAGTGAGCGAAATAAAGGATTCAGTTCGACATTCCAACCACCTGAAGAAGGTCGAGGCGTACAACGGCCGTAACGTTGTAATAAATATGGCGACAAAGATGACGACAATAGTCCGAATAATGTAAATAATGTATATAATACCTCATCTCAGAAATATTGACAGGTAGAGGACCTATACGTCACTTTCATTCTTCAGGTTCAAATTACACACATTATTAATATATATGAGATTATACCAAAAATACAATACTGCTGCCAGACCTGACCTGGAGATAATTCTTAAATCAAGCAAGGCAACAAAGTCACTATGACGCAAGGGGTTACTGATTTGAAAGAATATAGCAAAAAGAAAAACATTATTAAGAATCGAGAACAATACAAAAACAGGAATAAAGAAGACGGAAGATAACGATTGACATTGCATTTACATTTTCGAAGATCAAACGTAAGCAGCTAGAAGACGGCAGAGTGATCCACAAGCGAGAAGTGAGAGAAAAGTAACTGTTAGCATAAAATTACGGTTATATCTAGCCATTTCAACAGCAAAATGATGAAACCTTGCCGCCATCTAGTACCGTGCTGGTATTACCCCAGAGAATGTAGGTAATTTTTTAGATCAGCTAGTCTTTCACCTTGTCGAACCGATCAGAATTACTAGTAGAACAGAAGTAAATAGTTGTATTATCAACCGAATTGAGAACATATGTTGTCAGATGTTAAATTCTTACTTGGCAGCTATTTTGATAGAATTCAATATCATTCATGCGGTCTTGTGATGAGTTATTCTACAATATATTTCCCATAGATGCAGTGTTTCATCAGATGTATTGCTACTATATCGCTGTTTCCATGGCAAATGATCAGACAAACTCCAATTTTACTTTTTTTTCAGATAGAAGGTGCTACCCTACTACAAGGGGATGAAATCACTTTTATCTCATGCGTGTTCCAAAGACAGTTTTTTTCCCCAAGAACTGCCATTTTGTGGAATTAAATTTTTATGTGCTCTCCTTAGTTTCATAATCTACAGTTCGTACCAACTACTTTTCCCTTCATTTCACTCATAGAATAAAACAGAATAAAACGTCTGATTCATTCGACATTACCATGTCGTCCCTTACTATTTAACTTGACATAATTGTATATGATAAGAATACGTTAAAATAAATATAACTATATATGTAATTCGCTGCTTGAACGTTTATTTTCAGTCGTGGAATAAAATGAAAGAATATGATCAATTATTTAAAACTACATATTAACGAAAGTGCGGAAATTAGAAACTGATATTTTAACGTTGCCGAAAAGAAATAAACTAAATTTGGCATTCGGCTATTTTTGTAGTACATCTAGAATTGCCAAGGATATCAGATATTTATTATTCTTTGCTGACGCGAAGTTTGAATAGAATCAAGCTTACTTGAATCAGCCACAAGAGCAACTCCTCAGCAGAAATTGCACTAAATATATCCATACATACACCCAACCATCATTTCAGAAAACTGTTCTACAGACAAACTAACAGCACCCAATATTTAACCATCTTTTTACACCCTAAGATAATAGTGTTACTGTCCTGAATTCACAGTTGTCTTTCTCCTAATTTAATCGCCGAGATCCTTGTCGGCGCTGCAATTGAAACCATCTTTCCCGTGAGAATGTTTCCCTAGATTTAACCATCTTTATACACCCTAAGATAGGAGTGTTACTGTTCAGAATTCACAGTTGCCTTTCACCTATTCTTATCGGCGAGATTCTTTGTCTACGCTGCTACTGAACCCATCTTTCCCATGGGAATTTCCCTAGATTTAACCATCTTTATACACCCTAAGATAGGAGTGTTACTGTTCAGAATTCACAGTTGCCTTTCACCTATTCTTATCGGCGAGATTCTTTGTCTACGCTGCTACTGAACCCATCTTTCCCATGGGAATTTCCATAGATTTAACCATCTTTTTACACCCTAAGATAGGAGTGTTACTGTTCAGAATTCACAGTTGCCTTTCACCTATTCTTATCGGCGAGATTCTTTGTCTACGCTACTACTGAACCCATCTTTCCCATGGGAATTTCCATAGATTTAACCATCTTTATACACCCTAAGATAGGAGTGTTACTGTTCAGAATTCACAGTTGCCTTTCACCTATTCTTATCGGCGAGATTCTTTGTCTACGCTGCTACTGAACCCATCTTTCCCATGGGAATTTCCATAGATTTAACCATCTTTTTACACCCTAAGATAGGAGTGTTACTGTTCAGAATTCACAGTTGCCTTTCACCTATTCTTATCGGCGAGATTCTTTGTCTACGCTGCTACTGAACCCATCTTTCCCATGGGAATTTCCATAGATTTAACCATCTTTTTACACCCTAAGATAGGAGTGTTACTGTTCAGAATTCACAGTTGCCTTTCACCTATTCTTATCGGCGAGATTCTTTGTCTACGCTGCTACTGAACCCATCTTTCCCATGGGAATTTCCATAGATTTAACCATCTTTTTACACCCTAAGATAGGAGTGTTACTGTTCAGAATTCACAGTTGCCTTTCATTTATTCTTATCGGCGAGATTCTTTGTCTACGCTGCTACTGAACCCATCTTTCCCATGGGAATTTCCATAGATTTAACCATCTTTTTACACCCTAAGATAGGAGTGTTACTGTTCAGAATTCACAGTTGCCTTTCACCTATTCTTATCGGCGAGATTCTTTGTCTACGCTGCTACTGAACCCATCTTTCCCATGGGAATTTCCATAGATTTAACCATCTTTTTACACCCTAAGATAGGAGTGTTACTGTTCAGAATTCACAGTTGCCTTTCACCTATTCTTATCGGCGAGATTCTTTGTTTACGCTGCTACTGAACCCATCTTTCCCATGGGAATTTCCATAGATTTAACCATCTTTTTACACCCTAAGATAGGAGTGTTACTGTTCAGAATTCACAGTTGCCTTTCACCTATTCTTATCGGCGAGATTCTTTGTCTACGCTGCTACTGAACCCATCTTTCCCATGGGAATTTCCATAGATTTAACCATCTTTTTACACCCTAAGATAGGAGTGTTACTGTTCAGAATTCACAGTTGCCTTTCACCTATTCTTATCGGCGAGATTCTTTGTCTACGCTACTACTGAACCCATCTTTCCCATGGGAATTTCCATAGATTTAACCATCTTTATACACCCTAAGATAGGAGTGTTACTGTTCAGAATTCACAGTTGCCTTTCACCTATTCTTATCGGCGAGATTCTTTGTCTACGCTGCTACTGAACCCATCTTTCCCATGGGAATTTCCATAGATTTAACCATCTTTTTACACCCTAAGATAGGAGTGTTACTGTTCAGAATTCACAGTTGCCTTTCACCTATTCTTATCGGCGAGATTCTTTGTCTACGCTGCTACTGAACCCATCTTTCCCATGGGAATTTCCATAGATTTAACCATCTTTTTACACCCTAAGATAGGAGTGTTACTGTTCAGAATTCACAGTTGCCTTTCATTTATTCTTATCGGCGAGATTCTTTGTCTACGCTGCTACTGAACCCATCTTTCCCATGGGAATTTCCATAGATTTAACCATCTTTTTACACCCTAAGATAGGAGTGTTACTGTTCAGAATTCACAGTTGCCTTTCACCTATTCTTATCGGCGAGATTCTTTGTCTACGCTGCTACTGAACCCATCTTTCCCATGGGAATTTCCATAGATTTAACCATCTTTTTACACCCTAAGATAGGAGTGTTACTGTTCAGAATTCACAGTTGCCTTTCACCTATTCTTATCGGCGAGATTCTTTGTCTACGCTGCTACTGAACCCATCTTTCCCATGGGAATTTCCATAGATTTAACCATCTTTTTACACCCTAAGATAGGAGTGTTACTGTTCAGAATTCACAGTTGCCTTTCACCTATTCTTATCGGCGAGATTCTTTGTCTACGCTGCTACTGAACCCATCTTTTCCATTGGAATTTCCATAGATTTAACCATCTTTTTACACCCTAAGATAGGAGTGTTACTGTTCAGAATTCACAGTTGCCTTTCACCTATTCTTATCGGCGAGATTCTTTGTCTACGCTACTACTGAACCCATCTTTCCCATGGGAATTTCCATAGATTTAACCATCTTTATACACCCTAAGATAGGAGTGTTACTGTTCAGAATTCACAGTTGCCTTTCACCTATTCTTATCGGCGAGATTCTTTGTCTACGCTGCTACTGAACCCATCTTTCCCATGGGAATTTCCATAGATTTAACCATCTTTTTACACCCTAAGATAGGAGTGTTACTGTTCAGAATTCACAGTTGCCTTTCACCTATTCTTATCGGCGAGATTCTTTGTCTACGCTGCTACTGAACCCATCTTTCCCATGGGAATTTCCATAGATTTAACCATCTTTATACACCCTAAGATAGGAGTGTTACTGTTCAGAATTCACAGTTGCCTTTCACCTATTCTTATCGGCGAGATTCTTTGTCTACGCTGCTACTGAACCCATCTTTCCCATGGGAATTTCCATAGATTTAACCATCTTTTTACACCCTAAGATAGGAGTGTTACTGTTCAGAATTCACAGTTGCCTTTCACCTATTCTTATCGGCGAGATTCTTTGTCTACGCTACTACTGAACCCATCTTTCCCATGGGAATTTCCATAGATTTAACC
Organism: Acanthosepion esculentum; assembly: GCA_964036315.1. NCBI lineage: Eukaryota > Metazoa > Mollusca > Cephalopoda > Sepiida > Sepiidae > Acanthosepion > Acanthosepion esculentum. Next base: position 51,112,453 of record OZ038486.1, read on the forward strand.
ATCTTTATACACCCTAAGATAGGAGTGTTACTGTTCAGAATTCACAGTTGCCTTTCACCTATTCTTATCGGCGAGATTCTTTGTCTACGCTGCTACTGAACCCATCTTTCCCATGGGAATTTCCATAGATTTAACCATCTTTTTACACCCTAAGATAGGAGTGTTACTGTTCAGAATTCACAGTTGCCTTTCACCTATTCTTATCGGCGAGATTCTTTGTCTACGCTGCTACTGAACCCATCTTTCCCATGGGAATTTCCATAGATTTAACCATCTTTATACACCCTAAGATAGGAGTGTTACTGTTCAGAATTCACAGTTGCCTTTCACCTATTCTTATCGGCGAGATTCTTTGTCTACGCTGCTACTGAACCCATCTTTCCCATGGGAATTTCCATAGATTTAACCATCTTTTTACACCCTAAGATAGGAGTGTTACTGTTCAGAATTCACAGTTGCCTTTCACCTATTCTTATCGGCGAGATTCTTTGTCTACGCTGCTACTGAACCCATCTTTCCCATGGGAATTTCCATAGATTTAACCATCTTTTTACACCCTAAGATAGGAGTGTTACTGTTCAGAATTCACAGTTGCCTTTCACCTATTCTTATCGGCGAGATTCTTTGTCTACGCTGCTACTGAACCCATCTTTCCCATGGGAATTTCCATAGATTTAACCATCTTTTTACACCCTAAGATAGGAGTGTTACTGTTCAGAATTCACAGTTGCCTTTCACCTATTCTTATCGGCGAGATTCTTTGTCTACGCTGCTACTGAACCCATCTTTCCCATGGGAATTTTCATAGATTTAACCATCTTTTTACACCCTAAGATAGGAGTGTTACTGTTCAGAATTCACAGTTGCCTTTCACCTATTCTTATCGGCGAGATTCTTTGTCTACGCTGCTACTGAACCCATATTTCCCATGGGAATTTCCATGGATTTAACCATCTTTTTACACCCTAAGATAGGAGTGTTACTGTTCAAAATTCACAGTTGCCTTTCACCTATTCTTATCGGCGAGATTCTTTGTCTACGCTGCTACTGAACCCATCTTTCCCATGGGAATTTCCATAGATTTAACCATCTTTTTACACCCTAAGATAGGAGTGTTACTGTTCAGAATTCACAGTTGCCTTTCACCTATTCTTATCGGCGAGATTCTTTGTCTACGCTGCTACTGAACCCATCTTTCCCATGGGAATTTCCATAGATTTAACCATCTTTTTACACCCTAAGATAGGAGTGTTACTGTTCAGAATTCACAGTTGCCTTTCACCTATTCTTATCGGCGAGATTCTTTGTCTACGCTGCTACTGAACCCATCTTTCCCATGGGAATTTCCATAGATTTAACCATCTTTTTACACCCTAAGATAGGAGTGTTACTGTTCAGAATTCACAGTTGCCTTTCACCTATTCTTATCGGCGAGATTCTTTGTCTACGCTGCTACTGAACCCATCTTTCCCATGGGAATTTCCATAGATTTAACCATCTTTTTACACCCTAAGATAGGAGTGTTACTGTTCAGAATTCACAGTTGCCTTTCATCTAATCTAATCGGCGAGATCCTTGTCTACGCTGCTATTGAACCCATCTTTCGCATGGGAATTTTTACAAAAGCAAATGTAACAATATTTACATTGCTCGGACTATCATCCTCATCGTTGTTGCCATATTTATCACAACGTTTCGGCCGTTGTACGCTCCGGTCTTCTACAGATGGTTGGAATGTCGAATTGAACCCTTTATGTCGCTCGCTGGGGTAGACAGTTCTAGTTCCACATTCCATACCTAATGAATGTCAGTTATCAGTTATCTCCAGTTAATTCCCCTCTCCGAGTTCTCCACTGCCTTAACCAGAAATATAGACAGATACTAAATGTAACAAACCAGACTAGAATCCGAACTACGCGGGCCTAGCCAGTACTCAACACTAAGACGTCTTGCCAATCCCTGTTTCAGGCTCTTGCTCAGACACATCTGTTTTTTTTCAGCACTTTTATAGCCTACGTGCTGTTTATACGGACAAGTTATAGTTTCTGGAAAAGATTAGATAATCTCTCATATAGTAAATAAGCCAGTAAGACCCACAATGCCCCGCACATTGCATCGAAAACCTCTTTGCGTTACTTTGGTGAGATGTAAATTCCGTTCTTGTAGTTTCTTCCTCCGAAACCTTGTCTTGTGGAATCGATTTTAACAAAATGTGTAAAAACAAAGAGTGAATAAGGATGTTCAGTAGAAATGAAAAAAAGTATTTTGCGTGTTAAAATATGCTTGAAAAAGCGAACATTTTCCAGATTTTCTAGTTAGGTAGGAAGACCTTCATCACTTGACTGACAATATTCATAGTACTGATGGTTGAGGAGGGGGCTTCAAATCCGCCTATTTTTTTTTACTGGAACTGAAAACTAAACATGAGATTAAATTTGTCCTCTTTGACAATGTTATTGAGCTGAGTTGTATCATTTGCTGAAAATCATTACTGTCATTAATTTTCAAAATAAATCATAAGACTTCATTTGTATTTTTTTTTGTTCCTGAAACAGAAGCTTCTTTAAGAAGTGTAAAATGAAATCTTATAATTTATTTTGAAAATGAAGACAAGTCTTATATGCAGAGAATTATTTAGGTCTTATTCCAGAAAATACAGGGTGTCCCCCAAAATTTGACATCAGTTTGTAGTCTAATAACATAGCCAATTCTCACTCAAAGGATCTCAAATTTTAACAAAATTTGTAAAAACAAATGTTTGATTTTTCTTCTTTTCAGAGTGAATAAAGATCTTTAGTAGAAATGAAAAAAAGTATCTTTGTCCTGATCTTTGTCGCCATATTTATTACAAAGTTTCGGCCGCGATCGTAACATGAAGAAATAAATAAAATAAAATTGATGCTTTTATTCTGAGATTCTGATATATTAACAAATTACATTTGTATCATTTTCTCAGTGCATTCGATTTTCAATGATGATTTAATGTTTAATGATTTTAATTTCAATGAAATTAGAAAATGAAAAGAAAAAAAGAAAAACTTGAAATTAATTCAACTGTAGAAAATAAAGTCTATTCTTATATTATTATATCTCACGAAAGATGATCTAGTGGTATCTGCTATAAGATGTAAACATATATTGACACGCAATAAGCTTTGAAAAACAGTTTTCGATTTCAGATCCTTATTTATTTCTCCATCTAGAAATACAGTGTAACCCGGATATAAGATAAACCCGGATATAAGAGAGATTTTATCTGGTCCCAAATTAGAGCCATACTTACCTAAACAAAATATACCAAACCATGATATAAGATAAACCCGGATATAAGAGACTTCTTCTCCGGTCCAGACAACTCTCTTATATCCGGGTTACACTGTATATATAATCGTGCTACAATACAACGCACTTGACTTTAAGATTAGGTTCAACTATGAAACAGACTTTTGTTACCCTGCGTTGACATAAATACCGCAACTATTTGCATATCTCACTCATTGAAGCATTATGGATAACAGAGTTAATTATCTCTGGCTTATTCTTACGATTAACTGACCTTTATAGCTATTTTCAAACTTACAAAAAGCCGTGAAAGGCCCACTTGCAATCCAGCAACATGTGACTCCATGAGCGAAAGTTATTTCCAATTATAAGTTTCAGGAATGTTTCCAGCAATCTTTACCCAAAATGCATGGCTTCAAAATGGGAGTACTTGAAATGCGACAATTGCCAATAATAGAGTGACCTGGTAATCAAGCATTACATCCAGAGATCTTTCCATTAATTAAATTCCTACGACCTATACATACACCGGGTATAACAGTAAAAGTGTCCATCCCACAAAATGTTTAATATATAAAAATAATACTAAAATAATTGAATTACTTTTTTCCAGGTTTTCTGATAAGACGTTTAGCCATCTTGACACCATTTGTCATGAGAATCACTGAAAAACCCTTTGTATTATTCAGCTAGAAATTGAACAGGCTAAAATAGGTTTGTGTCAGCCCCACTATGCCTTCTCAACTGAGCAATGGTGAAAGGAAAAATCATTCAGGCCTTCAGTAATGGCACCAACTTTCATACTCTGGCATCCACCTTCAATGTCCATTCAAGAACAATCAAGAGAACTGTGAATAAGTTTTAAAAACGAGGGAACGGTAAAGAGGAAAACTGGTTCTGGAGGTCACAACAGGAAGATGGAGTATCATTTCAACTTTAAGCTAAATAGATCAATTAGAAAAGATACAAGAAATATATCAACCCATAAGACGCTTGGTGTATGAGAGAGGAGTTTCAGCTTTGAAAATCCAAAGAGCAGCGAAAACATACTTGAAAATGAAATCGTAAGTGAAACGTGTGAGGCACCTTGTTGCTAAAGGATAGAAAGTTAAAAGATTAGACAGGGTGAAGATCACCTTCAATAAGTTGGAAAATTATCCTGACATAACACACACACACACACACACACACACACATACATACATACATACATATATATATATATATATATATATATATATATATATATATATATATATATATATATGTGTGTGTGTGTGTGTGTGTGTGTGTGTGTGTGTGTGTGTGTGTGTGTGTGTGTGTGTGTGTGTATGTATGTATATGTATATAATGGATGTCAGTTCAATAGCTGGTTAAGGCGGTGGAGAACTTGGAGCGGGGTATTAACAGGAGATAACTGATATCCATTAGACATGGCACGTGGAACTAGAGCAGTCTACCCCAGTGAGCGAAATAAAGGGTTCATTTCGACATTCAAAACACCTGAAGAAGGCCGGAGTGTACAACGGCCGAAACGTTGTGATAAATATGGCAACAAAGATGAGGACGATAGTCCGAACAATGTAAAACATGAACATTTCATTTAAATAGAAAAAATGGAAATAAATAATTAGTAAATAAAATTTCAGAATTCAGACGGAGTTGATTTAGACGTTAGAAGGAACCGGAAACCCAATTCTAAACAGGAAACAGGGATAAACTTCTACTCTTAGCATATATATTCATGACGTATTCACGAAGCTTATGTCATGCAGATAAATGGTTTTCAATCTACGTTTTTAGTGTTAGCTTCCTTATAATTCACTGTATCTTATATTAAAACAGGACCATTTCTAAGTAACAATAAATGAATGTTGTTTTATTGGTTTCATAGCAAAAGTTTATACGGCCTCAACTCTATATGACCTCAAATCTATACATCCTCAACTCCACATGACCGTATAACTATACGACATCAACACAATATGACCTCACATCTATACGACGCCAACAACCTCACATCTATACGATGTCAACGCCACACAATCTCTAAGTTTAAATGAATGAAGAATATTTGTTGTTTAGATATTTGTTGTTGACTATTTATTTCTTCTAGTAATTTCCTGAATCAGCCGCTCCAAATATCGGCAACTTTCTTCCTTTTTGGAATGTCCAAAAGAACATTTTCAGTAGATATAATTATAATGGCTCTATAATATCCGGCATGGTTGTGGCAATATGTAAATCTTTATCGTCTGCCATCTCCATTCTTAGGAAAGAAAATCCAACTTTTGTCCAGCAATGTATGATTAACCCTTATTTTTCTTACACGTTGTTGAAAGTGAGATGGAAACGAAAATGACAACTCTACTAGAAACAATCGAAGACTGTAACGTGTATGAAGTGTAATATTGTTATCTTGCGTCAAGACTCGGATGAATTTGCGTTTCTCAACGAAATTTTCATGTTCAACATATCGATTCTTATTAGGAGAACCACTTTAGAGAAAAAAATATAAAATTTATATTCAATGTGTTCGTCATGTACATAGTACAAAAATCATTGTTTACTGCTATATCCTGTTAACTATTTTGAAATATAGAAAGGATTTCACTCACTGGCAGTTCTCGTCTGAGGAAAAATGTTACACTTTTCCGCAAAAAAAAAAAAATGAAATGCAATTTTAATGATCAGGTCGTTTTATTTCTTCATTTTATTTCTCATTACAAATTCATTTTCTGTATACCGTATTTTCCACACTATAGTCTGTACCTCTATATAACCCGCACTCCTATAAATTCAACTATCTGTACATAACTGGTTCGACGCTAGAGACCGGTTTTTGTGAAGCTATGCTCCCCTAAACCTTATATGACCACTCATGGTTCGAAGACACAATTCATATATAACCCGCAATTCTATATAACCCGAACCCTACATATTTCGAGAAAAAAGTCGCGGGTTATATTCCGGAAAATACAGTAATTCTTTCTAACGCATTTTACGTATTAACTAATTATTCATTCTCGCTTTCTTATGCGCAGGGAAAAAAGGCACATACGAGAGTGAAGCAATAATTTCGAAAGTAGACAACCGGTAATGAGATTTTCGTCTGAGGTTTTCACTGTATAATGTTCAATCAATAAGATTAATACTCCTCTACAAATGAAAGGAATTGTTACGGTAGGATAATATATTGAAAAATCGATTTTCTGATTTGGCGATTATCACAAAAATTTGTTACACTAAATAAATATCTACGTATCAATCTTATATTTTCATAGATGGAAATATATTAATTTCTACCTTATGATTATTATTTGAAAACGAACTTCAGACAACAATAAGAATCTTATTTAATTTCCAGTTAATAATCATATGCTGAACAGATTCATTTATTTATAATGAAAAACGTAAAGGATGTCTAATTCCTAGCAAGACCGCTGTGATATACCTCAACAATAAATGATCTTCACTTGAATTGATAATTTGTGTTTGTCATAAAGCTGCTCACCTTCCATCATCACTGATTGAATACGGAATGTTCTCCAGCCATGTTGAGCGTGCGTAGTTTCAATGGATCTCTTTCTCTTGAAAGTCGACTGTGAATCAAGTTCATTTCACGCCTTAGTAGTAACTCATATATACGATATGTCGCTAAAAATGCTAGGAAGATGTTCACCTACTTGACGGGAAGCAGTTATTATTTCATTTTGTTCATTGGTGATTATCGACCCGGGAAATAGCATTTCCAAGATGGTTGCATTCGCTTTCGCTCAAATTATTTTGCTGCCTGCAAACCATCTCTTAGACGTGATGACGCATGCCTCTCGCTGCTCTATCGCCACTTCCCTGGAGAGAGCTCAGACAAATTACATTCCTCAGTTCATCCAGTTCTAACCTTCACAGCTGGAACCCGCCACTTCTATTGGTGAGAAGTAAGCTCCACTCGAGCGTCTTCCCGCGAACCAGTTCTGTGAAACCGATTCCCAAGAGGATGTTATTCCGATCACTACAATCTTAACCTGTTCAAGTCCCAGGTTAACTTGCCCACATATCCGCATAAAAATATTTTTCATCATATGTAAAAGGAAGATTTTTTTTTTTTAAATATGAAAAAGGCAGATATTACTGGTTAAAAGCGGCTGCAGATAGTGGGATTTAAACTTAGCGGTTCTCGGGAGAAAACACATGAAGAACACGTATATGCTTTACAAATTTTCCCAATTGATTCCAAATTAATCTCAGAAATATGGTATACACTATTGAACAGAAAAAGATAAAACACAAAATCTACACGCAGTTTTCAACTATCCAATCTTGGTGAATTGGTAAAAAATGACTTTATTACAAAACACGAATAGATTACAACAATTGTTAAAGAAAAAAGGTACCGATTAAAAAAGACACACACACACAGACACAAACACACACACACACACACAGACACAAACACACACACACACACGGCCACCTGCACTAATGCAAAGCTCTTCAGTAAAAAGAATGGAGCACTTTGGCTGATGGCATTTGTTTACATTAGTAAAAACAATACGCTAGATTTAGTTGTGTAACTCTACCGAGTGAAGATAGCTCTGGCTGACACCTAATCAGTTGAGTTTCAATCCTGGCTTGAGGCATTCGGATGTCTAGTCGCACTGAGGAGCTGGGATACAGCGAAACAGTACTGTCTGTGAATGACATATATATATATATATACATACGCACACACACACACACACACACACATATATATGTATATACACACACACACACACACACACACACACACATATATATATATATATATATATATATATAAATATATATATGTGTGTGTGTGTGTGTGTGTGTGTGTGTGTGTGTGTGTGTGTGTGTGTGTGTGTGTGTGTGTGTGATCGACTTCACGCCATGCAAGTTAGTAAAGACACAAGTGTTAACTGGGGGTAGAAGAATTATAAACAAACATTACTAATGGTCGAAAAGTTACTGATGAACGAGAGTAATCTGGACAGTAGATAGCGATTGACATTGCATTTAATTTTTGCAAATTAAAATTGGCTGGAAAGCATGTAGTCGGAAGGAAGTTCAGCAAGCGATAAGTGTGAGAAAAGAAATTGTTAGCATAGAACTTACGGTTACATTTACCTAACTCAACCGTAAATTGATGAGACCTCGGCGCCAGGTTTGCAGAACGCTTAAATTAAAAAAAAGAAGGTTTAGTTACCATACCGGAGACTTCATCCAAACGATTACAATGAATGTATTTATAAATATACTGTTCAATAAATAAATGAGCCGTCTACTCAAATATGAGTATCTACTAAATATAAGTGAACCACTATTCTGTGGAACCGACTCCGAAGAGTCTAAGTGTAACCGTTATCTTCTCTATATATCCGCATAAACAGTGCTCCTTCCTCTGTAACCCTCTATCTCAAGTGGCTCGCGGGTCTTGTACAGCCTCACTATAATAAAGTAAAATAAAATAATATTTTGGGGCCTCACTATAATAAAGTAAAATAAAATAATAATTTTAGTAATATATGAATGTATCTCTTTTCCAATCGTTTACGGGTTAATAGAACAAACTACACCGCTTACCTTTGGTGGCAACCAGTTAACGAGGACAATTTCGTATTCAAAACGTGTTAATTGTGGGACCAATAACTCCATTCTGTAAAAATATATTTGCTTCAGGAACCATACTATCAACATCTAACAGGGTGTGGTTTTGGCCCCTGTACACCACAGTAAAAAGAAACACGTCAACTAACAACATAAGCAGTTTAAAATATGCAACGGGTAAATTCAAGATTTAAGCTGTTTAGATTGCCGGAAAATCTTATTTATCAGAGAGAGTTTATTTTAAAGACGGCGTTTTTTTCTCCCTTCCTCTCGAAAGATAAAGCAATGACTGTTGAAAGGAAAGTCATTTTATTCTTGATGAAAAAGCACAGGAAGGAATTCTGGAGGTTCACTTTTGCGAATAAAAAAATATTTTTAGTTTGAAATTAAAATGATAGCATTTCACCGATTACATATCTCGTTACTCGAAACTGCTTTTTTTTTGTTTTTTTAATCAATTTAAATTTTAGGTCTAAAAGGCAAAGAAATACATTTGAGAAATAAAAGAAGAAACAGAATTCAGTGAGATGAGATGTGCACATTTCGTTGGGATCGCCTTTATAAATAAGTATATGTAAACATTTCAAAAACGTTGGAAAGCATCCTTGCATTAATAATCAGATTACACTGATAATGAACTCATAGAAAAAAGCAATTGAATACGTGCAGAACAAGCTAGCTAGCTAACTAGGTAACAAACTAAATAGAATGGAAAACAAATAGTTAAATACAGAGTCAAAACAAACTTTCGGAGATTTTTTTAAGTGAGTTTCAATATATATAGATTTCTAAACTGATATTTTCAGTCACATATATGCCATAATGTTGCTCAAGATTTCGCCAACTTTGAGGCGGCTTCATGATTCCATCCTCTTTCCGGCTGATGACTTTGTCTAAGAGTACTTAATTTTTTTAAAGAATAATGCATTTACCATTCAGATAATTTTGTAGCGTTCAATAGAAGTGTTAATCCAAAGATACATGATCAGGCGAGAATGGTAGATGTAATAAAAGGTGACACGTTGCGCCTTCTCAGGCTAACGTTCTCAGCGGACATAAAGTGGAAATACCATATAGAATTCATTGCTAGGTCAACTGCTAAATATGTTGGTTCAATGTATCGTGCGAGACAATTGTCTCTCCAGAATCTGTTACATATCTATAAGTCTATCATTCGTCCATACTTAGAGAACTGCTGGCACATATGGTCCGGTGCCTCTGCTATTTACCTTGGGCCCGTTGACAAGATCTCAAGAAGTATCAGCAATATTATTGGTCCTGATCTGGCGGCTCGGCTTCAGTCACTTACCCACCGTCGTAAGTTTGCTTCTCTGTACCTTTTCTATAAATACTTTAATGGTAAATATTCAGATGAACACTTCGCTCTGGTACTTAGAGTTACTTCTGCATCTTGGTGTTGCGTGCTTTCTGTATAATGCCCGAACCCGTTTGTTGAAGACTGGACATAATATGAATGGAATTAAAGGTGGCTTCTTTTTATTTTATTATAATTGTAATTTTTTTTTTTGGTTGCCTATAAGTTTACTTATTAAAGATATCATTTCATTCTTCAAAACAGCAATTATTTTCTTGTTAAGGGGGCTGTGAAAAAGAAAATGAAAATGAAAGGATAAAAAAAAAAATTAAAGAGAGAATCAAAACTTGGACAAACCAAACTAGCTCGACCAAAATAAAACTAGAAATGTTCGACGGAAATAATTTCTCCTGAAACGAAAATTATTTGAAAAAAACAAATACAATGCAATATATATATATATATATATATATATATATACATATATATATATATATATATATATATATATAGAGAGAGAGAGAGAGATAGATAGATAGATAGATAGATAGATAGATATAGATATATATAGATAGATATATATGGAGTATTTATATAGACATTAACAGAAACATATGCAAATATATAGGTTAATGTTGCTTGATTTGTTTTTTTGGTTTACGACATGTATTTTTTCTTTCTTTCTTTTACTTCTTCCGTTCTTTCATTTAATTCTTTCTTTCTTTAATCTAATTTTTCTTCCTTTCTTTCAGCCCTTTAATTTATTCGTTTTTCATTCTTTCTTTTTTTCATTCTTTCTGTTAATTCTTTCTTGCATACAATTCATTCATTCTTTTATTTAATTTTGTCTTCTAATTCTATCTTTCTTGCTTTTATTTTCCAATTAATTAATTCTTTCTTTCTTTTCATTATTTTTTCTTCTAAGGGGGGGAATTTAAAGCTGCTTTATATAAATAGAGAGGAAGATAGATATATCAATATTAGGAGTTAGGTATTGATAGCTAGAAGGTTAGACAATTTGTCAGTAAAAGAAAGCGAGTGGGAGTTAGCTGGATTTATAAAGAGATTGGGATTGCGTCAAGTAGTCAAAATACTAGTAAACAGCAATATTGATAATAACACTGAAAGTGTATATTTGTTGAACGAAGTTATTGACAAAGCAAGATCAAAGCGACCACATAAATCAAAATCACAGGTCCTAATTACGAAATAGCCGTCAAATTTCTTGCATTTGTCTTTCAGTATGAAAAGATTACGGCTCCTATCTCTACAGTTGCACCTAGCTCTTTCTCTCTCTCTTTCTCTCTCTCTGTCTTTCTCTCTCTATCTATCACATTTTTTTTAAGCGTATCACCCCAAGCAAGGCTGGAGGCCACTATCACGCATGGGGTTACAGAAGGGTTGGAGGAAGAGCAGACAGGAGTGGTAAAGGAGAGGATGTGGAGAAAGAGAAAACTAGTGGGTCGATCAAGGCAAGGGGGTTACAGAAGATTTCACACACACATGAGTTTACTATTGTATTTTTATGTACTGTGTCTGATCATTATGATGGCTCTTCACGTCTTCCTATCTTTTCTTGTTCCAATCAGCCTCCTATCTATCCCAGTTTCTGTTCATTTACAGAATGTAGATTACTCGGAGAAGGACAAATCTGTATTCAGACTCCAGTGACCGTGTGGTAGGCGGCTAAAACGGCTCCCCCACTCCACCCTGGTCTCCGAGACGACAGTCATTCACCACAAATATTAGCCTCACTAACCCATGAGTGTTGAATACGGCTAATATGCTTTCGGAAATTCTGTTCAAACCAAACCGAATTTCTCTCCAACTCGTGTCTTGTATGTCTTTTTTTTTTCTATTTTATTGGTTATCACCTACCTGTTCTGACTAAATGTATTCGTTTTTTTGTTTGTTTTATTTTATGTTTGTTCCGTTCGATTCGATTCGTATGCTTCTTGTCATCTTTAGCACGACTTCCATACCTTTAACGTTAAAGTTTAACGTTTTATTATTAACTTTCGATGTCTCTGTTTCTATGTCGAAATATTCTCGTGGCCTACTTACTTGTGATGGTAAATAGTCACATATTTCTCAATATTAACAGAGGCTACTCTTCTAGAAGGCTAATTTCCTAGATGCGCAGATTATCTCTTCTTGAGGGCGTGGCATAATTCAATATTCCTCCCACGAAAATCTCCCTTTGACCTTGTTCGGTATAAACTTTAAATTAGTAAATATGACAACATTAATTTTATTTCTCTCAACATTCCTGACAGTCGTTTTCGTATTTCTACGCTGCTTCCTCTCGTCCTTATCACTCATTCCTTTCTTTTGATTATATTTAAGTTTATTGTTTTACTTTCCTTTTTCTTGAGTTTTTTGCTTTCTTCTTCAGTTCAAAGCTTCTTATGTAATTTCATGTATTATTTTGTATTTTTTTCTTTCTTTTACTTCTTCCGTTCTTTCATTTAATTCTTTCTTTCTTTAAATCTAATTTTTCTTCCTTTCTTTCAGCCCTTTAATTTATTCATTTTTCATCCTTTCTTTTTTTTCATTCTTTCTTTTAATTCTTTCTTGCATACAATTCATTCATTCTTTTATTTAATTTTGTCTTCTAATTATATCCTTCTTGCTTTCATTTTTCATTTAATTAATTCTTCCTTTCTTTCTTTTCATTAAGTTTTTCTTTTAATTCTCTCTTTCTTGCTTTCATCCTTTCTTTCAATTAATTCATTTTTTCTTTTATTGAATTCTTTTTTCTAAATATTTCTTTCTTCCTTCCTTTCATCTTTTCTTTCAATTTGTTCATTCTCTGCATATCTATTCATATTTTCATCACGTACATCACATTCATTATTCCTTTCGCCTTTCCCAATTGTTTTTTCTTCTTTTGCTTTACGTACTTACAATTTGACTTTCCTTTCGTTCCGACTATAACCGCTTTCTTTTTTCGCGTATTCTTCACACACAAATAGTACACACACACATGCACGCACACGCACAGACATACATGCATGCATACATACATACATACATACATATATATATATATATATATATATATATATATATATATATATACAGTGTAACCCGAATATAAGAGACCCGGATATAAGAGAAACTCGGATATAAGAGAAACACGGATATAAGAGAGATTTTATCTGGTCCCAAATTAGAGCCTGTGTTAATAAAACAAAATAGACCAAACCCGGATATAAGAGAAACCCGGATATAAGAGACTTATCCGGTCCCGACAACTCTATATCCGGGTTACACTGTATATATATATACAGTGTAACCCGGATATAAGAGACCCTGATATAAGATAAACCCGGATATAAGAGAGATTTTATCTGGTCCCAAATTAGAGTCTGTGTTAATGTATATATAATAGATCAAACCCGGATATAAGAGACTTATCAGATCCCGACAACTCTCTTATATCCAGGTTACACTGTATATATATATAGGTAGATAGATAGATAGATAGATAGATAGATAGATAGATAGATAGATAGATATATGTTTGCTGCTTGTATGCGTTTTTTAATCAAGAAATTGCATTAATATTGATGTGAACGGTCAAAGCAGCTCTTTGGTTTGTTAACATGAAAAATACAAGAAGCTGCATCCTAACAGAAACACCTTTATAGCATCATTAAATTGTGGACATGAGGATGGCACGATGTATATAAACAAATCCTTCCTTATATATGGGAAGCTGTTGAAAATAACTGAGACCGATTAAGAAGGACTTTATTAACAAAAAATAATGGTTTGTTATTTTGTCTTAATTTTGATACAAAATACACCCACACACGTATATATATATAAATATAATATGTACGCGCGTGTGTGTGTGTATGTGTGTGTGTGTGTGTGTATGTATGTGTGTGTGTTTTTCTTGCTTTAAAAGTAATGTAAATGACGGTGTTTATTGGTCAGTAGAAGTCAGTTGACTACCAATTTGTTTTCATTTTCAGATATATGGGCATCAGTCAAATAGCTGTCTCCCAGGGTGCCTTGAAGCGTCAACCAAATCATTTCACTTTATGAGTTGCGTCCGGTTGTATCCAGATCGTAAGTTTCCATCTGCCTGTCAGAAATGATTTACAGTGGGTTGACCGAGCATAGCAATATTTGCGCGCGTGCGCGCGCACACACACACACACCCACACGTGCGCTCTCTCTCTCTCTTTCACACACACACACACACACACACACACACACACATATATATATATATATATATATATATATATATATATATATATATATATATATATATATATATTATTACTATAAAAGTTACTTTTAGTGCATACACGTATTTCAGAATTTCACTGCTGTTTAAGATTCAGGTATGAAACTGAAGCTAGCAGATATAGATTTGTAGATGTCTCGAGAAAAACAGACTTTATTCAAGCCATTTTTTCGGGCCTAGTAAAATATATCCACCCGTCAATCCAGCGAACCAATGTGAACGAGCATTTCTTTAAATGAGTATGTGCTACGCCAGAATTACAGAAAGTTTTTTTTTTCATTTAGAGTTACTTTCTCCAAGACCGGTTGCCACCCAAAACTATAGAAACCAGTCTGCTCTGCTGGTGGAGGGAGAAGAGGATTCATACCTTTCCCGAGTATAATAGCGCGGATGTGAATGAAATAGATCCAACTGGAATTCGAACTCTGTTCTCCGATTCTTCAATCCTCAGCCACGATTCCTTACTTCACTGTGCCTCCTTGTAAAATACAAATATGCTTTTAAGCTTATTTTACCGTCTCGTTATTTTACCGGTAAATATTTTTTATTGTTATGAAGACAGGTGATGTTAGAAATAAGAGCACACACATTTAACACTGACGTTTAAATTATTTTCACCATCAATTGTTAAAAGAGATTAAAATCTTTTCCACCATCAATTCTCAAAGCGTAAGATAAAATCATTTATTTATCATCTATCATTAAAAGAAAAATAGTTATCTCTGAGTATTTTAAGCATTCCAGACATAACAGTTTCTGCAAATTCAAAACTTACCCTTGGGCATTGTTCTCTTGCCAAACACTGATGATAAAAGCTACAGACCAAATAATCCATGCTGTTCAAGCCCTGCCTTCACAGTTCACAGAACTGCTGTGCTGACAATCCTAACGCCCCATAACATGTTTGAGATACAGCAATTATTCTGCTGTTTATTTTTCACAACTTATCATATCCATCACAACTTCTTCCACATCTATTGAAAAGGGGTAGATTTTCATCCCATGTCTCCTGTTCTATTGTTTATTGGGTGTCTTTCTTTCTTTCTATCTTTCTTTCTTTCTTTCTTTCTTTCTTTCTTCTACCAGGGCCACTGTGATTTAGCTGTTTTAACTTTTTTGGTGATCGGCTGTGACTTTCCATTGTGAGGGTACCGGCTTGGTAGTTTGCTGACTGCTGCTTCCGATTGGTCGTTACGAGACCGAAGTCTTTGTTATCGCTTAGAGAGACTGCTCTGATCAGCAGTCGCATAATATCGGGGTATGTTTAATGCCATGTCGCGCATGAGTAGGTGTACCTGCAGGTATTTCCGGTGGTTGCTACCTTTATCTCTCATCAGATAGCGTTTTCTCAGACAAGCAATATGGCTTTCGTTTGTACAACTGCTGATGTATTTGTGGAAAGTGTCTATCATGATCTAGATAAAAACAGTGAAGCCCGGGCTGTGGCAATAGACATCTCGAAAGCCTTTGACAAGATCCACAAACTGAAAAGTTACATTGTCTCCGCAATCTTTTTTGAACTAGTCTAGTCTTTCCTATCAAATCGTGAAATGAGAGTTATCCTGAAAGGCCACTCGTCGAGATCCTATGGTACTAAAGCATTCTTGGTCCTACTCTATTATAAATGTTCATTGATGACCTGCTTGATGACAGCAGCTCCTAACTTGGTATCTATGCTGACGACGCAACAATTTGCTCCTTTCTGATAGTAAGACTTATCATTCTGAAAATGTCAAAATGACAGTCGATGTCCAAAACGATCTCAATCCCGTAGGTAACTGGTTCAAGATTTGGCTTCCTTAATCCAAAACTAAACTTCTGTCTATTAATCATTTGAGAGACCACTTGTTTCTTTCCATCAGCATGGCTGATACTAACCTCCAGGAAAGTAACATGCTGCGCCTCCTCGTCTTTATGCTCTCTGCTAATATACAGTGGAAAGACTATATTGAATCCATTGATAGATCAGCAGCTAAGAAAGTTGGTTCACTATAACCGGCGAAACAATTTTTCCCTCCAGAATCTATGTTACATATCTATAAGTCTACCATCCGTCCATGTTTAGAATATTGCTGCCATATATTGTTTGGTACCCATGCTATTTACCTTGAGCTCATTGTTAAGATCGAAAGGAGAATCTGCAGTATTATTGGTCCTGATCTGGTAGCTCGGCTCCATCCTCTTTCCCTCCGCCGTAAGGTTGCCTCTCTATGTTTTTTTCTTCTTCTATAAATACTGTCATTGTAATTGTTCGAATGAGCTCTTCGCTATGGTACCTAGCATTTTAAAATTTAAGCGCAGCACTTGACTAGCGTCAAGATCTCATCAATTTACAGTTGAGCTGACAAAATGTAGCCGTAAGTTCTATGCAAACAGTTTCTTCTCTCGCATTTCTCGCTTGTCGAAAAGCCTTCCGGCTCAGTGCTTTCCAGCCAACTTTAATTTTTAAAAATTTAAATATAATGTCAATCGCTATCAACTTTCCACCTGATTACTCTATTCTCTTTCTGCTCATCCTTACTATTTCTGTACTTAATTCTTCTACACTCTATAACCTATTATGTTTTAGCGGCATTAATCCCTGTCTTGGGGTGATTCCGATTAAAAAATGTTCAGTGGATTGGTAATTTTTCTGTTTTTTCTTCTAGTTCAGCAGCTAAACTAGAAGTTTTTTCAACACTAAGTTCCATGGCTGTACTGAACGAATATCGATTATTGTTTTATAATTCTTAGTTCTAAAACACTATCCATATTTAAAGGCAAAATAGCCTTGGTGTTTATTTTACTCGGACCAGCAAAATACCCTTGGTGTCTTTTTTATCGGAAAAAGCAAAATAGCCTATTCGTTTATATCAAAACATATGCTGCCAGTCTGGCACCGTGGTTGAACTGATAACGACACACTTTGACTAAAATTATGGTTTCCTTGACGAAAAAGTAAAGATCCTATCGGAGATCAATTTTTCATTTAGCTTTTTCATAACTTCCGAAAGCTGAAATCCAATGGGCAAATTATATTAAAATTAATATTGAACATTGGAGAATCTTTTTTTTTCTTTTCAGGATATAAATTATATAAAAATTGTTCGAATGTTATCCAATCTCTTTCGTCTTTACTTTCAGACAGTATTAAGGATGGATTTTATTTTACTTTTAACTAGATATATGCAATGATTTATGTATGTATTTAATTTGTGTAGGAATGTTTTATATTCCAAACACGGTCAGTACCTTGTGGTCGTGTTCAAAGTTGATATTATTAAATGATGGCTCTTTCTTTTTCTTTTTTTTATTAATAATGATTCCGTTATTTCTAGCCTTTTGTACATGTGGATGATGCTATTATATTTGCATTATGAATATGTTACACACACACACACACACACACACACACACACACACACACACACACACATATATATATATATATATATATATATATATATATATATATATATATAGTCAAACTAGAAGCTTTTCGACGGCCAGTCATTTCGTTCCAGTGACCATCATGCCTCGCCCTTCATTGGTTAATTCTTTCGGCCGACATTATCCATCCTGATGGATAAATTCTTTGCCGTAGTTTCTATTAACACCTGCAACCAGATATTCATCCTGATATCAATCATCTTTGGAGTACCTAATGTTTATTCGACAGCCACTCATTTCGAACCAACGGACATCATACCTAGCCGTTCATTGGCTAATTCCTGCGGCCAACATATTCACCCTAATGTCCACTCTTTTCTGTCGTAAATTTAGTTAATTCATACGGTCGGTTTTCCTCCTGACATCTATCGTCTTCGGTCGAACCAAAAGCTTATCCATCTGTCTGTCTTATCATCCCAGTGACTATCATACCTCTCCGTTCGTTAGTTAATTCCTGCAGCCAGCATATTCTTCCTGATGTCCACTATCTTCTGCAGTAATTCTACATAATCCTTTCTACCAGTTATTTACGCCTGGCATAATTCATCTATGGTCGAACCAGAAGTTTATATGACAACCAGCCATTTTGCCTCAACGTCTAGTACATATTGCAGTTCTTAGTTTGAATTTTATGATTCGCTACTCGTCCTGTCATCAGCCCAGCTTATAAGTTCGGAATCAACATGTCCGAATTCCTGTCAACTTTTCTTCAGCTGTGACTAAGGCAGTTCTGCCTTTTTGTTCGGACGACCAGTGCCTTCAAAACTTAGACAAATTTCGACGAACTTCTTACTTTGCTAACTTTGTTTATTTACAGACAAACTCTTTTAGAGGACTATACTGACTGAAATAACAAATTTGATTTTCTCGTCGAACCAGACGCCATATTTTCCAAGTTCAACTATTCCGATCAGTATACCTTGTTTTCTTTATATCATCCACCTTTTCAATTTCTGATGCAATCAATACTGAATTGGTTATTTATAATCTGAGCTATTTTTACATGGACTTGGTTAATCCACATTATATATGTACAGCTTTTTATTATTCCGTACATGAACTTTTCAACCTCCTTCTTATTGCTTGTCCACCTTTGTATAATTAGGCACTTGAACTTTTGTACAGATCCATATATGAGCTTCCATTTTTGTTCGATTTCTACAAAGATCCTGTTATCGTTCATACTTGTACATTAACTTTTGTATTTTTGAAATTTCATGTTTGACAATACTTCACAAATGTATTACTTACATGAAGTTCTATTACAACCTTGTGCCGGATTGGACCATTTGTGCATTCTTTCTGAGTTGTCAAAACTTGTTTTCGGTTTAAGTTCACCGGATACACTTTTATTTGTTTATATTTGTAAAATTTTGTAAATAAATTTTGCATAATTTTGATATATACTCGTTCTGTTATCCATTTTGCTTCACATGTCAGATTTCACGTCTTTTATTCTTAAATGTTAGCGGCCCTCCTGTGACTATTCTTACTCGGGCGTACAGGTCATTTTATATCACCCCTCCCCCGTCCAGAGAGTCCACTACAATACTCATATTTGAGTAGACACTCCGCTTATTTATTAGACAGTATGGTTTACTTTGTCTACCGGCCTGAATATTCGAGAAATCTCATCGCCGGAGAGAGCATATTTTCTCTAAAAAGATTTCTGGAGTATTCAGACCAGTAGACAAAAATAAATAAACATACTATATAATAAATAAACGCAGCGTCCAAACAACTAGGAATATCTAGTAAAATAACATTTAAATTAATGAAGCATATCATATATATATATATATATATATATATATATATATATATATATATATATATATATATATATATATATATATATACTATCTATGTTTCTCATGTTGTCTGTATGTGTGTCTGTCGTGAGCGTTGTTACCTCGTCCAAGCCGAATTTCTCACCCGATTTCGATGCGGTTTTCACCACAGGTTTGCAAATGGCTGCCGTAAGGACAGGACGGAGCCTGATTTTTGAGTTCGGACTCAGGTTCCGAAAAAATCGATAATCGAAAAAATCGATAATTGAAAAAATCGATAATCGAAAAAATATGCTTACAGAAGGAATGATCGCATTTCAACCAACTTTGACACCCTCTTAGTGTCTACCATTAGAAGTGTTGTCCAGAAGTTTCATGACCACGGACCCCTAAACAGCTCGGAAAATCGATGAAACCCAAAAACCTTTATGCTCAGATTGCGCCTGAACCACATATCGGTTTTTAGCGAAAACCGACCAGATTTATGAAGAGGCCATTGGGAGTCACCATGTGAAGTTTCAACTCTGTGCGCCCCCCCCAAAACAGAGTGCAAATCGACAATCGGTCAACCCTTAAAAATGTTTTTCCGGTTGTGTATTTCCTAAATGCAGATTAATTTAAGGTCACGCTATGCGTGGGAAGAAACAGGTCAGTGCATGCAGTGGAGTGGAAGAAAACATTTGACCTCAAATTCTGGAATGGGTGCAGGGCCATTGAAATTCGGCTTTTTTATCCCTGCTACCAGGTCTGACTTTGAGCCACAAATGACATATTCGACTTTGTCAACACTTTTGCTTTAATCGTCGCATCTTACCAAAATAAGCACTTCCTTTATTCGCGTCTTTACTGAAAAAAAAACAAACCCGTATACGTGCTGAGTGAAAATGGTACCGTCCTCAGCAGTCCATTTTCCAATTCTTTAAACCTTTTCCCCTAGCCCAGGCCGCATCCCAGACCTGACGAGGAGTTTTTGCATTAAAACAGCAGGGCTTCCTCCCAATCCATTTCAAAGCTAATGCCGGCAAACGGTTAGTGGCTTTTCGTTGTCGCACAAAAGAAACGAGCAAACGCTTCATTGCAGCTCCTTGCATTCTCATCGCCGGAATCACCTTCAAATACCTTCAGCCCGGCTGCATCTGCACTCACGTCTTGATTTGATAGCCATTAACGCATCTGTCCTTGGATAAATTGACAGCTTCCTGCTACCGTAAGTTACCTATTTGCTTAAACGTTTGCATTACCCATTTTATCTCCGCGTGCTGCTTCTACTGCGCAGCCCAATCCATCTTAGCGTTTCATACATATTTCTACCTTTTCGTAGTTCAGTTTTGCTATTAGACAGTTAACTGCTGTCGCAAATTACTTATTTTCTCAATCGTTTGCCGAACCTATTCTACCTTCACGTTACAGTTTTCACTGTAAATTGAAGTGTACTGCCTTTACTACGCGGCCCAGTACACCTCAGTACTTCACTGCCTATTTGCTTAAACGTTTGCATTACCCATTTTATCTCCGCGTGCTGCCTTTACTGTGGAGCCCAGTCCATCTTAGTGTTCCATACCTATTTCTACCTTTTCGTAGTTCAGTTTTGCTATTAGACAGTTAACTGCTGTCGCAAGTTACTTCTCTTCTGCCTTTAATACGCGACCCAGTACACCTCAATGTTTCACTACTTTTTAACCTTCAACGCTTCAACGTTTTGGTTGCGTAACCTCTTCCTACAGCTACGTTTTTGTGCTGCCAGAAAGCACGGCCCATAGCTAGGAGAAGCTTTTTTCCATATGGCTCCACTGCATTTTTAGTTTTCGTATACAACGAGGTTGCACCGCTTCAGCTTCGGCATCAATTTCTATTCGCATTCTTACACAGCATTTCTACAACCCTTCAAATGACTCCTACACTATGAACATCCGCACGTCAGCAACTGAAGACACCTAACACCGTTCACGTTACACATGCAGAACAGGCGACTGCGGAGGAGCACATAATAACTCCGGTTACAGATGATCATATAGCGTCTACTTCAACCTCTGCTTTGCACTCTTCTGCATGCCGTGTCGATGACCAACCTGACAGCTCTGCAAAGGCTGCAAAAACACCCAGGCGAGGCAACCTTAGCAGGCGTTCTAAAAAAGCCTCACCGGCTAAGGGGAAACGGGAGCAGGATTCCATTGATTGCGCCTCCTTGGGGGAGAAGCGGCTGGCGTCTATTCAACCTCTGCTTTGCACTCTTCTGAGTGCCGTGGCGATGACCGAACCGGCAGCTTTGCTAAGCGTGCCAAAATACCATGGCGAGGCAACCTTAGCAGGCGTTATAAAAGAGCCTCTGCGGCAAAGAGAAAGCGGGAGAAGGAAACCGAGGTAGAGGCCTCTTTGAGGCTTTCCAGTCAATCTCAACGGAGGCAGTATGTTTTGTCACATGAAACGCTTGGTGAGCGTAACTACCGTTTGTACTCCAAATCAGTTTACACATATTCGTTGAAAAGTAAGAGGAAACTACCTAAACGTACGATTTTTTAATCAGGCACGGGCAACGCCGCGACATGCTGCTAGTATATATATATATTTCTTAATCAAAACTTCTTTAACAATTTTTTTGTAATCTATTCATGTTTTGAAAGTCAGTTTTTAACCAATTGTCCAAGACTGGATAATAGGAAACTGCGGGTAAAATTAGTGTATTATCTCTTCTGTTCAACAGTGTATAGCATATTTTTTATATTAATTTGGGATTGTTTGGGAAAACTTGAAAAGCATGTGGTTGTTCTTCACGTGTTTACGCCCAAGAACCGCAAAACCAAATTCTAGCCGTCTTTTAACAAGGAATATCTATTTTTTACTTTTCTTTTAATCATTTTTTTTTTTTTTGCATGCGATGAAAAATATTTATATGCAGATTAACTGTAGACGAAAAAGACAGCGATTATCATAAAATGATAAACCAATGCCAACAACCAAACCAGGATTACAGACAAATAAAAAGAGGTGAACATTCTGGAAATTCATGAAACCGATGTGCCCACCAACGACTTAACTCTCTAAAATTGCTTTTTTTTTTTCGAGTGCCTTATCTGGCAAGAATTCTTTTCTCTTTTTTTTTTTTTGTTAGATATTTAAGGTGAATACAGATAATTTATAAAGTGGCGCCAATGGCCCAAAAGGAAAAAAAAAACAGTTTTGTGTAATTTTACCACGGAAAGTATATGATGTAACCATCAACATTCCGGTAAACAAAAACTAAAAGAAAACAAAATAAACAGCATCTTGAATTCCGAAATAAATTAAAAAAAGAACTCGCGCTTAAAATGAATAAATAAGCTAAAGGAACTAGTTTTTCAGTTTTATTAGTGTTTCATCACGAGATATTCCATGAGTCACGTATATTTGCAGTCGATTTGAAATTTGTTGATAAGAGAAGTTGATGAATCTTCTGACGGTGGTGATGCGATGGAAATGGAAGTTAGTGTAGTTTTCCTCCTGAGGAAATATCATGACATTAACGAGGACAATGGACGTCTTTGTTAGAGGACCTTCACTTCCAAATGAAAAGAGTGTGATCAGGCGGGAGTCAAATATCAAATTCTGTGAATTCGGCTACAATTGATACCGTGTTATACTAAAAGGCAAATCGCAGTGCTAAATCTAAAATTATTAAAACACATCCTAACGAACACGGAATCAAATAATTGGCCAAATCGGTTATGCTTTTAATTTCTGCATGGCGAGTAAATGTATGAATTCATTCTTAACCTCGAAATTTACAAGTTTTTGAAAGAAATATTTCGAGAAAATCTAATCATTAATCGGGCATTGCTTCATCGAATCGCTATTCGGTTCATTTTCATGCGGTAAACTTGGCTTAGCACCGGAAAACACGAATACAAAATACAAACATATACCGTATATACTCGCGTATCATGCGACTTTTAAAGTCCTAATTTTGAAGCTAATTTTAGGTGTGGTGGCTTCATACACGAGATATAAAATTACAGTATATACTGTGGGCCCTGGCTACGCCGTTGACTAAACTATATATCTATTTACTTGAGTCAAAACGTATAGCTCTATTTAAAATAAACACGATTTTGATAAAACTGATGTTTTACTTAACACATTACCTGCCATGAGCCCCATTTGGGTATCTGTTAAAATTAAACGCACTACATGTTATTCCTTGTATTTACATTGAATTGCTTACATATTTTGTATTTGCAGAGGTATATTTTACGACACTTAGCCTTTAAATTTTTTTATTATTAGCCGTAACTAATCATAGAAGACACTTTCTGTCGTAATTTTACGTTTCACGAGTAGAAAAATAATGACTATTTTGAAAAATATTTTTTTTATTATTTCTAATCAATATTATGTTTTGATGTTTTATACACATATATATTTGATGTTCTAGTTTCTATAAAGTTCCAAAGTACGAGCTATTTGAAGAAAACTTTAATATTGTATGTTGTCTTAATTCCTAAGACTGGGCCAAAAATGCGCATTAAAAAAATTGGCAGTTAACGATTTAACTGTATCCAATAATAATGCATGTAATATTCACATATTAGTACCGTATTATAAAATATAAACATAGTGAATATGCATCTTTTCCATTGTTTACGTTTATAAGATGTTTAGCCTTTTCTCGTTTGTTTGTTTATGGCTGTACGCGTTTACGCAACGAGTATAGCATTACTAACGATAAATTTATCAGTTTCTTTTACTTATTTAACTAGAAGACGGGACAAAGAGATGGTGGAAAAGAGGTTAGCGTATTGTAATTTGCTCTGTCAAAAAAGGAAATCGCATGGTACATGATAAAATAATTTTTTATAAGCGAAAATTTGGGGATCGCAAGATAACGCAAGCTCGTGCGTTACACGAGTCTATACGGTACATATTTTTATGGATTTTTAAAATAAAATCTGATATTATTTCTCATGATCATGCATGACTGTGGTTCTTAAACAGGGGGTACTCGTACACATTTAGGGGGTGCGATATCTATTCCTATGAGGTGATAGGATACTGAATCATGAGGGCTGGTTTATAAAGTTAACTCTAGTTTGGCGATCTTACATAAATGTATATATTGTAGAAATTTTGCCAATTGCTACCATCATAATAGCGAAAATGTATACTTAATGCATAATTAGTACAGAAAAATGAGCGGAAATTGCTTGTAAAACTGCGGTAAACTTAGAAATACTTCAGTGTGTAGTTTGTTTTGATAACGAGCGGAATTACTGAGCAAACAGCGTGAAAGAACTAATTTCAACTTGAGGGTAATTTCAACTTGAGGGTAATTTCAACTTGAGGGTAATTTCAACTTGAGGGTAATTTCAACTCGTGGGTAATTTCAACTCGAGGGTAATTTCAACTTGAGGGTAATTTCAACTTGAGGTTAATTTCAACTCGTGTGTAATTTCAACTTGAGGGTAATTTCAAATTGAGGTTAATTTCAACTCGTGTGTAATTTCAACTCGTGGGTAATTTCAACTTGAGGGTAATTTCAACTTGAGGGTAATTTCAACTTGAGGGTAATTTGCAGTCCAAGCTCCGAGCTCAGTTTCTAATAACGATTTCCCGAATAGTTCCATTTCAGTGTAAATGTGCATAATAACAAAGAAATTATGATAAAATCCACCGTTTTGAAGTTATCGAAAATAAAAGTTCGGACTCATTCGCGTCGCGGTGGGTGAATTTCAAATTAATTCTGGACCCCATCAAACATTGCTGAGATGTGTTTGCTTAAATGTGATGTTTAAATATCGTTGAATTGCGTCTGTGCTTACATATTATTTATGTGTGGAGGATGGTTTAAATATTTATGCATAGATACATTTAGCACATTGTTAATATTTTCAGAAAGCAACTTGAATTTTATGAAAGTATGCGTTAGTTGTTGCTGGGTTAGTTTATAAACGACTAAGGACAGTTGGTGTAAACTGAAGTTATAGTCAATGATTTTGTTATTTACACATGAGATCAATATCGTTTTTCATCAATTCTGGAAGAAGGTGCGAGAACTGATTGGTGGTTTGAGAGGGGCGTGAACAAGAAGAAAAGGTTAAGAAGTAAAACTTCTCGAGAGCTCCTCTCTGCGGCTGCCCGGTCTCACGCTGTCTGCTGACCTGATATGGAACAACTACATTGAGACGATTTCCGCAAGGAAAGTTGGCTCCCTGTGCCGGGCCAGGAAATTCTTCTCCCCTGAATCGATCCTCCAGATTTACAAAGCAACTATCCGTCCTTGCATGGAGTATTGCTGCCATATATGGTCTGGAGCCCCTTCTGTTTGCCTCAAGGTTCTTGATAAGATCCAGCGACGGGTATGAAATGTAATTGGCCCTGATCTGGCTTCTCGTTTGCAGTCTATCTCTCACAGACGTACCGTCGCCTCTCTCTGTCTCTTTTATAAATACTTCCATGGTAATTGCTCCGATGAGCTGCTATCGCTGGTTCCCAGGCTTCATGAATTCAAGCGTCCTACAAGGCTGACATCCCGTTCCCACCATTTCACTGTTGAAAATATTAAATGTAGACATCTCTTCTACTCCAATAGCTTCATATCTCGCACCTTACGCCTATGGAACTCCCTTCCTCATTCCTGTTTCCCTGACAGCTATAATCTCCAACTATTCAAGTGTAACGTCAATCGACATCTCCAGTTGCCTTGATCTATCCTCTATCCTTCTCCACATCCTTTCCTCTAACACTCCTATCTGCTCTCGCTCCAAATCCTCTGTAATCCCTTGCGTGCTAGTGGCTTCCAGCCTTGCCTGGGGGGGGGGAGCTTAAAAAATAGACAGGGTAGTAGACAGGGTAGACAGGGTAATGTTTTCTTAAGTAGGACTTGGCTGAGCTCGGTGAACCTAAGATGAGAACAGGTTAATATTATAGTGAACGGGGAAAGCATGCTCATGAGAGTCGATTCGTGGGAAGGAGACGGACGATTGGACTTACATCTCATTAATGGAATACGAAGGGAATGAGGTTGGTTCGCTACAATTTGCGTAGCATGGCGGGACAGCCGTAAAGCTTAGGACTGGTGGAAGAAGGAACGTCGCTCGTTTGAAAAGCTTCCATGGAAATAGCGATATAGCAGTGTGAGGGTTGTGAATTTTCGTCTTTAAAGGGATTGTAGGGTGGAAAATAATTAATCAGCCGAAGAGAGACATCTTTTTTTTTAACTCTGTTGGGACTGGAATGTGAAGACTGGGCAGCTACTGCTAATATATAGCGACAGAACTTCATTTCTGCTCTGATCTGGCTCTTGTAAAGGTATAGAATATCAGTAGGTGTCATGTAATTACTGGAGCGGTACAGGAAACCATATTCCCAGTATCTAACGATGGATCGCATGTACGAGTTCCACTTGAGATCTCGTTCTAGTCCAGTTGTAATCACTTACATTGTTTAGGGAAATCAAAAAACGATAACAAATCAAACAATCCTAAACATTAAAATAAGTTATATAATAATAACAAGAAAATGTAGGATTTAAAAAAATATTTAAAAAAATAATAATGTTTACGTTTCAGGTACGGAAAGGAGTTAGTAGATATAAATTCGATGATATCCCAACAAGAGGTGTTTTTCATTAAATAGGTAATTGAAATTTGCTTTATCGTGATGGCTTCTCGTGGCCATATTGGCACGAATTCTCTAGCTATAGGAATACATACCCTGAGGGTAAAACGACGAGACACTTTCAATTCCTTACGGTAGGCAGGGTTTTCTTTAGTAGGTCTTCTCGATTATGGGTAATTAATTTTAATTTAAAGTAAAAGAAAACAGAGTATATATATTATATATTCAGATTCTGTCAGGAAAATGTATTCAGACTTAAGGAGAAGAAAAGCTTGTATACATATTGTAATACTAAATTTATTCAGACATCACAAGTTTAATACAAGTTACCTATGTACACTACAATCACAAGAGATGCACAAAATTGTGGACATTAGCTTCCAGACATTTATTGATACGGTGAACTACTGCTTGTTCAACGTTGCCAAAATGCCCAGTGGGATGGCTGCATAAGCTATTTCAATTTCTTTTCTAAGAGCCACCAATGTAGTAAGTTTTTTTTCGATACACAATATCCTTTAGTGTTCCCCATAGGAAAAATCTAAAAACTAGAAAAGACATATTTTTCAGTTCCTGAAGTGTGTTTGTCTATTTTTGGTGTGGTGGACTCTCTCTCTCTCTCTCTCTCTCTCTCTCTCTCTCTCTCTCTCTATATATATATATATATATATATATATATATATATATATATATATATATATATATATATATAACCCCGCTTTCGAATGTAACTATTAACTGATACAACGAAAATTAAAATTTGAAACCCTACCACCCCTTGTGTAGAGGAATGGATTTCTCGGTATCCTTGGAAACCCTCAATTATGAATCTTTGCCGTGCCTTTAACAACCGTAAATTTTTAAAAAATAAGTTACTCCAAAATTCGCTTGACGAAGAAATGGAACTAATGTCTTTGGTTTAATAACAAAATTAAATTCAGGGGCTTTAGCTTCCATTTCTGAAACATGGTATCACTGCGTAGCGAAAAAAACATATTTTAAATCAATTAATTTATAATATATATATATATATATATATATATATATATATATATATATATATATATATATATATATTAAATGACAGCATAGAGGGGTAGCCGTAAATTTAGCCGGGAATATGTACAAATAATTATTATCTATAATTAGTATAAACTTTCTTGAATCTTAAATGAGGATAACTTCTACTTCCAAAAGTATTCCTAATGTTGATCTTCATTTTGCAAAAGGCTTGGTAATTCTGAGAGATACATTTTATTAATAGTTTTAATAGTTATGACATTAAGTACAATATAAGATATGTATGCGTTTGTATGTGTTCGGGTATATACAACCTAATTGTTTTGTATACTCAGGAAGTCCGAAAAAGAAAAATATATATTTTGACCAAATTAAAAGATAATTAGTTGGTGATCCGTATGGACGGAATATCTCGAAATGAACGCTATTCTCATCGAGATCTGGCCACATTCTTTGGATATATGCTCAATACGAAAATCAGAACTGATTGGGTGTGTATTGCTCTTGGTGTATTATCCCCCTTGGGACAGTCATGTTTGTGTCTAAATAGAATTCAAATTATCTCAAATATGACGCCTTTCCATGACTATCTGCCTTTCAATTTTTGGCTCGTTGTCTATTGATATTTAAGTACCTATACTCTATCTTGTCTCATATTGGGTTTTTTTAAGTCGTCATCGATTCCACATTATTCTTTTGTATATTTTTTGCTTTGGCTTTATATTTCATATATTTACTCCCCGAACTCTCACTTTATCATTTCATTCGAACTTTATAATAATATGTCATTTTCTTGGTAAGTGTTTGTAACTTTTTAAAACGCAGAAAGGCAGGTAATCAGATATGTATGACACACTTCGTCTAGGTAAAAAATTATAATAGACCGACATGAAAACAAGCAGAATAATAATACCCATACACAAGTTTGAATTTTGAGGTTATATATTTCAGTACATGAGGCGATTACACCGAGCCGCTCGTTTGGGAAGCGCTTGAAAATTATACCCAAGAATTGTAATTAGATAGAAGGAACTTTTCGTGAGCAATCAAGGGTTGAGCTAGCACGAAGTTATCGTACTTGAGGGTTTGGGCGTGTTGGCCTTGTTAAAAAAAAAATTGATCACACAAGCTTATACACTCTCTCCCAGAAACTGTAGCTAGAGTTCGATCAGCTTAGTTGCAATATGAAACACAGATGGACCGTGGGCGGTGCATCTGGCAGACGGGTATACTCGGAAACCAATAATGACGGTCATATCGAGATTATACGAATTTATACACCTATATGTGAGAAAGGATTACAGTTCATTACTTTGTTCATCTCCATTTTTATAATTGAACTCAGCCGGATGATATGTGTGGCGTAATGCATAAATTGGTAACGTTTAAGATGCAGACAGGATTTTAAAAACCGTTTAACTGTGGAAAGATTACTGGCGGCGAGTGGGGTGCAGGTTATCGAGGAGTCAACTCTTCTTGGTTATAGCATGGTTATTCGGTGTCCAAAGAGGCAGACCTCAGTTACACGTGAAAACTTGAAGTTCCCACAGGCGATGCGGAAACGATTGACAAGGAAAGTAACAATGACGTTAATATACTGTACTAGACAGTCGACACGGTCACGTCATCTTAGAGTTGATATGTCTAGATGAAACCGAAAGTTCTATGCTAACAGTTTCTTCTCTCGTGCTTTTCGCTTGTAGAAATCTCTTCCGTTTTTTATCCTTTCCAGTCAACTTTGACCTTCAAAGATTTAAATTCAATGTAAATCGTTAGTTTCTGTCTTAATTTGTGTTCTGTTATTGTTCTTTCTCCTTAATAGTGTTTTTCTCATTATCTAGCACTCAGTAACTCACTTGCGTCTTAGTGATTTTATTGCCTTGCTTCGAGTGAAATGACTGATAAAAAATACAGATATGCATGTATATTATGGTCCTTCAGAAGGTGTAAAATAATGAATATCCACAGATTCTTTTTCGTTAATATCAGTGAATTGTCATGCATTCTTTGGAAATATAGAGCAGGGGTTCCCAGTGTCTTCACCATGGAATGGTATTCAATGTTTTCTTTGTCTGGATGTGGTTGCTATCCACGACAAGAGAACCCAGATCACTTCTTGCTTTTCAAAAGCATTCATGCGAATATTCCAACTTTTCGATATATGCTGCAATACGTCTATCTATCTATCTATCTATCTATCTATCTATCTATCTATCTATC
>OZ038486.1:51145490-51152990 GCA_964036315.1 Acanthosepion esculentum
TTTATTTACACTTCTTCGACAGCTACAAGTGTAGGCATGGAGAAGCTTCAAGAGGAATGGTTGGTCCTGAGTAGTGCACGAGAGACGCGCCAAGCTACGGGATCCCACCAAAGATAAAGGCACTTCTCAATGATGAAGCCATGGCTAGTTACGTCGAAAAGCTAAATGAGTGTAGTCGAAAAACAACAAACAACCTATACTACCACTCATATTATCCCGTCTTCCCCCAAATGGTTCGGGCTATGGCAGATTTGAAACAGTATAGAAGAAGCCTACAACACCAAGATTTCACTCCATTGCATATATTCGACCCAGAGGAAATAAAAAAAATAAGACTCTTGTGTCTGGAGGGTCCCAATTCTTGTATACCCCTCCATGTATAGAGCCTTAAAATTAACATTTCCTAGGGATATTAATAGTCTCTTCTTGGAGGCCACTATGAGACTAAAATGGGCTAACCGTTGATTGTACTGTCTGTTAATATCCTTTCACGGACCCTGTATCATCCAGATCAATCATGACTGACTGGTTAGCGAGGCCCGAGGTCGCGATCTTCAGCGACTGGAAATGGATGTTTTTTCGTATACATTCACGATAATGAAGACATACTGTCTAAAACGTTTAGACTTTTCTCGGAATGTTTTGCTGGAAGTTCGATTAGTGCTCCTTGACTGGTGCACAAGTCTTCGGATGTGCCGTTTGCCCTTGTATTCGCATCTACGGCGGCCTGCCTACTTTCTACTAGATATTATTATAAAGAACGACAATTTATTTTTGTTGATATGTTTCGAAATGATCACACTCCGTATGTTGTATAGCCAATTACGAATAGAGGCATCACTTTCGGTGCAGCTACATCTAGCGAAGCTTAATTCGAAGAGCATACTTAGTTTGTTTGTAGCTGACTATAGTCCGCAGTGCAAACTATATATGAATAAGAGTATTATGGCTATCAAATCGGGAGATACTGATAAATTTGCCGTAGCTAGGGCAGAACTGATTTCCCTGCTTTTTCAAGCCCTGGTAGTTAGGAATAGGTTAAAGATTCAGGCAACGACTATGGCCGCTGAACTACGCAGAGTACCTTCGAAATGCCACTGATCGAGATATTACTAGCGTCAAATTGGATGACTCGTGGCCAGAAACGCGGCAATATGTAATGTTTTTTTCAGAATTACTTTCAGGATCTTTTCACAAGGGAATCCAGTCTGCTCACTTCGACGTCAATTCAGCTGACTTAAATCGACGTGAGGAGACGAAACGCCATGGGGCACAGGACTCATAAAAGTCAGTTTTAGATGCCATGGAGATTTTCCGGGCTTGGATGTACTTCCTTATGAAATGCACTTGAGACAGTCAATCATGTTTGTACCCTTGCTAGAACTGATTTTAGAGAACTGGATAAAGGGCGTGTCTATACGATGAATGGGGTGTATATATGATTAAGTTGCTATGCAGGGACATATGTGGTGGGGACGGGATTAGTAAATGTTTGACGTAACGATGTTAAACACAGGTAAATATTTGGGTCAAGATCTTAGCCAGCCGCTTGATTAGCATAAAAGGTTCTGAACAAACTTTTGCTATAAAAAGTAGAACTAATCTTGATTTGCTACGTGAGATTTATTGCGTATACAATACAACAATTGTAATGATTTTCTAAGCGTAGCTTAGATGGTGCACCCAGTGAGGATCGCACTCACTATTCAGTCGTAATTGACCTAGCGAGACAAGCTTGCTAACCATTACACCAAGTCAATGTTCCCGCTTCATTTGGTACGCTTGATCGCATAAAAAGTCAGCGGTGAAGTCTCTCTGATCAATTTGGTTCAGTTCAAGGTATTTGATCGGGTTGTACATCAAATTATGGAGGCTGATCTTGCGGCAGCTTGTTTCTTGACCTTCTGTATGCGACTCCTAGTACGCTGATACAGAGTGGAGTATGATCGGAACATTTATATATTTTCCCACTTAATTCATCACCGCTCTCTAATCTCGCCTTTTCTCTACGTTCTTGCGTTGGAGCTGTTCTCTTCGCAAGTTAAAGTTTAATCCGGTTCTACGCGAAAATGTTACCCGATGCCACCAACTTAGGCAGGTACTCCGCCTATGCTGACGACGTGATCGAAATTATAATGAGGAAATCCGAGAATGACCAAGTTTTCACAGAAATTAGAGAGTGTAAGAGAGTAACAGAAGGCAAAATCAACAACCTCCACTTCTCTGATTTAAGACCTTCTGCCAGATTTGAGTTAGTAAATCATCAACAAGAAAATTTAAGCTGAATAAGGCTACACAATTTCCTCTGTGTTATTACACCGTAATTATTTTTTACTAAATTATGGCTTCTACAATATGAAGTCGACACACAACGATGATTTTACAAGACGACTTAAACTTTAACGTATTTTGCATAGTATTCCACAGAAAAATGCAGTTTAAAAGAGCTTATATATAAATCAATCTATTCTAGTAGGCAATAAAGAGAAAATGATTGTTTTTTGTATCGTATTTCGACTCAGCTGTTCAAGGAAAATGTTATACTTTTAAATAACAGTGAGTCCTGTTAAGAAAAGTTTATTTTTATTTCTCGAGGTAGTTGACGTAAAAAAAGAATCAACTTCATTAAGTGATTTTCTAAGCGTAGAAAGTCACTCAGTGAGGATCAAATTCACTACTCAGTCGTCCACTTATTTGATTCATCCTGGGTTTTTTGGGGTTTTTTTTACGAGTGTTATCTTGTCGCGAAAGTAAAGTTGTTTAAACATTGACAACCTCTGAAAAGAAAGGTCTAAACAAAATTGAACAAATTCAATAATATGATATTATAATCCTGTTTTACACATAACGCATCAGCATACACGCAGGTACTTGAAGAATTTCTCAACTTATTTCATTAGCCGCATGATCTGAATTATAGTAAGTCCTGAAAATTCAACTTCATCTCAATTAGGTACCTCCACTAAATTTTAGATATGTAAGGTTTAAAACGCCTTTTTAAAAATGAAAAGAAATTCTTGAAAATTTCATTTTAGCTTTAATGGAAAGCTAAAGGATTAAATGTACAATTTCTAGTAAGTAAAATATTCTGGAGTATTTCAAATAGAAACTATAAAGATCGGAATCTCAACTTTTTGGCCGATTTCAGAAAATTTATTAAAAGCGGCTATTTTCTTAATTTTAAGAAGTTTGTGAACAAAACAAAATTATCGGTTTTAAAAACTTTCCAAAAGTAAAATCATATATGTGTGACACAGTATTTGAGGAAAATTAGCAATTTTAAAGATAGATTAATCTGATATGAAATAAATATTATTTACTTTGAGCATAAAAAGTAATATACAAGAATTTCTTAACGACGGGTCCTGTATTTCTTTGATCTTTATTGACGTATCGATAAGTTCTAAGGTGATGCAAGCTAGTTTGGATGACCAAAATTGACATGATTTTCTGAAATCTAAGTTAACGCATTTTTGTTTTTTTAACTACCTAGTAATTTTTTCAAAAGTAAAATATTTTCAGCAATTATTTAATATTTTATTGACTTTTAGTTATATTTTAAGATGCTTTATGAACTTTGGGGTTAGTCTCCAGGTTCTTAAGTTTACTAACTTAATCAGAAAATTACTCAATTGAAATATGACATAAACTAAAATAAATACATAAAAAAATATTTAGTGTAATAGTAATTAAAAAAGTAAACATTGAAATTTTGAAGAGATGATTTCCAAAGACGTTAATGATGAAACAGAAATGAATAATGAAATTGAAAGAATTGCAGAACGCCAGACGACTCTTAATTTACGTGACCATTTAAAGGTCGATATCATTTATAGCTTACCATAGTTAGACATTGCGACCAACAACACTATTTTTTCTTCAAAAATATCTGTTTATAAACGACTGTTATGAGCTTATCAAATTTTGATTTGTAAATGTACTTTTCACATAACAATGTCACCAAACCGACGCCTTGAAGCAATGCAGAATTTTAAACGATTTTTAATATTAGAAATTATTTAATTAAAATTTAAAAAAATGAAAACAATTCTTGTAAAAATTAATTATTCATCGAACAGTATTTCTTCTGAAGAAAATATTGTCCTTAATAAATCTTATTTATCAAAGTAATTAATAGCTTTTCTAATTAAATAATGTCATAGATTTATTGCTTTTTTTATTTTAAAATACTGAGCAGATATTTGGTGGAAGTGAGGACTCTTTTACAAAAAAACAATTTGATGATTTACTTTATACAAGGAGTTCTGCTTTTAACTTAAAAAAAAAACGACCTAAAATTTGAATTCCTCGAAATTTCTTGAAATTATGGAAGCGGGTGGTAACATTTGTAAAAACGAAATATTTTTTTACCAAAATTTTCTAAAAATAAATTCAAAATTAATTCCATTTATTTCTGAATATTTTCTGAAAGTTTTATTAAAATTTGACATTTATCTGATTTTTGCAAGAATTTCCAAGTTATTGTGTTATTCACCGAAAAAAGCACCCCCCCCCAAAAAAAAACAACAAGCTAATCGTTATCATTACGTCGGCCGTAAACAAATCAAAATTTTAAACCAAAATTTCGAACGTACTAGAAAGGATTAAAACATTTCCAAAAGTAATAAAAGATACTTTGGTCATTCCTCTTAATATAAACATTTTGATGACAAAACTTTGTTTTTCATCATGCTCTGCTGATTTTGCCTCGCAAAAGTTAATTAGGCACTATGCATTGGAATTCAAACAATTCTGAGAATACTCTTGTATTTTTTACTTACATTGATTAGTTTTTATTTTGATCTCACTTTTGCAAAATAAATTTAACTACATAAGTTTAGAACATATATACTCGACTCTCCCGTCGAATTCGACGTATGAGGTTCAAGCAGATCAGTTCCTAGGAACCAACAGCCCGACACTGGCACATGAGATTTGATCATTATGGTGTAGACTTTGTGCAGAACATACAGAGACCTGATGCACTACGTGCCACAAGTTCCCCAAACGACACTCCGCAGGTTTTGAATTCTTCTAGACCAGTTGACATCCAAGGCTGTCATGCTATTTATCCATAGCTGTAGGGAGAAGAGGATTCATACCTTTCCCAAGGATATTAGCACGTAAGTGAATGTAATGGATTCGACTGGAATTCGAACTCGGCGCTCTCTGATTCCTCAATCCAAACCGCTAACCATTACTTCTTCGTTCGTTGTTTGTTTTTTTGTTTGTTTGTAATTTCTATTCAGGTGTGAGTTTGTAATCTTGGGTTTCGCAGTTTTCGTAATCATATATATATATATATATATATATATATATATATATATATATATATATATATATATATATATATATATATATATATATATATATATATATATATATATATATATATATATAAGACGTAAAGAAAGAAAGACGTAAGATTAGCATATATATATATATATATATGCTAATCTTACCTCTTTCTTTCTTCTTTTAATTATTTCACCCCAAGCAAGGTAGTAAGGCCACTGCGACACATCGTATTACTGAAATCGAAAAGATAAGAAAAAAAAAAGAAAAATTATTAAGTTGTGAGAACGAAAGAGCAGATGAATTAATACAGTAAATATAAACATTGCATTTAAATTTTTGAAGATGAAAGTTAACTGTAATGCATGGAAGCGTGAGAACTTTTCTTAAGCGAGAAGTGCCAGAGAAGAAACCATTAGCGTAGAACTTACGGTTGCATATAGCCAATTCAAGTGTAAATTGATTAGACTTGTAACCAATCTCGGACTGCGCTTAAATTTATAAGGTCTAGCACGATAGCAGAAGTTTACTCAGAACAATTACAATTATAGAAAGAGCAAAGGGGAGCTACATTACGGTGGTGCGAAACGAACTGAAGCTGAGATACCACATCAGGACAAATAACATTTCAAATTCTTCTTTAGATTTTATCAAAAATTTCGAAATATATTGCAGGAACACTGGACCATGAATAGCAATAATATTCGAAGCATGGATGAATGGTAGACTTATAAATATGTAAGATAGATTCTGGAAAGAAAAGTTGTCTCATTCAGAGTTTTTCTACGAGACTGCTGCTTGCGGTCAAATTACGCTGAAGTACCGGCTCCGTTTCGATCACTGGAGTTTAGCAACGTCGAAACCAGATGTGGAACTGTTTGGGAATCCCGGGAATTATAAGCAAAAACAGCGTATAAAACCTGTTGGTTATGGCGCTAGCAACTCCTAGTGTTGTAGTGAACTCCCATACTCCTCAGTGGAGTTTAAGGAACTAAAGAAGAAATAGGTGGGGCTATTTTTCCCGCTCTGCTATTTACTTCATGGCTGTAGGAAAATGGGTTACTTTTCCAGGGGAATTGGCGGTAAGTGAAAAAAACAAAACAAAAAAAAAACAGAATCAAACGAGAATAAAACTTGCCACGCCGAATTCCTTTTCCCTCATCATAAACCGAAGTAATTAATAGATAATTATGGAAAAGAATGCAAGGAAATTAGAACGAGTGTTATATGAGGGAAATATATTGGATGCAGAAATAAAGGCAAGACTGTAAAGTCTCCTGTGTGATATAGTAATATTATACCCAGTCGTGCGTTTGCAAAGTTTCGTTGACGATTCGACATGGAAATTTAACCACCCAAAGAAACTATGGTCCATGCATTAGATCAGATATTTCTTCGTGTTCTTCGAAAACAAACAGTAAATTATGGGGATGCATGGGTATTCAACTACTGACAAACAAAAGAAATGTGGATCACTGGGTGTCCATACATTCGGCCTTCTGCCACATGTAATTTACGCTTAGAAAACAATTTTGAGTCACTTCGACGGGGTGTAATGGTTATCAAACTTGTCTCGCTAAACCGAGAGTTCGATCCTCTTTGGTGCCCCCATATATTCGGCTTCGTGCTACATCTAAGCCACGGTTAGAAAACCATTTGGACACTTCGACGTAGTGCAATGTTTAACAAGCTTGCATCGTTAGCTTAATTACGACTGTGTAGTGAGTTCGATTTTCACTGGGTTCTCCATACATTTGGGCTTGTGCCACAAGTAAACTACACTTAGTAAATCACTATAAAGTAATACACAAATTTATATACTAAGCAATGTTCGCATTTGTATTTTTAATGATAGGAATATTCCGTTAGGAACATAGAAAATATTGATGAACTGCTGTGCAATATCAATCCTCCCATGTGGCAGTAAATTCTGTACATTTTTTTATAGGTCAAGAGGAAACTTAAATATCACTTTACTGAAGAAACGCTGAGAATGCCTTAACGGAACATACGAAAACGAGCTAGTTTTAAGCAGCAGGAGAAATAAAACAGATTTGATCCAAACTTAAAATCAAATTCGCCGGCTCCACTCTCCGCAGCGGTAACCATTACGTTTACCAGCACATCAAATGATACAAAAATGTAAGGAACTAATTTAACTATAGAAAATAAACCATCTTCTATTTACGGACAATTAAAAATGTG
>OZ038486.1:51160490-51242990 GCA_964036315.1 Acanthosepion esculentum
ATCTTAGGGTTTTGGAGATAGATCCCCGTAAACATATATATATTCTGAAACTACATTACCCTGAGTACTCTCATAATTATATATTTCATATTGATCAAGCGGTAGGAGGAGGCGCACCCTCAACATATTTTTCCCTTTGATATAAATTAAATTTAAATGTGAACAAGGCAATGACTCCTATCCAAAATATATATCAATCAAGTATTGCATGAAATACACATCAAAGGGCTTAGATGAAGCTGTTTTTTTAACCCTCATCTACTGAATTTTATTTTCCTTTTATTTAAATAAATTTTAAATTTGAACAAGGAATGACTCCTATCCAAATTATAGTAGGAGAAACCCAGAAGATGAAGGTTACATCGTCAAACTCATTTTCATCAAAGGGGGTCCCCTAGTGACACAAACCCCGTTGAAGATTTTTTTACACTTCGGTTTAAATTACATTTAACAGTGGAATGACTTTTATCCAAAATATAGAAGAATGCCAGAAGATGGAGGTCACATCAGCAAGATCAAAATGAGACAATATGGACGTCAAGTTGAGCAAGAAATCCCCAATCAGTGAGTAGCGACTTACAATAGATATTTATTGCGACAATTCAACTGTCATATAAATTTTGAAATCTGCTCGTCAGTTCCTTCAATCACGTAGTGCCTCAAATACATATCAAATGGTTTAAATCAAGGTGTTTTTGTACCCCGACACTGACATTTTTCCTTTGTTTTAAATTAAACTTAAAATTGAACAAAGAAATAAGTCCATTATTTACATTATTCGGACTATTGTCCTCATCTTTGTCGCCATGTTTATCACAACGTTTAGGCGGTTGTACGCTCCGGCCTTCTTCAGGTGGTTGGAATGTCGAACTAAACCCTTTATTTCGCTCACTGGAGTAGACAGTTCTAGTTCCACGTGCCATGTTTTTTTAAAAAAAATTTTTATTGGATGTCAGTTATCGGTTATCTCCTGTTAATTTCCCTCTGAAAGTTCTCCACTACCATAACCGGGTATTGAACTCACACTCTAATATAGAAAGATAAGAAATAAGTCCTATCCAAAATATAGGAGAAACCCAGAAAATGGCGCTCAAATTGCCAAGACCATTGAGTAATTTTGAAATGCATTATTTTTCTCCTAAATTACAACAATGGTATAAAACTGATCATCATTTTCTTACAAAAAAGTGTGATATTTAGCAAGGCGAAGGTAATTCGGCTAGTACTAAATAGATAGATAGATATATAGACTTAAACAAAACGGACGTCATACCTAAGGTAACTTTGGGCCAACACTCTTTCAAAGGTATTCGTTGCCTTTATTAAATATAAATGAATATAACGACACACTTAATAAAGTAAATGAAGAGGGAAAGGGGGGACGCGACTAAAAGACAAATTTTAATTACACAAAATTAAAATTGAGCAAGGGGGGATTAAAATAAGTAGTTCCACAAGAGTATAAAAAAGAAAAAGGGGAACTCACAAACCCTCCGACAGACACAAGGAACGTAAGAAATGTTCCTTTTGTCTACACAGGCTAGGCTGTTGACACTTAATAAAAAAAGCTTCAGAGACTCGAAGATGGTGTATTGACCGAGCACTGTGTAAAACTGAAAACCACGTTCTTTGTATTCAGAGGCACAAGCATGGTTGTCAAGCAAATATTGACCAATTGCAGACTCATGGACTGCCTGAGTAGTTCTTCTTATAGGCTGGCCAAGACTACCAGAACGCAAAAATATATATCTTCATAAATACATATGCAGTCTGTTCGTATCTTTCCAATGTACATTTCTGTTTATATTACTCTAAACATTATAACACGAATGGATTTGTTCATATCTATCTATCTATCTATCTATACATACATACATATATATATATATATATATATATATATATATATATATATATATATATATATAAATATAAAAGTGGACATGGAAGTCAGCACTTAGAGGCGACAGTCTGTTTCATGCTAGTGCAATCGTCAGGCGACGAGTTTATAGGACCTCGTGGTAAACACTTTTATATTTACACACGCTCTATCTCTGATATTGAGCACTTTACCCCATAAATATAGCACACTTTAAGACTATATTTCTGCATATATATATATATATATATATATATATATATATATATATATATATATATATATATAGTGCCATAGGCGTTTTCCTCTCAGTCAGCCCACCTGTTTAGATGTGATTCTCCTCCTGTTTCTCTTGAGCGATCTTTCATTCTCAGCCGCAGGCTATACTCCGTATATGAAATGTTTTTCGTGTGTGGAAATGAAAGGCATCGTCTTTTTACGAGTCGCTTACACAATAGCCTAGTGCAAACTGTGCTGGAATAAGTTTGTACTGGCGAGTATTTTCTTTTTTTTTAAGCACTTACATGCGTATATGTGTATATAAATAGGTGCCTAAGTTATTGTAAATATGGCTGACGCACGAGATTTATACATTCTTCTTCTTCTTCTTCTTCTTCTTCTTATCTTTTTCCTTCAAGACTTTGACGATCATGGTTCTCCACCATGTTCGTTCCTTTCTACCTCTTTAAAGATTGCGTACGAGGTAATCTGCTATCTATCTATAACATATCTTTAGTTTTGTCATACTGCCTTCTGCGCGTGCGTGCTTATAGTTGATACTATTGAGATCACGTGATCGAGGTTTAAGCTTGATCGCCCCAATTTTCTTGTTGAAGTTATAATGTAAACATAGGCACCGCACAAGCAGTGCGCACCAAGGGTGAACAAAGAGCAATGATCCGATTTCTCTAGTCAGCTGTGTCAGAGATTGAAATTCATCGAACGCTTTTAACGCAACATGGTGACAGGGCACTACCGCGGGGAAATGTGTATGAGTGAATAGAGAAGTTTGCAAGTGTCCGGAGAAGCGTGACGCAACAGGAAGGATCATGATTCCCGTCAAACTCCACCACTGACGAGAAGGTTCAGCAATGCTAGAGATGTTAATGGCGAACCGGCGAGTTATCATCGATGAGGTAGCGTGTTCTATGCAGGTTGACCGGCGTCCTGCCCCTTTTTCGTGCGACACACTTGTCCGGCCATTTTTATAAATAATCGATTCACTCATAAATATTTCTACGCGGTTTGTGCACTGTCGCCGTATCGTTTTAAAAGTCTCCGATGACCCTCAGCCCCTGATACCCTTTCAGACCAGAGAAATCGGATCATTGCTCTTTGTCCCTCCTTGTTGCACATAGCAAGGCGAGTGGCCATGGTTACGCCTGTACAAGCATCCAGACAACTGGCGCGATCGCTCTCAAACGTCGATTACGTGACCACAATTGTACCCACTATAAGCACGTATGAGCAGAAACCAGTGTGACAAAACTAAAGATATGTTATGGTGAAAAGCGGATAATATTGGACTTACCCTCGTATTTTTGTTATTTTTCATTAACCTTATTCTGTCATCCATTTTCACAATCTTGTTATGTAGGATATGCGTTGCTTTTCTCTGTCACTTTTGTTTCAGTAAGTCTTGTGAATATCAAATTTTCTAAGACCTCTTTTCTCATTATATGCTTTAGAAATTTCATCTGTCTCTTCCTGATGTTAAGGATACTTGTCTTTTTGTATTCATGTTTTCTAAAACTTGTTTCTAAGATGTTCGGTCTATAGTATTCTCCTCGTCCTTCTCTGGAACCACATTTCTTTTGCCTTGTGTCTCGTTGTTATGGGTCCTTACCTATAACTACAGAATGAACTCTTCCTAACACTATGTATACTACGCCTCTCAAGAGAGAGGGATGAATCGAGTCGATCCGATAGTTGTTCACTCCAACCCAGACTGACAGTCATACTAACACATTCCACATCTTGTATTAATATTCCGTGTAATACGAGGGTCATTCAATAAATAAGTTGAATTTTTCGGTATAAGGACTTCTAATATAGATAGAAGCTTACTCTTTTTTTTTTTTGTTTTACATCTTTTTCACATGGATTTAATTTCTTTTGCAGATTAAAAAAAAAAATTGAGAGTTTTGGCGATTAACAAAGCTGGCCGATCAAGAAGAATGCTGCAGGATTGAACAGCGGTCAGTTATCAAGTATTTGGTTGCTGAAGGGTGCAAACCAG
Source organism: Acanthosepion esculentum (assembly GCA_964036315.1). Lineage (NCBI taxonomy): Eukaryota > Metazoa > Mollusca > Cephalopoda > Sepiida > Sepiidae > Acanthosepion > Acanthosepion esculentum. The sequence continues at coordinate 51,164,609 of OZ038486.1, forward strand.
TTGAAATTCATAGGAGAATGTCAACTGTGTATGGTGCGACATGTTTCAGCAAAAACAAATGTCTACAAGTGGGCTAAATTTTTTAAAGAAGAACAGAGCAGTGTTGAGGATGAAGTGAGGTCTCCTGAGGTGATCGAATCAGTCTATTACCACATTCAGTCTGACAGAAGAGTGACAGTGGATGACATTGCAAGGACTTTTAGCTCATCTGTTGGGACAAACGCAGGGGTCATCAGTCAGAAGGTGTCATCTTGCATCATGAAAACACAAGGCCTCACGCAGCAGCCAAAACAGTGCACAACATCAACGAGCTGGGCTGGGAACTGCTCCCTCTTCCCCCTTACAGCCCATACCTTGCCCCTTCAGACTTTCACCTGTTTGGTCCCTTGAAAACGTTCACGAGAGGCACGAAGTTTAAAAGTGACGATGAAGTCAAAAGTGTTATGAGCGACTGGCTGTGACATGTCCAAAGATTTTTACGCTGAGGGAATACGGGAGCCTGTGCACAGATGGGAAAAGTGTGTGAGAGTGCAGGGATACTACGTTGAAAAATTTTTAAAAAGTAAGCTTCTATCTGTATTAGAAGTCCTTATACCGAAAAATACACCTTATTTATTGAATGACCCTCGTATATCTTCGTTATTTCTACTCTTGTGTTCGTGTTGTTCTTCCTTGGTCCTAACCTGGACCATAACACTCTTTCTCACCCGTGAGGACATTGGCCAGTATTCACTGTCATGTAGGAGGACTAATATTAGGTAATCGTTCCGATCGGTTTGTGGAATTCCGTAGGCGTTTACGTCGTTCTGTATATTTATTAGATAAATCTATATGTGAATATATTTTCTGTAATGGTCTGAGAGAAATAAAAGTCCAACCAGGATTCAATATTGGCGGTCACAATTTTAACAGCATAAAACATGCAGATGACAGTGTTGAGAGCAGGCATGGGAAAGAAAATTACAAAATCTCCTACAGAAGGTAGCGAAGAAAAACGAGAAGAAAGGACTAAACATCAATTACAAGAAGACTGAATGGATGTTTGTTAGCAAAAGAGCCGAAAAGTGTGAATTGGAAATCGGATATACCAAAATCAAACAAGTACAAAAAGTTAAATATCTACAACACAGGACGGAAACTACGACACTCAAATCCGAAGACGTATTGGGAAAAGATTAGTAAACTATTATGTAATATCTGTCCTCCTCTATGGCTGCGAATGCAGGACAATCTCCTTAAAGAAATGAAAAAGAGACGTGGATATACAGAAATGTGTCCCTACAGACGGATCCTGAGGATACCATGGACCAACTAAGTGGGCAGCGACGAAGTTTTAGAGAAATGGGGAAAAAAGGGAACTTATACTTGACATTAGGAAGAGAAAATTTAAATTTCTAGAGCACATAATGAATAGAGAGAACTTGGAAATTCTAATACCCACAGGAGAGACTGAAGGCAAGAGAAACAGGGCAAAACAACGTATAATATTCTTAGCTTGAGTAAATAGATGACGGAACAGTGTTTAGGAGAAATAACAGAAAGACAAAAAAAATGAAGTTGGGGATAGCCATGATTGCCTACGTCTTGAGGGGAAACGGACCATAAAGAAGAATAGTGGCCGTAAATATACACTGATGAACGAAATTTTGTGTTTGGCTTATTCATAAAGGCTTGGTTCTTCATATGCCAGAATATTTGTTATTCCTAACAGAGACTGTGTCGAAAAGACATCTAAATATTTGTTCTGGAATTAGGTATCTTTAACTACTTCAAAGTGATGCTATTCTAAGGGAACTGAAGATCCTACCAGGATTTATTAATGATGTGCAAAAATTTTATCCATACGAGAGACACAGATTACAGTCTGTTGATGGTAGTCAGAGAAAGAAAACTACAGATCATCCTAGACAAAGTAATAAAGGAAAGGAGGAGAAGGAATAACCATCTATAGCCTGAAGACAGAAAGTATAGTAAAAAGTTAAAAAAAAAACCCACCAAAACGTGAGCTATGAATTTGATATATCAAAATCAAACAAGCTACACAAGTGTAAATATTTAGGAAGTGTTTTAAAATGTGACAGTAAAATCTGGAGTCGAATCTTTAAAAGCATTGCTAAGGTCATTCAGTATTTATAAAAACTAGTCCTCAACTGAACAGAGATATCTGTGGGAATTGTCTCCAATCAACACTTAATTTGTTGAACCGGCAACACTCTAGGCTCGTAGGGGCACGGCATGTGCTGCCCCAGCAGTAACATTGGTTTTTCATGAGCAAGATATCCGGTCGGAACCCAGCCCTCTCTAGGCTGGATTTGAATTCAGACTTTTACCTTCTAGACCGGTTGCCACCCCAGGCTAAAGAATTAAGTCTGTCCTGCCATTTAAACATAATTTGGTGGTTCATACGTTTCCCAAGAGTATTAGTGCATATTGAATGTAATAAACTCGAATAGAATTCGAACTCGCTACTCCGCTATTCGCCACAATGCCCCCATTAAATTTAAGAATACATATTTCGTTGCAAAAGTAAAATAAATGTTGTTATAGATAGCAATCTTTTATGTTTGTGTAAGGAGAAAAAAAGCCAAAATTTTCAGATTTTTGGAGTTGAAGATATTGTTTATCATATTCAAGGTATCCCTTTTCTATCTTCATTTCTGATAAGAATGGTAGACAGATCCGCTTACAACCTTTGATTGCTTCACCAAATATAATAACATTACAGTTTGATCTTCAGTAATCGCCTACAGGTTAGGGAAAGTTAAAAAAAAACAAACACGACACATGTCTTTTGTTTTGTGATTGAGAGACCTCGCGTTTTTCAAGCGTAAAATGAAGAAAAAATAAAAGAGAAATCCTACAACATAAAAGGATTATAACGTTCAGATTGTCTCGGCGGAGAAAAATAAATCTGTTTAAGAAATTTGATGTCTGAGTTGTGGCACAATTCATTGGAAGAACTTGAAATTCAAAAATCTGAAAACTGGCTCTGCGTAAAATACTCTTTTCGTTTAATGTTTATTGGCCGCGTTATATATAGGCCCAACCATTAAGTCTACATCAGTATGACGTATAGATAATTGGTCACTTGTTTTCACGACATGTATTTAGTTTTGATCTCTCGTCTTCATTGATTTAGTTCAGATTATTGTATGTAAGAGATGTGTACAACGGTCATAGCACATTTTAATTGAGTCACGTTACTAACATCTTTCATGAGAGATGTGTAGATAAGAAAAAGGGCTTTAACTATCAGCATTTGTAATAATTTTGACAAATATGCTTTTTATTTTTCTCTGTTGTAATCGCAAATCAACATCTATAGAAAATCTCTTTATGCATATTTAAGAAGAGTAATTGCTATGTTTGAATCATGCCCGCCATTTATACGGTGTCGAATCGAAAATGTACCACTGAGAGGGAAAAAAATACGTTCAAATCTGTACTTCATTCATACTCCGTTCTCGTGAATGCAAATTGCATTACATACTAGAAGGTTCACATATACTGCTTCTTCTTCTTCTTCTTCTTCTTCTTCTTCTTCTTCTTCTTCTTCTTCTTCTTTGTACTTTGTTCCCTCAGGACGTGGTTGGTCATGGCTTTCTACAAATTTCATTTCATTTGTAGTTCTTATCACATTTATTCTCTCTCTCTCTCTCTCTCTCTCTCTCTAACTTAGTGTCTGTTCCGCTGTATCTTTACACAGTTACTCACCGTTTCCCTCTGTCCCTCTTGCTTTCATTGAGTGTCACGTTTTCCGAGCCGTTTTTTTTTCTCAAGATGGGTCCCGCAAATTTTAACTATCTTCATCTAATTCTAATATAAGCTCTATTTGTCTTTCCATTTTCCATAGAACTTCCTCGTTACTCCCATTCTCCTTACATGTTATTCTTGTCAATCTTCTACAGAACACAATCTCTGTTGCCTGAAGTCTCTTCCATAAAATCGTTCAGCATCTATATAGGAAGTTTTAAATTGCATTTCATTCCAGCTGTCTAAGAGTCTAATGAAATTTTCATGTTTCTTCATACTTTGTTTAGCTTTCGGAAGTCAACCCTAAAGTATATTAATAGCTTCTTAGTTAACAATAACCAAATTGATTCTTTTTTTACCTACTGTTGATGTGATTTTTCACTACTGTAGACTGCATAAGTATATTTTGGTAACATAATCTCGTTGTTTTACACGACGCAAGGGTCTCTATATTCTAATAAGGGCATTTTCTTGAGAGAAAGGTAGCATATACCTACGAAGAATGCAAAGACACACATGGAATGAATAGTTTCAGCGTTATGACTGAAGCTTTGAATGTAAGTACAGTGTAACCCGGATATAAGAGACCCGGATATAAGAGAAACCCGGGTATAAGATAGATTTTCTCTGGTCCCAAATTAGAGCCTGCGTTAATGTATATATAATAGACCAAACCCGGATATAAGAGAAACCCGGATATAAGATACTTCTTCCCGACAAATCTCTTATATCCGGGTTACACTGTATCCACATTCGAAGCAAGTTTTATTTCCGCGAGAATGATGAACATTAAGTATAAAATCAGAACAACTGAATAATTCCAAATCTGAGTGTATGCTCGCAACTATTTCCTCTCATTAAAATAAAAGATAAGAGAATTCGCAGAGTTTAAATAAAGAAGCGAGTCCAATTTCTGGGTTGAATACTTCAATTTCCTATTTTTAACGACATATGATGAACAATATAAAAAAAGGTGCTACAAATGACTCTCCTTATCTGAGCTATATTTTTCTAGTTGCGTTGTGCATTCAATATATTAGCATCTACCACTGTATAGAATGAGGCACATTACTGATAAAATATTGATTCACGTTTACTTTAAGTTTATAGCAAATAGATGTATATAAATTATTTACAGAAACTTAAAAAAATAAATTACGCCAAAAAATAACATGTAAAATTAGTAAAAAACTGAAACAGCATACAAGAACAACTAAAATAAAATAACCTTAACTGAGACAGAAGACATCCATAATCATCATTGCAGAACCAGACAAACCTCCAGTGAAATCTCTCCCTAAATAAGGACACGGAATCAAATTCCTACTACATTACTTTTAACCGAATCAGGCCTAAAAAGACCAAATCAATTCCTGTAAAATAAAGCTAATAGTCTGAACTAGCATTTATATCCCAGTGAGGTTAAAATTTATGCACTTTTAATTTTCTAATATTCAGGATTCTTTGAAGAATATATATATATATATATATATATATATATATATATATATATATATATATATATATATATATATAAAGGTGAACATAGAAGTCAACATTTTGAGGCGACAGTCTGTTTCATGCTAGATGCAATCGTCGGGCCACCTTTATATATATATATATATATATATATATATATATATATATATATATACTGCTGCACTTATTATTAAGATGGACGGGCAACACTGGTTTTCACTCATCCCCTAAATCTCCACTGGCCAAACCCTGTAAACCGCTTCAGCGGCCGGGCTTAATCACGTAAAATTACCATCGAAAGGCGCTGCACTCTTCTGTGCACTGGTAGGTGTGTTCTTCATTGTGTTCGTGGCAAATATTTGCACCAACTCCTTGTTATCAGCACTTCCAATATGTGTGGCTAGTTCTACACAAGCCTTCACCACTCTAAATAAACCTTGTGTGTGGATAATCTGCAGTTCAGTTCTGTGTTTCTTCTTTGCTATTCAACCTGAGCAACAAGTCCACTGGCGAGAGAGTTAAGGCGACGGGGTCAGGTACAGGATTTAAAAACTGTACTGAAAGACATTCATACACCAAGACGACGGGAGAGATCCTCGCGCGCGCAAGCGCAAGCGCGCACGCACGCACGCACGCACGCACACACACACACACACACACACACACACACACACACACACACATATATATATATATATATTATGTCATTCACAGACAGTACTGTTTCGCTGTATCACAGCTCCTCAGTGCGACTAGAAATCCGAATGCCTCAAGCCAGGATTGAAACTCAACTGATTAGGTGTCAGCCAGAGCTATCTTCACTCGGTAGAGTTACACAACTAAATCTAGCGTATTGTTTTTACTAATGTAAACAAATGCCATCAGCCAAAGTGCTCCATTCATTTTACTGAAGAGCTTTGCATTAGTGCAGGTGGCTGTTGTTTATAGAATTAGCTTACCACTCAACAGTGCTCAATTGAAATGTATTTCCAAGAGCTAAATTATGTCATTCACAGACAGTACTGTTTCGCTGTATCACAGCTCCATATATATATATATATATATATATATATATATATATATATATATATATATATATATATATATATGATAGAAATTGTAAGGAGGATTTGATACTTATAATTAAGGAATTCATTGAGTCTGAAAGAAACCAATCGTAGTTCCACCACGGAATATGTGAGCGAGCGGCGCTATATTGAGTCTGATTTGCTATCTCTTCGTCAGGTTTCTTTCAGACTCAATGAATTACTATATTATAATTATCAAATCCTCCTTACAATTTCTATCATATGTATATCATTGCTTGATCCGGCTTCTAATGCTTCAGTTTGAGCGGCTTGGGGATAGTAGTCGTGTCTCCAGGAGTCACAGTCCTATGGTTACAGAGAATTTCAGTAGAGTTCCACCACGGATTATGTGAGCGAGCGGCGCTATATTGAGTCTGATTTGCTATCTCTTTGTCACCGAGGCCCGTTGGAACAGTTGGTAGGGTATTTGTTTGACAACGTAACTGTCAGGGTTTCATTTATCATGGATGCGCATTGCTGATGAGTCCCAAATATAGGACGAAACGGCCGTCCAGTGCTTTCTGCATTCTGTTGAGGTTTCTTTCAGACTCAATGAATTACTTATATATATATATATATATATATATATATATATATATATATATATATATATATATATATATTCGTTGAGAATTTTGACATAGAAATTAAAACTCCACGGTGACTGCATGTTTCACGCCTCAAAAGAAAAATGCTTCTCTTCTCATTAATGCACTCTCTCTATAATCTACGGGGGGGATTAAGTCAAGTTGCTGGTGGAGTATACCGGCCTTTCCTAGTTTTTTTTTTAGGGATAATAATTTAGGTTGTTTCTAGTCATGATATTTTAGTTTGTCGATATCTATTTATTATCTTATGTACATTTATTTGCTTCTACCTTTTGGCATCTGGAATAAAGTTTATTAAATTTCTGCTATCTGAATTTATTTAGTGTTTTTATCCGTGATTCGGTTATAGGTAGCTTAGAAGGAAATTAATTCCGTATCTGTATTCGGAAATCAAATTGATCCTTTCATTTGAGGTTTATCTGTTTCTGCATTGGTGATTATGTCTATTATCCATCGAGGCAAAGGTTACGTTGTTTTCCTCGTTCTTGTATATTGGTTCCGTTTTTCTTATTTTTCTGTTATTTTTGGTATTATTTGATTAGTGCCTTTTACGTTTCTCTAAACAATTTCTTACACACACCTACATACACACACACACACACACATACACACAGGTGCGTGTGAGTGTGTAAGCGTCATTGAAGAAAATTACTCCAAGCTTATAACCTCAAAAGAAGCATGAAAAACAACAATTCTCAAGATGACTCTTAAAGATTACCGAGGTCAATATGAAAACGCGGATAGATCAATTCTTATTAGTGATTAAGAAAAAAAAAGAAGAAAAAAAGGATGAATGATCGGCAAATGGATGAATAACAGATTGATCAAAATTGTGGTTGAATAATGCCCAGTGTATAACTGTAAATATTCACTGAGTTTTACGCCGACCGGCCAATGACTCCACACGTTTGCGTCTCAGTTAACGTTACAATACATTTCACCAAATTTTTCTATTACTGGGGATTTTCCAAAAAGTAAATGAATTTGAATTTTCATACATAGATGATATTCCTTATAATAAACTTTTCATATGACAGATTATATCCCAGAATTCACTTTTAAAACTATCGATTGTTCTATTTTGAAAAAGAAATCTGGTTGATCAACATCAAAAAAATTACATGAAAATAATCACTTTACAAGAAACTCTGATTTTCCACTACAGACAACCATACCCCAAAAATATAACGAATTCAGTCAATCTGCAAACAGGAACCCCCGTTGTAGTTTCCCGCCGGTAACACAAACAGAACCTCACTCAATTAAATAGCCCGCAATTCGTACAGTCCAAGGTCAATATTTTTATAAAATGTCTAAAACCTTATTTTATTATGTAAATTTTATTTTATTTTTTAAGGGATTAAAGTTAGAAGTTCATCTTTCAGATAATCTAAACTTAACTGTAAAGAAGACATTCATTTCAGATATTTTTTTCTATATTATCTCTCTTTGTCTGTTTAGATAACTTAGAATTTTAAAAGACTTAAACCAAAAATCCGACTCCGTTTTAATAATCATAAACTGATGATTCGCTGACTGTCAGGCTGTGGGAAAATGAAATAAAATCGATAATAATAATAATAATAATAATAATAATAATAATAATAATAATAATAATAATAATAATGAAGAATAAATAAAAAGAAATAGGTTTTTACATAATGCTAAGAGTAAAAGGAATCGGAAATATGATTAGCCCACTTGGGCAAATTAAACGCCTTTAGGTGGCGCTGTTGTAATCTATAAAAAGGACAAAATTTCTCCTCCTTGCGCTAACATGTAGAATCACCTGGTTTCCACTGGGGATATTAGTTTCCCGGATCCACTGACAACTAAACTCCCTTCCCATTCCAACGACAGCGTTCGGTCGTGTTTTAACAGCCCTACTCATGAATTAATTTAATTGGTTGTTCCAACTTTTGAACCAAAAAAAGAAAACGTCTGACCCAAGAGACATTGAGAACTTTGTTTCAATACAGCCACCCTTCTATGACCATAATGGAAACATTTACACTCAAACTAATGGTGTTAGTATAGGAAATCCACTCGGTCCATGCTTTTCCAACTATTACATGTCCCACGTAGAAAATACAATATTTACACAGGTCCGTATACCGAAGATATATAGAAAAATCAGGCGTGGCTGACCACATATGGAGAGAGAAGGGAGATCACCGTCCCCTGTGGAATCATGTTGAGATGACAGATTGACATAGACAAGGAACACCATTGGAAAATTCGTAAACTTAAGGAATCAGCACATATGCTAGGCCACAAAAATCTCCTGATTCGACCAAGCATAGAAATAAATACATTATGGGAACTAGTAATAAGGAGTGCCAGAGAAAAGCAATGATAACAAAGTTGCAATATGAGCTCTGGTAAAACATGCATGGATAACAGCAAAATTGCAATATGAGCACTGGTAAAAAAGGTTGCTGAAAAAACATTAGGTTTATAATACCCAGAAATTCATACCCAGATGTCCTCAAGGACACATGGCACAGTGGATAAAGGCGTTGGTTAGACCCAAAGAGTGTGTGTTCAATACCAGGTTAAGGCAGTGGAGAACTCTCAGAGGGAAAATTAGCAGGAAATAACTGATAACTGACATCCACGTGGAACAGTCAACCCCAGTGATCGAAATAAAGGGGTCAGTTCGAAACTCCAACCACCTGAAGAAGGCCGGAGCGTACAACGGCCGAAACGTTGTGACAAATATGGCGACAAAGATGAGGACAATAGTCCAACTAATGTAAATACTGTACATAATACCTCATCTCAGAAATATAGACAGACTCCGAAAATATATGTTCGCTACGTAGATGATATTTTTATTTTAGCAAATGATATTAAAGAAATAGATACACTTAAGGACACATTTGAGAAAAATCCGTCCTTAACTTTACTTATGAACTTAGCCAAAAAAAACTTCCATTATTAGATGTCCTCGTTGAATACAGCAATAACACCTTCATTACATCATTATACAAAAAACCCATCTGCAAAAACTCTTGCCACCATAACTTCATAAGCGAATGTCCACTTAGGTTGAAAATAGCAATAATAAAAAAAACTCTCTAAAAAGAGCACACCAGAATTCATCCTCTCGACTACTCTTCCTCAAAGAACTTAATAATGTTAAACAAACCCTAATCAACAACGGCTTCCCTAACCACCAAATTAGACTATTTCTCCCCAAAGTAAGTAATAACGATAGTGAACACAGTCAAAAACCAAATGCATATTAATTACAAACAAGACGAATCTTTACTAAGACATATTATAAAGAAATATAGTATCCCAATTGACCCGAATAAAAAAATCAAATTGATCATCTATGATAAAAAAAAATTAAGACGGCTAACCTTATCCTCAAGAATAACAACACACCAGCTAACTCAAAATTACAAAGAACGAACATTATCTATGAGTTCAAATGCCCCTTAAGGAACTGTGTTCCTGATCAAACCGGACTCATAAATAATTACATCGGTTACACAGCTATATGCTTATCCAGACATCTTACGTTACACCTATCTGATCACAGCTCCATTAGAACCCATTTAAACACACACACACACAAATTTACCAGACTCCATTAGAAACATACTAGTATAAAACACAAATATATTAACTGTATCCACATGTAAAAAAGATTAAAAATAATGGAAGCTTTAATAATAAAAAAGAAATCCCAACTCTTAACACTATTAACTACGAACAAAGCCACAATGTGCTAACCGTATTCGGAAATTAAAAACATCTCTACAACACACTAAGACATACACAAAACGCGCACACTCAATTAAGCTGAAATATTGAATCATCCTTGATAATGGCTAAAGGTTTAGCCGGAAGCGCTCGGAAATATAAAGCATTTGGACAGTTCTTACACAACCTTTGTCCAGAAAAGAAAGCTCTTGTTCGAACACAAGAAAAATTAATTAAAAAGGTTCACCGTAGTACCTTGTCTGTCGTTTTTAATGACGCATGCATAAACGAAGGATTGCTGCCTAAATATACAACTATATATATATATATATATATATATATATATATATATATATATATATATATATATATGGGGAGAGAGATGTAGATAGATACATTCATGCATATATAATTGTGTGACAGAGGGAGATGTATGTGCAAATGGTCTCAAGATTGTTGATGTTTGTAATGATTTCCTAGAGGAAATTTCAGTTCTTAATGTGAGATGCAGTATAGTTGGTAAGCAATTGCACACACATGCCCATGGACACAAATATACCCCCTCCACTTATATATATATATATATATATATATATATATATATATATATATATATATATATATATATATATATATATATATATATGCTGCTTGTCAGTTGGGCTAATATACAATGATTGTATTCCCTGTAATGGATTAAGAACCCCAACAAAAGGGGTTACCTTTTGGATGGTTAATTGCATAATAGAGTATAAACTCGACATACGTCAAAACATTGTGTCGATATTCCTATTATGTTTATGTGATTTCTGTCATGTAAGGCTTGTATACAACAGTAAATAGGTTTACAAGTGTTGGCATGTCATTAAATCAATACCTATAGCTTAATCAATATTATATATATATATATATATATATATATATATATATATATATATATATATATATATATATATATATATGAATTGACTCATATGCAGTTTCTGTTTGGAGAGGAAATTCTCATGAAGAATGTCCGTGGTAGTTAAGAATACAGTAGGAGTAAACTACGATACGATAATTGTCAACACAAAAGCCACTGGATTTGCAACGATAAATCTCAAAACAGAACCCCAAAAATTGAGTTACATTGAAGAAAATGTTAATGTCAATATTTTAGGATCGCCGAGTTATTAGTCATTTAGATTTCTTAAATCACAGTGAAAAGTAAATGCAGCTGCAACATGTCCTTATTAGTTTGGTGCCAAACCGCCTTGACTTCGGCAATAAGAAAATTACTGTTCTCATCTATAAGAGGTGAAGGTCACATATACCAAGAATAACGCAGGAAAACCTTTGGAAATAGGTTGGCATAATATTTATTCTTTTAAAATGATTTTACTCCAAGTAAGGCGAAAATAATCCTTTCACAAGCAAACATATACGACAATAAAAATAAATAAATACATGCATAAATTATTTAACAAATAAAAATAAAATTGTTTTAACATAGGGAAGGTAACTGATTAGAATAATCAAACGAAGGTTGGTAATGAACGATAATACTTAGGACAAGAACAACACATATAAGAATCGCCAGCGGCGCGTACAAGAAGTAGTCAATTGTAAGGAGTGAGTCAAGTGAATTCCACAAGGAATCTCTAACTGCAGACCAACATACAGTATTTAATTATGAGAATGGTGACATACCCATTATCGTCCGTATGTTACAACAGAAATAATAAATACTAATTACTCCAAATATATAAACAATAACATAAAATTCCAAATATATAAACAAGTAGGAAAACAAAATTCAACATTTATTCACGTTTGTGTTTTATACATTAAATTAGATTAAATTATCGCGTCCTCCATAGTTTAACTTTAATTAAACATTTAGCTTTAAGAATACTTTAGAGAGAGAGAGAGAGAGAGAGAGAGAGAGAGAGAGAGAGAGAGAGAGAGAGAGAGAGAGAGAGAGAGAGAGATATTAATGGATAGTGGCTCTGATTGAGGAATCGGAGAGCCGATTTCGAATTCCTGTCGAATCCATTACATTCACTGACGTGTTAATACTCTTAGGAGAGGTATTTATTCTCTTTTTCTCCCTCCAGCTATGGGTAAATAGTAGGACAGACTTGGACGGCAATTGGTCTAGGAGAAGGACAACTCTGAATTCAAAACCTGCGGCGGGACTTTTGGGGACTTTGCACCAGTTCTCTGTATTCGGGCCTTCAAAAAAGTGTTGTTTCTGTACAAAACTTTCACCAATATAATCAAATCATTATCGCCCGTATGCTACAATATATGAACCTAGGAACCTCATATATCGAAAACGACGGGAGAGTCCACCATATATATATATATATATATATATATATATATATATATATATATATATATATATGTATGTATGTATGTATACTCGACTCTCCCGTCGAATTCGACGTATGAGCGTCAAGCAGGTCAGTTCCTAGGAAACTGACAGCCCGACATCAGCACATGAGATTTGATTATAGTGGTGAAGGTTTTGTGCAGAACCATCGACACTTTTGAAGGGACGAATGCAGAGACTTGGTGCACTATATGCCACAGGGTCCCTCAACGACACTTCGCAGGTTTTGAATTCAGAGTTGTCCTTCTCCTAGATTAGGTGCCATCCAAGTCTATTGAACCCAGGCTGTCCTGGTATTTACCCATAGCTGGAGGGAGAAGAGGATTCACATCTTTCCCAAGGGTATTAGCACGTAAGTGAATGTTATGGATTCGACTAGAAGCACAGTGGAGTAATGGATATATATATATATATATATATATATATATATATAGAGAGAGAGAGAGAGAGAGAGAGAGAGAGAGAAAGAGAGAGAGAAATAGAGAAAGAGATATCCACCATTATTGTATCTCAAGTATTATATTGCTTGTAATAACTTGCAGTAGAAAAAGGAACTCTTTATTATTCACAGTATTAATTAATTAATCACCCAACATATAAACTTCGGAAGTGAAAACTGAAGAAAGGATGTATCTATATATTAACCTTTGACTGCAAATAACTTATTAATAGGGTACATACGCGGCTCATATGTCGGAAGAAAATTAAAAAGTCAGACATAAATAATACTTAATTTGGACAAAATCGATAAAACATTCAATATTGAGATAACAATTTATAAGTAAGCATCAGAATATGTCATTTTCAAATTCATATTTAAGTACAGACATTCCTAACCGCTTTTCCATATCGAAACTCCTACACTTTTCTATATATTATAATTGGTGTCCAGTAATGACCGGACACATTTTAAATGTATCTTGGATTATAAAAATGACATAGTATTATGGTCCAATATCCTCGCACCACGGTTATGGTCCAAGGTAGAACCAAGGAAGAACAACACGAACACAAGAGTAGTAAATAACAAAGATATATTACAACAGAAATATAATACAAGAAGTTGAAGGTGTTAGTATTAAATGTCGTCCGGGTTCCTCTCTGCCAAAGCAGAGAGTTCGACAAGAGTCGCGCACAGTCAGACTGAGTCTCAACTCATTCCTCTTCTCTCTCCTAGAGAGGCACAGTATTTATATAGTCAGGAAGAGTCCATTATCGTTATAGGTAAGTTCCCATAACACATAGAGTATCAAATATATTTATTACATAAATGATATTCAAGAGTTCCAAATGCTGTCGAAATTTCTTTTGAAATTCAATATTTCTTTTTTTGCTGGTGAAGTATGTATCCACAATGTATGCAATTTCCACGACATTATGAGGCTCCACCGTCAGCCAAAGAGATATCAGATATCTGTAGGAAATAGTAAAATCTTAGATAATATGTTGAATTCCTGTATTGCAATAAATATATTTGGTACACTATGTCATTTTTATAATTCAAGATACTTTCATTTACAATGTGAGAGAGAAAGATCCACCATAACTGTATCTCAAGTATTATATTACTTGTAATAAATTGCAATGGAAATAGGAAATTTTTATTATGCACAGTATTACTAATCTAAACATCGAAATCTTATTTTTCAAGTAGTCTATTTTATCGTTCATCATTTCTTTAAATATTAGTCTGTTATTTCGTTATATTTTCTCTTTCCTCGTTCTCGTTAACCCCCATCTTTCCTTATTGTCCGTTTGCATCCACATCTTACTATGACATCCCGTTTCTTGATGTTGCCTTATCTCTGTCGTATACCTGTAGCATATCTGACCAGGGGACTTCGGCTTCACTATCAGCTCAGTTTATGAAAGAGTTCTCAACACAAAACGAGAATAGCCCAGCATGGGTTTCGGGACCTTTTCACGCCACTTGCTTAGTATTGCCCATCTTCCAATAAATTGTTTTTGTCGGGAGAAAATGAACAGAATAGCGGTTACGGTGAGGTACCTTTCAATAGTGCATAGTGATATACCTTCACTTCCTAAGGAGTTTCTTATTCAGAAACAGTAATGGGCATCACTCTGTAGGGATTCATAATCGCATACAGTGACATGAGTCCTAATTGCCAGTTATCGTTTCCTACGGTGTTTATTAGAAAATAACTTGAAAATGAGTAGACCACTTGCATTTCATAAAAAGAAAAGCATCAAAAATATTTTACCGGCATAAAATATTTGGTTGTATAAAGAGTATTTCTGGTTTTAATAGACTATTTCTTAAACATATATAATGTTTTAGAATGTGTGCGTGACGTAAGGGTTATTGACACTGAAAATGGGAACGACAAACCGTGTTCAATTTTCAGTTTAGTTTGTTGCGTTGACTTTCGCAATCATGCCGTTCGGGAAATGTAGGAATCAATTTATTTTCCGCTCCCCTGGTTTGGAGTAAATGTCAGACCAGATTTGTCTTGGGCCGCAGTCTGTTTAGATAATGAAATCTGAATTCAAACCTGTCGTGAAGGTAAATCGAAACTAGTCCTCAAACTTTTTGAAAGATATTAAAGATAATGAAAGTTAAAAAATAAAATGGACATAGTGGAGGTCCATAATTGCCAATGTCACAAAGACTCATAGCATAAAAAATGCATTCCTTTACATGTGGTATATTTTGAGTTCATATAAGGACGAAGACGATAGCACAGACTAAACAAAACCAATACCAAAGAACCCAAAGATTTGAACAAGTGGATGATGATTACAACATATCTGAAAGGTTTAACCAGGGAATGAAGAGTATAACGCAAGCCGGACATGCTACAGAGGGCGCCCCACAAAATTATAACAGAATCAGCGGCAGTCCTTTACAGTTTCATAACCGGTTTCTGCATGACCCATTTCATATGTGCCGCAAAGGAGGGTCATCAAATCAAGTATGTGGGTCACTTCCTGGCAGTTTGATATCCATCTTAAACAAATTCGCATTCTACTACACTAATTAACTTTCACCTTCAACCAACTCCTGAAAAGACAAACGGCGATAGGGAATGAATGGCATGAGCAGGTTTTGGAGAAACTGAAAGATTCTAGTTTTTGAACCTGCATGTTAACGGCGAATTCAGTCATCAACGAAATGATCATGAAGGAAGCGATCTGCACAGAAGTAATTCGATTCTTGGACACGAGACAAAGGCAACGGCGATTTCGATATATTCTAGTGGCTGGGTTATTCTCTCACTTGCGATTTAAAACATCATAATCGACAATGATGTCCAATTTTAGGCCTTATTTAATATCATCACTTTTCAGGTATTAGTATCAAAAATTGAATTCAAGCTGAAGCGTAAAAAAACGGATAACAACTCAAATATCTGTAAACACTAAAACGAACATTTATAGCAATAGGAAACAATGTCAGATAAAAACATCCAATAAAAGATTTTAAACATATGTTATCATTTAGTACCTAAGTGAATATTTTAAAACAGTTTTTGAGAAAGTAAACACCTTAGTGATTAATAATTAAAATATGGAATAATATATATATATATATATGTGTGTGTCATCCACGGACAGACTGTTACGCAGCTAATCAGAGGGTCTAGACGTCTGGTTGCCCCTAGCTAGGATCGAAACCCGACTGAATTTGCGTCAGTCTGAACGTCTCCCACTAAGCCATCGACGCACGGCAGGGATGAAGGTGAATTTTAGCGTGTTTATTTTTAGATTTAGATAAACACACTGTGTCTGACAGTGACTCAATTCTCAGTGACTCAGTTGGTATGATGTTTGCTTGATAACTCAACTGTCAGTGTTTCAATTCTCGGGAGTGGATGCACACTGCTGATGAGTCCCAAATATAGGACGAAACGGCCGTCCAGTGCTTTCTGCATTCTGTTGAGGTTTCTTTCAGACTCAATGAATTACTTATATATATATATATATATATATATATATATATATATATATATATATATATATATATATATATATATATATATATACACACACACACACTGCAAATCAAAAGTTTAAAGACACCCTCAGAATTAATATGGGATGAACTTGTTAGAAGAGTGAAAAAATCTGAAAAAGAGCTCTTAGAGTCATTGAAAAAAAAAGAATGGAATCAATTATCGAACTTATTCTTTGAGAAACTTTTGCAACGAATGCCAAAAATTCGCGCTGCATCAATCAAGGCTAAAAAAGGATATTTAGGTGAGAGCAAGATGTAATCATAAAAGGTTTTGTTCTTTTTGTCAGTAGAAAATTTCTAATAAAAATCATGTGTCACTTTTTTTTTAATAATTTTCTCTTATTCTTGTAAAAAAAAAATACAAATATTTCAAATAATTTTTTTTTAAATTACCAGAGGTATCCTAAAACATTTTAATTCTAATGTGTGTGCATATATATATATATATATATATATATATATATATATATATATATATATATATATATATATATATATATATATATATATATTATAATTATTTCTTAAATATATATATATATATATATAATTTTAAAAATATTAAAATATATATTAAAAATATATTTATATTTTAAAATTATGTTTTATAATATATATATATTTTAAATATATATATATATATATATATATATATATATATATATATATATTATTATTATTTAAAAATATGATTTTTGAAAAATATTTATAATTTAGGCTCTACTCATATATTGAACACTGGTTTTTAAATATAAAAACAAGAAAACTAAAGAACTTCGTATTATTAACCTAACGGTTCTTTCCTATTGTTCTATATATTTGAACACACACACTCACGCACACAAACACACACACACACACGTATATATCTATATCTATATCTATCTATCTATCTATCTATCTATATATATATATATATATATATATATATATATATATATATATATATATCAAAGGATAGACCAAGTTATCATGAGAGTTTTAAATAAAATCATTTTAAATAAAAATATTTTGATTTATTTTTGCCGTGATGCTTTAAGATAGGTGGATTACCGTCATGGGTATATATAGCTGTTTTTGTTTATCTAATAAATATCATGTATTGCTTTTTATAATTCGGCTGAAGTTGCTCAGTCCTCCCTTTCCAGTGTTGACAGAGTTTAGAAGCTTTTGAGCGTTTTTGTGGCTGTTGAATTATTTTCTACCCTAGAACCCGTTTCTCACGGACGAAAAGTTGCAAGCCTCCTGGTACTGAATCGCTATTTCGACGGAAAATATTCTGGTGAGCTGCATCAATTATTCCACCAATTCAGACGTACACAGAGAAATACAGTTCGCAGGAATTTAATGACAAAGGTATTAAATTGCCACATACGGGCACTATATTCGTTCGACCGTCCGTCGTGTCCGACGACGAGGATAGCTCTAGGATGCAGGGTTGGGAAAATACAGTATAGAAAGTGGCCAGAGACGTGTAATCATAAAAGACAGCACAAACATGGCGAAGATGAAGAGCAAGCATCTTTAGCCTCTAAGCAGAAAGCTAATGCATAAATAATGCAGAAGTAAGAAGAAACTATTTTCATATTTAATGTAACTACCTTCATTGTTATTCAAGTTTCAATACTGATTATCATCGAATCACTCAGTTTCTGCAAAATTAAGATATAACGAATCCCATAATTCCGCAAACTATTTTTGTTAGAAAACGTCCTCCTGGTTAGTTTTGAGTATATAAATTAATAAATGTTTCCCAAAATACGGCGACTTATTTTCACTATTTCCAACAAAATATAAAGCTCGAAAGCCACTCAAGGTAGAGGATTACAACATACGTTTTTATGGACGTAAAAGGGGGCGATAAAGAGTTAACGTTATAAGGATATGCAGGATAAATAATCATAGCTTTGATGTGGTTAAGATTAGAGTAATCGGGAAGTATCCACTTAGGAGTTGTTTCCACACAGCAACGTTTGTTCATATATATTTAATACGTCTTTGCGTGAATAGTTTTAGACCATAAGAGGAAAGCATATATTGTTACATTAAGCCAATGTGTTTGAATTCTCATAAGGAGATTATTTCACCGGTTTTGTGTAATGAACTTGAATTCTCACAGACGAAACGTTGCAAGCCTCCTGGTACTGAATCGCTATTTCGACGGAAAATATTCTGGTGAGCTGCATTAATTATTCCACCAATTCAGACGTACACAGAGAAATACAGTTCGCAGGAATTTAATGACAAAGGTATTAAATTGCCACATACGGGCACTATATTCGTCCGACTGGAATTTTGAACTCTTCTCTTCCATTTTCAATCTCGAGCCGTTATCCATTACACGCACCCAAGCTTACAATACCTGGCGTTCACTTAAGGTCACCCATCTAGACACTGACCAGGCTGGACTTTGATTAACTTCGGCGATCATACGGGTGCCGGCGTTTTGACACAATTTGACCGTAAGCCTGTCCGTGTTGAGAAACGACGACTGAACGCAAGGCATATTCAAAATAGGAAGAGTAAAGAAAAATCAATAATTGCAAAATGTTGACATTGTTTTCGTTTCCATCACACAAATGTGACTCGAATATATTAACCTGTTCGTTTTAGAAAGTTTCATTTTCGTCTTCTGCTTCTTTCCTCGTTATCTCCATCATTAGCGGAAGAGGGCATGTGATGACAAGCGCATGCGCGAGCTATTTGAATGAAGTTTTATATGTACACATAGACAAAAACGGACACTCATATGCGCCGAGAAAGCTATGTAAAGTCGAATGTATATCCTCTCGCTTTCTATCAAAAAATCTTCTATAAACGTTTGTGTAATTTATAAAGAATTAATGGATTTATTTTAGATCCGACATTTTTAATGCTACAAACGTTGTTGGATTAAAAATAAATCCATTAATTCTTTAGAAATTGCTTTGTTTATATTTCGGGTACGCAAATGAGCAGTAATGAAGCCTTCGAGAAAATAATACCAGAGGCGTACTTTTCTTACAAAGGGAAAATAGACCTTCGCGTGATGCGATGTTCTTCATGACTGGGGGCGACGCATTCTCTTTACTGAGATTTCCCGGGTGTGCATGCCGATAGACAGCCTACACTCTGTCTATTAAAGAAAAACAGGATGTCCATTTCCAAAACGAAGTCTCCCCTGTAATGACTTTTGATATAATAAGCTTTTTTTATGTATGGACGGAGAAAGCAATATCAGATAAAACTGATCACTACAAAATCTAGACAAAAAACTACTACTAATAATAACAACAATACCAATAACGATCCTAACTTTGATATAATAATGGTAAGCAATGATGAGGCAGAAATATGTGAACTCATAGGCATATACATCATCAATAAATTTAGACACACCATTAATAAAAAAGACAGAGGCTTATACAGAGACAACTGCATAATAATCGTAAGACACACACACACACACACACACACACACACACACACACACACACACACACACACACAGAGGACCAGTATTATTTATGTATTTTCGTTCCCCTTAAGAAACTGCGTTTCTGATCGAACGAAACCCACGAATAATTATATTGGATATGCTAATACATGCTTATGAAGAAGACTCCCGTTACATAGCTCAATTATGACACATTTAAGCAGACACGGAAACCTATCAAATTCAGTCCGTAACCTACTCGTAGAAAATATGACCATAATAGTCACATTCAAATGTAAAAAAAAAAACAGCTAAAAATAATGGAAACATTAATGATAAAAAGAAAGTATTAACAATACTTAGTATTAATGAGGATCAACATAGATAAACATATAAAAATCTACATATTCGAAAGCACTTGGATATATAGAACATTCTAGACAGTTTTCACACATTTTATATCTAGAAGAGAAATAATTTTCACGAATGCAAGAAAAGAGGGATTGCTGCGAAAACATAATTATATATATATATATATATATATATATATTGAACAATAAATAATATTAAAAAATTAAAATCTTCAGACACACTGGGTTGTATAATAATATTCTTTCGTTTTATTATTATTTCATTTAGATTCCTCGACTAATTTTGGCCAACATGGCCATCATCAAGAGAAAAAAAATTCTGGTTGCTGGTAGCATTGAACTACAGAAATTATATATATATATATATATATATATATATATATTGTAAAATCCTTAGTATATATATGCTCATGTATACTTATATATGATAAAAATTATGATATATCTTGCGAGCACATAATGAGGAAAGGGGTCATGAAGAATCTGATACACTCAGGACAGAGAGAATCTATGTGTAGCAGAGGAAAACAACGCACGACCTACTTGGCGAGGTTTTTGTGAATGGATGGCGGGGCACGGTTTGGAAGAGGTGACAAAAAGATAAAAGATATTAAGTGCTTCAAAGGACAGGAGATTGTCACGAACGTCAACATCCTGAAGTGACACAGTACATAATGAAGAAGCAGAAAGTGGTGAGGGCAGGAAATCTAGAAGTGCGGAAAAAGAATCTATTAAAATATAGAACTAGCGCTTGCCTCTATTTAGTTCAACAGTAAAACGGTGAGACCTATTTTCAACTCCCGTAGTGCGCTTAAATTCATGAAGTCGAGGTTGCCAACAGGAAAGATAATCAGAACAATTACCATAAAACCATTTATAGAAAAGTCAGATTTGAAAGCACTTTTAAAATTTTTCAGATTTTTTTTTCCGTCCATTCAATTTTCTATTTTCCAAACATTTATAATCTGATTAAATTTTATTCTTGCATTAATTCGTTATGCTTAATACTTGTCCGTCAGAGATTCATTGATTTTTTTTTAATTCAGATAAATCAGTTATCGTATTTCGAAAGAAAATGGTTACTAATGACAAGATCCAACTGCAGTTCAGATATCGATTTCAGAATGTCCTCTTTTGTCTATGTTTTCGATTTATCATCGAATGGGACTTTAAGACATCTTCATCCTAATTTCAGAAGCGAAGTTTAAATTGATGCGTTTCCTCAAATACATGAAGTAGAGAGTGTAAACATATTATCCGGGATTATTTTTACCCTAAAGTGAGAAGCTGCTTACCATCATCCAGAAGCGATGCACTGTACGCTGTATATTAACGTTCAAATAACTGCTGGTGTTAAATAATAGTTTCAGACTATTATTTTTTAGTGGCAGTGTAATTGGCTCAAACCTTCTGAGGCTGACCTTGGCGTCAGCTGGTAGACAAAATGGGGAGGTCGATTTTGATTGTCTGATCAGAACGTGGGAATGTTATAGTTAGAAATAGTTTTCAGTGAGTTAAGTTTTACATGTCGTAGAATGCAGACGTGTTATTTTAGTGTATGAAAACTGTACCCCAGTGGGTTGGGATAGCAACCCCACAGGTTAGTTAGAAGATGTACACGTTGACGTGTTTAATAAAGTGTTGAGTCTGGACTCATTGTTGAATCTTGATTAATGCATGGAATAATAATGCAACACAAAATGTACTTAGAACAAGAATGTATTATAACAAGAAAGTGTACACAATATTTACATATAGTCTTTTGGATATTCTGGGAAGACCGTTCCTGGAGAATGTGTTGACTAAGTCGCAGTCGGGCAGAGTCTCTAGTTGGATCTCGTGATTAGCCTCCCTGTCTTCCGGTACCGACCATATTTATATCGTCGGTACTCCGCTATGCAGATTAGGTGGATCCTACCACAACATAAAGTAAATAAGTTTAAAATCCCTTTTGTTGAAGTTCTCATTTTACCTCCGAACTAACCAACTAGCGATCACTCGACCGGGAGAAGACTGTCGAGCGAAGAAAGAAAAGAGAGAGATGATGCAATGCTATGAGTGAATTAAAATCGTCGCCCCAAGATTACACACAGCGCGAAGGGGCTATACAACATAGTCACAATTTGGCGCAATGAAGAGAACCTCCTAGCATGAGATGACGCAGAATGAGGGTTGCAACACAACATGGAAAAGTTCGGAGAAAATTTTCAACGGATGACTCAAAATAAAGAAAAAGGGAGAAAGAGAATAAGAAAAAAGTAGCCTAGACATATTGGACAGTCTATAAGTAAGATAATATTGCTTTCTTCTGTTGCCACAAACACGCTCACATCTTTACAAAAACAAAATAGGAATAATAGGGGAAAAAAGTACTCTAGAAGAAAGGTTATAGACGAAGAGATTTTGATGGACAGATTATTTTTTGGAAAAATAGATGAATAGAGTAAAAAAGAAAGAATGGGCACAGTTTGAACAATCGACTGATTTTTACTGTTTTGTTTTGATTGTTTTGACAAATGTTGAAGTAGTGTAAGAAAATTATTGTTGATTTTCTTTATTGGCACGCTTTAAATGTCTTGTCTAATGTCAGGTTCGGCATAATTTCATGATGTACATGCTGCAGTTGTAATTCTTATTTTGTTGTGGAGAAAATTGTACCACAATAGTTTCGATATTAAGAAAAAAAAAATTCTTGATGTTTGGCAAGAGTGACGGCATTTTGTTATGATGCCTTTCCACTGTGATTTCTGTGTTCACTAATAAGTTAAACAAATTTGTGCCTATCAAGTTTAGAATTCTTTCCTTAATTGTAATTAACTAAAAATAATAGTTTGATTTTTTTTGTTATTTTTGTAACAGAGTGTGGAATTAAAACAATTTTTTTTTGTATTTTAAGAGCCGTGTGTGTCCTTTTGCCTTTATTGGTTGAAGAATTAAGTTATTAATTGGTGAATTTTGAGAATTAATTTTCGTGGAAAAATTAAGTTAGCTAATTTTTGTGGAAATAAGTAGATTCGGCTTGCATGGTTTCGGATTTCCGAATGTGTTTGAGTTTTGGTTCTGAGGTGGAAATGGTCACACCTTGCTATGTAGTTAGGGACCCGATGATTTATGAGAAATAGAATGGGGGCTTATGCACCATGAAGTCTTTATATCGAAGGAATATACCCTAAGATACCCCCGTGGCCAAGTTTGTGGCATCGATGACCCAGTGAAATTGGTCAGATAGCTTGTGGGATACCAAATTACGATAGAGACTAAGAAGCAATCCATGTAACCACAGTAGAACCAGTTATGAGATTCTGAGCGGGTGTGGTTGTTTACTACTTGGGTGGAGGCAGCCAGGGGCAGGAAAATCTGTGATGATGTGAGTTGTGTTTTGGGCACACAGACTCAGATAAGCAATAATATTAACTATAAGGAACTAATGGTGGTAAAAAAAAACGTGAAGAATCTATTCAAGTGAATCTGTTAAAATACAAAAAAGGAATTAGTTGTTTGTACGGTGATAATGAACCATATGTGCTCTGTCACTTTGAGTTGAAGAGGAGTTTAGGTCGTAGCATATTTAACGCGTAAAAGTAGGTAGTAAAGACGTGGCTCAGTTATGGAATTGTTTGATGCTGTGACGTGGGGCTTTTGGCATGTATTGCGTGTTCTTTTGGACCAGTATATGTTTTTCAATGAGTTGTATGTACATTTTCTGAAGTCTGATGTAAAGAGGCAAGGAATTTTGTTTTCCCCAGGAATATTGGGCTGCAGAGGTGGTAGCTGCTGACTTGTTGGTAGAAAATATTGGAGCGGTCAGAGTTCACTTTTGACTTGGATCCAGACTGGCGTCTGACGCTCCGGTCACCCCGAAGCTAGTAACGAGTGTTAAATATAATGATTTTGTTTATGCTTACGTAAGGAATATTAAATAATAGTTGCAGACGATATTTTTAGTGGCAGTGTATTTGGCTCAGAGATAATGTGGATGTGGATTTTGATTGGCTGAGTCGAGTGTCGGAATGTTTCACTTAGAAATGGTTTTCAGCGAGTTAAGTTTTACGCGTCGAACAATGCAGACTTGTTAATTTCGTGCGTGGAACTCCTTCCCCAGTTCAGTGGGATAGAAAGCCAACTGGTTAGTTAGAAGAAGTACGCGTCGACGTGTTTAATATGATAGATAAGTTAAAATCCCTTTTGTTGAAGTTTTCATTTTACTTACAAATCCGGAAACATTTTGTCACCGGGCCGAGAGAAGAAAGAAAAGAGAGGAAGACAACATTATTATGACTGTTATCTTCGCATAGCAATTTTCTATGTCAACATAAGAAAATATCATCTTTGAGGATGAATATCCTTGTTTAAATATTCATATGACTACTTCAAAGATGGCTCATTCGAGGCGGAAGCTTAGAACGAGGAACAGCATAATAAAAAATATCCAAATGTTGGGCAGTTTTTGTCATTATTTTCCCTGAAATTAAAGCCACTATATGATGTTCAGAACGTCTCATTATCAAACATAATAAAGATTCGTTGTATGTTATATTTAACAATATATATATATATATATATATATATATATATATATATATATATATATATATATATATATATATATAAAGTAAACATTGAAGGCGACTGGCTGTTTCACGCTGGACACAATCATCAGGCCGCGAATGCTGAATCTTTCCTCGGGTATTTATATATATGGGCCAGTGGTACATTGGGGGTAATGTATTTTGGCGGTTATTTGTACGGGAGTGGCTGGTTTATCTATTAATTTTCATTTTGTATTATTTATTCTTTTCGTTTTGTCATGTTTTACTAAGGTAGTATAATATTTTGCGGGGGATAAATAAATAAACAAGCCACTCCCGCAAAAATAACCGCCAGAATAGATTACCCGCAATGCACCACTGGCCCATATATATAAATAGCCGAGGAAAGATTCAGCATTCGCGGCCTGACGATTGCGTCCAGCATGATACAGCCTGTCGCCTCGGAGTGTTGAATTCAATATTCACTTTTATATTTTAATTTACACATGCTCTATCTCCGATATTGAGAACTTTATCCCATAAATATAGCACACTTTAAAACTATATTTCTTCATATAATGGAATCATACAACTTCCTGACTTCGTCCAGAGGAATTTTCAGTCATTCTTCCATTAACACCTTCTCCAGCTATTTACGACGATGAAGTATAGCGGCTCCTAACTTGTTGCTCCAAAATTCACCACAAATGTTCAATAATATTGATATCTGGAGATTGGAGAGGCCACTCTATGTGTTCTAGCTCAGTTTCATGTTCTTCATGCCAATTCTTAACCTCTCGAGCGGTATGTATTGCAGCATTATCGTCTTGGAAGATGCAGTCACCACCAGGGAATAAAGTCTTGGCCATTGGATGAACATGATCTCCCAAAATGTTCAGGTAATCTTTGCTGTTGATTCAACCATGCAGGGCAACTATTGGACTGAGGCATTTCCATGATATGGCGGCCCAAACTATCACTCATCCACCTCCATGCTTCACTGTTGGAAGAAGGCACTCAGGGTTGTAAGATTCTTTGGGCTGCCTCCACACAAAAACTCTCCCTGAAGTTGGGAAAAAGAAAAACTGGACTTGTTTGAGAATATGACTTGCTTCCATTGGTCAGCAGACCAGGCATTGTGATCTCTGCACCACTTCAACCTCTTTTGAATGTTGCGAGTGGAGAGGAGCGTTTTCCTCACGGCGGCTCTTTCCTGATATGCCGACTTATGGAGCTCACGACGAACAGATTTAGGAGAAACTGAACTATTCAGATGATTATTCAACTCAGAAGTCACTTTGGCCGCAGTAGTCCGATGATTTTTTGCCACATTGCGTTTCAATACACGTCAGTCCCTGTCACTACGTTTGCAAGTCCGGCCCGAATTGCAACGGTTGCGACAGGTCTTGCCCTGTTTCTCGAAATGCATCAGTGTTCTTGATATGGTAACTCTTGAAAAACCAAACAGTTCAGCAACCTTAGTGATCGAGGCTCCTGCCATGCGAGCTACAACAATTTGTTCTTTTTCGAATTTAAGCATTTAGCTTAAATTTTACAAAATTCTAAAAATAGATAAGATAAAGACAGTAAATTAGATAAATAACCGTATGGACAATAGATATTAACTGGAATTAGGAAATCTTTAGTTAAAGTTCTTAATATAATAGGTCTTTGAAATATAGGAGTGGAATTTGCAATTGTTCCAATTATTTTGTCCCACCCCTGTGTGTGTATATATATATATATATATATATATATATATATATATATATATATATATATATATATATATATATATATATATATATATATATATATATATATATAAAGTTTGAGAGTTCTCTATGTAGGTGTTTCGAACATTTGGAAGGTAATTATCTGTATGGCCACGTGAGAGTATAATCTTCTTGGCATTTCTCCTTTTGTTACGCCTCGCGAGCTCTGTATTAACACTAGCCTTCATCATGTGATAACAACTGCCTTTCTCGAACGGACGGACGGACCTCTAGGACTGGATTTCATTAATTCATGCTTCGAAGCCCAACAAGTCATTCTGACAAATGAGCCAGTCCTCAGCCCGAATGATGCACATCAACTCGTGCCATACCAATCGAAATGAGACATTCAGATTTTCTTTCGATTTTTCGCCTAACCTGATCAGATAATTTGAGTGACGAACAGATCACATCTCTTCCTCAATCCCCTCAATATATCTCCAAGAAAATTTATTTTAACGCTTCTATCAATAACGCATCGATCACCAGAGGATAACGAAGAAGAAATATTACATTTTCTTTTTAATTTGAAGTTGTTACTAAAAACTATTAACTCGGCCTATTGGCATATCAATTTAAGTGAACGTTTTTTGTGGCTATTTTGCTTTGTTTTAGTCATTATTCTTCTGGGATTTTCCCGTTATACGTGGCATCTAAGAAATTTAAGAAATGTTGACTAGAATTATAGCCCGTCCATTCACCGAAGTTAAGCAACGTCGAGACTGGTCAGTACCGAGATGGGTGACCGTTTGGGAATACCAGGTACTACAAGTTTGGATGTGCAGGTGGTATAATACATAATGGCTCTGAATTGTTAATCAGAAAGCCGAGTTCCAATTTCAGTTGGGTTCTTTAACACTTACGTGCAAATACCATCGGGAAAGGTATGAATATACCTCTTTTCCCACCAGCTATTAGTTAATTAGTAAGAATTGTATTACTAATTCATTATAATCTCAAAAATATTATAACAATCTAAAATTATTTTCTGGCGTTAAATATCCCGCAAACCCTGATAAGCCGTAGATAACGAAGCATTCAAAACCATCGTAATGTTTATATATTTTATAATTAAAACTTCCATGGTGCAAAGTGAAAATGTGTTTCGAAAATGCAACTAGATGTCAATAAATCTAACTATAATACATTTATGGTGATGAGTAGAAGATTAAGGGGGGTACATTTTTCCATGAGCACTATTAAAATATGCAGGTTTGTTAGTATAAGAGGAATAATAAAAACAGACACGAAAAGATGCAGTATTAAATTTAACAGAGTTGTGTTTGCTAAAGCGGACTCTATTTCCCATTGGTTCAGAATGATGTATTAGGCTGGGTCGGATATCTCCATCGTGGCGTCTAGTTTTTAAGACCAAGGTAAATGTGACGTGATCACCGGTGTAAAAAGCACAGTAGATTGAAAGATAAAGTTCCCGCTCTGGAATATGGTGCAGAAAACTCAGTGGTCAGCTCTAAGACAGCAGGGGAAACTGAATATCAAATAAGAGATCACAACTTTGCCAGTGGGAGTGCATTTCTAGTTTAAGGCGGTCAGGAAAATCTCAAAATAGACTGCTTATATGGCGAAAAATAGTTCTTTACGTATCTACATACATCTCTAAGGATTCTGAAACGGTTTATTTTATATAAGGATTTGTGAAAGTGAAAAACACTTTTAATATAACCACATTCTGAACAAATAGTATACTAGAACTGACATAAAGACAGACATGATTCAGTCCATTAGGAAAATGAAATATAATACATACCATTTATTTTACAATTCTTCGAAAATTATAAAAATTATTTCTGTCAACAATATCTACGCATATGACTCCATATTAACATTTTTGATGTGATAAATCTTGATATCTTATAAACATTAAAAACTACGTACTTCGGATTTTATTTCAATAGATCTCAATGTTATTATTTGAAAATTATTTTTATGCCCGAGATTAGTTTTCTGTCAACTATCTAGTTATAGATTTGTGCTTATTATATATATATATATATATATATATATATATATATATATATATATATATATATATATAAATAATAAAAATACTACTAAGACATATCACTCTGTTAATTGAACTATCTACTTAGTGCATGTCATGTTAACTGAAAAACACTTATAATAAAAAATTCTTGAATTTACCAAATTACAAAATTCATATAAAAATTCTCACTTGAAATATTTGAACTTTAGAGTTGCGACTTGCACGCTCCAACTTTACACAGCCGTTAATAAATAGCTCATTCTTAAAACATCTTTCGGTCTGCAACACATGGGCTCAGAATTGGCCTTTTGACAAGGTCGTTAGCTACCTTGACAGAATGTTAGTTAGAGGAGCCGACATAGATTTGTTCGATTCCACTGGGTAGGCTATGCGGACAACAAACTCGTTTGTGCCTGTGTGGCGTTAGATCGTAGGCTTAGAATGGCTGGTTACTGGAAGTTCAATCTATCTTTACTTCCGGGAGCAGCTAACTAGCTTAGTGCAACGGGAGCTAGTGGGTGCGGTTATCGGGAATAAGTGGTGGGATAAAATGTAAGTGTAGGATTAGGTCTTTCTCCACGGATTTCAGAGCTGAAAACGTGAAGACGCTTAAGGCTAGTCTTTCCCGGGCGGTGGCTGGAGATATCCCCTAGATATAGCCGTAGCTAGGGAGGCCGAATAGCGAGCACTACATGGGCCAGATAATTAGACATAGGTGAAGCAAGATGTCTTCCGAAGCTGTGAACATGGGCGCAGATCTGCGCAAGGAAGAGATTCGATCGTTACATTCGTGAAGTCGATATCCCGGAGAGACGTACTCTTCAGGCCGCTGACGACATGTGAGAGGCGTTTCGGCGGCATTTCGAAAGCCGGTTTACCAAGGAGCGTGGTCTTCGTGACTCCGAGTTTCGCAGCTATTTGGCTGACTATCCTCGGCTTTCACCGACTGAAGCTGCTAGCTACGAGGGAGAGATCACGGAAGCCGAGGTCTACGCGGCATTGAAGAAGGTCGGCAGAGGCAAGTCGCCCGGTCTGGATGGTTTGACCTATGAATTGAACTTGAGGCTGTCGCATATCTTTGTTCCGATTTTGACTGTGGTGTTCAACAACTGGCTCCGGCAGGGGGCCCTCCCCGACCGGTTCTCCAAAGGTGTGATCACGCTATTGAAAAAGGGCAAGGGTGTTGGGTGGAAACTAGATTATTACAGGCCCAAAACTCTGCTAAACACAGAGTTAAAGATTTGGGCCAAGATCCTGTAGGAGCGTTTGCAGTCAGTTGTCGAGTCTCTGTTGGGTCCTGAGAAGACTTGTTTTGTGAGGGGCCGAACAATTCAGAGAACCTGCATCTGATACACACGACCATAAAGGGTGTAAAAGACGACGATGAGGCCACGCTGATCAATTTGGATCAGTCCAAGGCATTTGATAGGGTTGAGCATCGCTACATTGCTTCTGTCCTGCAGGCCGCCGGATTCGCACGCGACTTCTGCCGTTGGATTAGCCTCCTGTATCGCCCCCCAGTGCAGTGGTACAGGTGAACGGGAAGCTGTCGGGAGCTTTTGCGCTGTCTAGGTCGGTTCGTCAGGGTTGTCCACTGTCGTCACTACTTTATGCTTTGGCGTTGGAGCCTCTCCTTCGACGACTGAAGGACGAGGCGTGCAGTCCGGCCCTACGCGGAATCGCCGTTCCTAGAGGGGCTACGTACGCTGATGACGTATCTGTTTTCGTGTCGTCCCGCAGCGACATTGAGGCAGTACTGAAGGCGCTTGACCGGTACGAGAAAGTGACAGGGGACAAGATTAACTGCGACAAGTCGTCCGGCTTGCGATTAGGTGCCTGGAAGGGGGTCAATCTTCCGGGGCTCTTCGGTTGGACGGACGGTCCTGTCCGCATTCTTGGAATGTGGTTTAGACCCGACCTACAACTGGAGAAAACATTGGTCTTAAGTACGCACAAAAGTCGACGCTGCCGGTCAGACTTGGCGTCGACGGAGGTTGTTCGTGAAGGGCAGGGCGGAGGTGTGTGCTACATACATTTTCCCGATTGTCCTTTATCGATTTTCCGTACTTCCTCTCTGTGACAACGACAGGAATCCGCTCGAGCGCTCGCTATCCTCCATTTATGGAGGAGACGCGGGAATCGGTTCGACAGACGAGTCTGTGTACAACGTCCGTGTCATGGGGCTGGGAATGCCACACTTACAGAGCCACAAACGTGCCTCGAGGTTGGTTTTCCTACGCCGAACGTTGACAGGAGGAGATTCGATTATGGCGGCGATTGTCAGAGCCGCGATCCCTTTTCTTACTATCAATCCCCCCCCATCTCGCGGGCTGAGCGCCATTGTAAGCCCCGGGATCAATCGGATTTCTTTCGCGAGTGTCAGTCGGCCTTGCTGGCTGTTCCTCGGTCCAATGACCTTTCACAGCCTAGGAAGTTCTTCTATCGTCTTTTAGTGGAAGGGGTAGCTAGGGATTCCCTACGTGATCAGCCCTGCTTCTCTGAGGATGGGTTTCGCTCTTGGGCGCCAGCGGCGGATTATCTCGCTTACCTGGCGATTGGCTCGGAATCGGCTGCCTCTCAATGACAAAGCCTTCATATGGGGCTTGGCGGATTTGCCAGACTGTGAGCGGTGTGGCCTTGGTTTGGAAAGAAATGGCTTCGCACGCCTTCTACCATTGCTCCCGGGTCCGCACCTTATGGGACCATGTCGGCGAGCTGACGGCTCGTCTCGCTCCTGAAAAGCTTGTGCCCATTGATCGCGCATACTCGTGTGACAATGTGTCGCCCGCGTATTCCGAGGTGAAACGAATGGTGTTTCTGACGCTGCTAGCCACGGCTCGAATGGTGATTTGGACGACGCGGATGGAGGAAGTCTTGCGAGACAATCGTCTTTCTCGTCAGGATCTAATTCGATTCTTTGAACATCAGCTCAAGATGAAGATTAGAACTGATAGAAAACGATTGCATTCGACAGTCATCACAGATTTTTAAATATTTATCATCATTCAACACTTTTTTTGGCATGGGGAGCGTTTTGTAAATCCCCCTTGAGAGGATGCGGTATTATGGTGTATGAAGGATTGATTGGTGATGGACGAGTTTTGTGGTGAATGGGAAAATTATAATGAGTGAATGGGTCGTGAATCAGATTAGCTAGGTATAATATAGTAAGTGAAGACCAGCCTCAGCCTCAAACTCTCCACTTTTTCGGCCTTGTGCCACAA
Organism: Acanthosepion esculentum; assembly: GCA_964036315.1. Classification (NCBI taxonomy): domain Eukaryota; kingdom Metazoa; phylum Mollusca; class Cephalopoda; order Sepiida; family Sepiidae; genus Acanthosepion; species Acanthosepion esculentum. The sequence continues at coordinate 51,196,923 of OZ038486.1, forward strand.
TTGTATTATTTATACAATAAACACATTTATTTCGTCTTCCAGTTTTGATTCTAAAGGAAAAAAAATACAGATTGATGATGGAGACAGAGGTCTTTGAAAGTACTAGCTGAATTAAAAAATACACTATATTCATTGTATACATAAGCATCTCATCATTCAGTAAATTATTATTAGTATACTGCTTATAATTATGTCTACTAGTGAAGGGATTTCGCCAATATTTGCATTAATATTGCTAATGGATTCAAGGTATGATTAACTCTTTGTAATATACATATATATATACATATATATATATATATATATATATATATATATATATATATATATATATATATATTCATCTGTTCTTATCTATGTTGATAGATTAATTTCATTCTATATTGAATTCTATCTATCGTGACGAAATTATATCCGCCTGCTTTCTGTATTAGTCTTTGCATTGTGTTAACCTACCTGTTAATAGGTGCGCCCATCCATCTGTCTGTCAATCTTATATTCCGAAATTTGAAAGATATCTCCCGCCCAACTCTCTCTCGCTCTCTCTCTCTCTTTCTTTATTTGTCAATCCTCTTTCTAATTTAATCCCTCCCTATTTGGACTTAAATCGATTTCTTAATATCTTGTGATTTCGGATTACAGTTTTGAATATTAAAGTTTAGGTAATCTGGGAATTTTGATAATTTTGGTAAGCAATCCAATACAAATTCGCACAAGTCAACTCACAGAATGACTCTCTGAAAGCAAAATTCTTCTTACCTGGTCACTATCATCTCCTACCTTCGATCTGATCTCATCTAGATTCGAAATCTGTCGCTGTTTCGGTATACCAGCTTCTTGAGCAACCATTCTCATCTTCTCGCTCCTGATTGAATCACGTCTGCCATTGCAAAAAATATTGATTGCTTTATAGCATATTTACGATATGACATTTTAATTAGGACTGACGGTTCATTAGCTCTTTTAGCAAAATTCACACAAAACGTGATCGTAATTTTCTGCTCTAGAATCGCATCACTTATTTTCAGACGAACATTTTAACAGAAGCACTTACATTTTCCTCGACTGCTCGACAACGATTGACTTGTATGGTGTTCGTCTCAAGATAGCGGAAGCTAGAAAAAAATCCGGATGTATTCGAAAGAACTAATCTTTGCCTCAACACAACGACAGGCTGTGGTCATTTCGGGAAATAAATTGTCACACCTCGTAATAGTAGATAGGTTAGTCAATGTAGGGAAATGTCTTCACTGATTGGGTTATTTGGTGGAATATTTATTTTCAATATACAGCACCTAGTGAGGATCAAACTATTTAAGCAACTATCGATGAACTAGACTAGCTCCACTAATCATTAACCACACACCGTGGATCCTGGTAATAGAAGAGGGTTTTCAATTTCAACACATGGTTATTTTCTAAGCGAAGCTGAGATGTGTCACAAGAACTAAAGTATGGGTCACCTAGTGAGGACAGAACTCACTTTCCAGTCGTAAATTGATCTAGCGTGATAAACTTGCTAGCCATTACACCACGTTGAGGTGTTCAGATGTGACCATATGTAAAAAAGCAACTATTGAGTCTTTCCCGGTACATATTGATTTACTCATTCTCAGCTAAAAAATGTCCATTTAATTGCCAGGAAAATAAATCTGGATATCGAATGAGCGTGGAATATCCTTTCCATAAATTGCAATTTTTCAGTTTTTTTTTTTCGTATTTTCAGATAAATAAAATGAAATCGGAATGTGCTGAAAATGATACAAATTTTTCTTTATACGAAATATTAATAAAATAAAATAATAAAAGTAAGACAATATTTTATAATATACACGCTGACGTGTCACTGGTCGCAATACAATCAAAAGCAATATGTTTTAGTCAAGTTAAACCAAACGCTTTTAATTACATCTCAATGTATATATATATATATATATATATATATATATATATATATATATATATATATAGTTGGATTGATGTGAATATATATATATATATATATATATATATATATATGTATATAATATATAAATAATATATATATTTCAAAAATTGCATATATATTTATATTTATCTACATGCATATTTTACAAATATATATATATATATATATATATATATATATATATATATATATATATTTGAGAGTGACCCATAAAAACAATGAATGAATCAAATTATATATTTTTTCTTTTTTCTTTTAGATATACAAAATCAATGGATCTCACATAAATTTAAGAAAATAGAGAAACTTAATTGCCCGCCATGAACATGGCTGATACTCGACTCCAGGTGAGCAATAGACTACGCCTTCTTGGTTTCACTTTTACAACTGACTTGAAATGGAAGGACTTGGAAACTTGGGTCAATGTGTCGTGCCAGAAAGTTTTTTTTTCTCGTCAGAGTCCATTTGCACATTTATAAATCCACCATTCGTTCGTGCATTGATTACTGTTGCCATATCGAGAATTTAACGGATTTTTCGTTCAGTAAAACTTCTCCAAATGTGCTAGCAAGATAACTAGATCTATAATATTCGTTAAATGTCAAATGTTTTATCTATAGACCGATTCCATCTTTTCGCTTTAAAAATCCTTGTCTGATGTTCGATAAATATTTGTTGAACAAGTGATGCAAAACTCCGGATTTGATCAAGAAGATACTTCCAATAAATATTATTTACATTATTTGGACTACTTTCCTCATCTTTGTCTCCATATTTATTACAACGTTTCGGCCGTTGTACGCTCCGGCCTTCTTCAAGTGGTTGGAATATCGACATCCCAACCACCTGTAGAAGACCGCAGCGTACAACGGCCGAAACGTTGTAATAAATATGCCGACAAACATGAGAAAAATAGTCCGAATAATGTAAATAATGTACATAATACCTCATCTCAGAAATATGCAGAGATTCCATTTAACATATATAGATTTGTTTAATATCTTTACATATATAATTATCGGAAACACCTTGGCCATATTTGGAACTTTTCAGATATTAACTAAACTTAGTGTGGGGAAGAGACTATAAATCTGGGTCTTTAGTGACGATCAAATTCTATAGTCGTACTCCCGGAAGCTAGGTTCCTAACGATTGACCCCCCCCCTCGTACAGAGAAAGAAACAAATAAAAAGGACAATTTTCAGGAAATGTATAAAAATAAAGGGCAGTAACCTGCGAGTTGTTGAAATAAACATTTTTGAAAAACGCTTTAGATATTTGCCCATTATTTGTGTTCAGCAACGCAAACATTAGAAATGAGTCAATACAATGCATTTATTCTAGGCTTCTCTCCAGACATTCCATTTAAACTCTGTCCCGAAGCATTAGAGAACACCAAGACGCATGATTTCAATAAACACCTCCACAGTTACCGAGCCATTTTCTTGATGTTGTCGCCAGTGTGCTGTATGTTATCAAGTTTGTCGGAATAAAATAATTTTGCTGTCGAAGTGAGTAAATACAAAAACAAACAAACAAAGGCATCATAGAAAAACAAAAAAAAATGCCCAGAAGTAATCGACAGAGTGATATGTGAGAAAATATTTTACACTGGAGGTTTCTGGATAGGTGGTGTTCAGACAATAAATTAACCATACTGATAGGACACGTGAAAAATTCACGGCTTTTCCAATGTGAAATACCGATGAATATTAATTCTTAATTTTATAATTGAATAGGCTCTTTGAGAGTTTCAGGACTGTAAAATACTCATGGAAATCCTGTCTATTGCATTGTTTAATTTTTTAGATTAATACCTTTAAAGTGTATGTTCAGGTAGTGTTAGGCTAGCCCTTGAAATGAGAAATCAGGGGAGACCGCAAGATAAAATATGCCAATTTAGAGGTAGTTACCCTCAACACCTCAAATAGCTACACAACACAAACATTAACCTAAAATGTCGAATCATGTTCTTAAATAGCATCGTCAGATCGAGATTTTTATAGGGTGCCATGCATGGCGTTAAAAATGTTACCTAAACGTTCAGCTGTATACAACTGCTTTTAATTGTTAAAAATGGCTTTGAGCAAATGAAGCCTATGAGTCTTTTGATTGATTGATTCGTTTTCTCCGGCGTATCAGCCTTTTGCAAATTGCGTATAGACAGAAACTGTGATAATAATCGTTCAGTGATACTAGTTTTTCTAATTAACCCATAGCTGGGGGGAAAGTTATGGATTCATAACTTTCCCAAGGATATTTGCGCCTAAGTGGAGATAACGAAGCAAACGGGAATTAGAACTGGGATCTCCGATTAAGAATTCCAAGCTTACAGCACCTGGTATTACCAATAGGTCACCCATCTAGGCATTGACCCGGTCTCGGCGTTGCTTAACTACGGTGATCGTACGGCAAATGGTGACACAACGTGTTGTGTCTGCAATTCCAGACGGTTCTTAGCAAAGAACGTCCTAAACAAACACAAACAAATTACTGTACCAGATAAGAAAAACCGCATAACTCGAGGACTTTCAGCAACTTCTTCTTTTATGCGCCGTGTCCCTTCAGGACGCAGACAATCATGCCCCTCCACTTCATTCTGTCCCTTGTAGCTCTCAATACGTTTTCTCTTTTTGTTATTTCTCCCAGACTCTATTCTGCCATCCACTTGCATAAGCCATCCAAGTACGTCACCCGCTGCTTTCCCTTGTCCCACTTTCCCTTTATCTGTCCTGTGAGTATCAGATTTTCCAAGCCTCCCTTTCTCATTACGTGTCCCAGAAATTTCAGCCGCCTCTTCCTGATGTTAAATATAAGTTTCCTCTTTCCTCATAGTTGTTCACACGGTGCGTCTATGGTATCCATAACATCTTTCTCTACAACGTTGCCTCGTGTTTCTTTTTTCATCTTTGAGGAGATCGTCCAACATTCGCTGCTGTAAAGGATGACAGATATCACGTTGCAGTTTAATATACTTTTCTTTGTTACCAATGAAATGCCCCTGTCTCATAATATTCTGCCTAGCTTTTTGGAATGCGTCTTTGGCCATCCCAATGCGTCTTCGGATCTCAGCGTCGCGCTTACCGTCCTCTGTCAGAACACTTCCCAGATATTTATATTTCCGCACCTTCTTGATTTTAGCATCCCCGACCTGTAAATCGCATTTCGAGCTCATCCTTTTGCTGATGGCCATGCATTATGTCTTGTAGTTTATGCTTAGTCCCTACATCTCGCTAGCCTTCGCATATCTTCTGTAGGAGATTTTGTAGTTTCCTTTCCGTGTCTGCAATCAGCACTGTGTCATCTGCGTATCTTGTAGTGTTAACATTGTGGCCGACAATGATTAATCCTGGAAGGATTTCCAGTTCTTTCAGAGTTGCCTTGCTGTATAGATTACGTCAACAGCTAAAATGGTCTATCGCATGTAGCTCGAAGAGAAAATAAGGACATTACCATGATGTTGACGTTCCACACTATTTCAAATAACCCTTATAATTACTGGAAAGAACTATGACAGCTACTGGACATTAGAGTTCTTCACAAATTGTCTAAACTGAAAGATTTTACAAATGTCAACCGACATAAGTACTGGATCCTCGTCCAGTGAAATATCAAATGCTTCAGAATAAGAAGACGGATAATATTACCATAGCATAGATACTGAAGCTACTATTATGACAACTACTACTACTACTAAAAATAATAATAATAATAATAATAATAATAATAATAATATAATAACAATAATGTTGCTACAACTACTATTACTATTACTACTAATTTCTATTTTTCTCAACATTTCAATAAAAATACAAAATTATGAGCTTTTTTTCAGTAGTTTCTATACAGTAAATCTGATATTAGATTTATAATTCTAAATAAATATTTCATACTTAACAACTTAGCATTTCATCTCAGCTTTTATATGAAAGCAAAGTGAAGCCGTCACTTTCTTTCTGGAATAATTGCTTACAGAATTCTCATTGCTACTGTGTCCTCATTTATATATTCATTCATCAGACAAAATGTTTCTATTACTTTTTTTTTGGAAAACAAACGTTTGAAGTGGTCGCATAAATTTAACTAAAATGGGAATTTCGCAATGCTGTGTCTACGCCTTACACATGTCATTATGAAAAGAATGTATTTTCGTATCTAGTATATTCATCGAAGTGAATTTGAGACATGATAACGAACAAGCAAGAAAATTAAAAAAAAACAAAAAAAAACAAGCCGAGTTGAAAAATAAAAATCCAATTTGTTTTCTGTGTCTTCCTATATCTTCACACCGTCTGTCCATTATCGGTGTTACCAATGAAACAGGAAAGTTGGAGACTAAACTATTTTTGCAGAAGACAATAATGATTTTCAGCTTTTTAATGAGATTTCTTGACAGTCAGTGTTAGTTTTCCTCCCTGTCTCTCTTTGCAGACCAATTCCTCTAAGGAAATAATATTAAACTGTAAATATGTTATAATATTTTCCAATAGAAAAAAACATAATATGGTATGTCTTTAGTTAATAAGATATTGACAAATAAATTTGATATAGATTGATTGTAATATGTGAGAATGGCATTATATGTTACTGTATTTAAAAGTTTTAAATTTGTAAATGGAAATATTCATGTCTCTCTGTCACTTTTTATCGTTTACATCACCGTATCACTTTAAACATACACCCACACTCTCTCTCTCACACACACACACACTCATATATATATATATATATATATATATATATATATATATATATATATATATATATACACATATATACACACACACACACACTATGTTTCCGATATTGAGCACTCTTCGCTTACAAATACAACAAATTTAAAGCAATATTTATGTATGTGTGTTTTTTGTAAAAATTCACATATAAATGATGTATATTGGTAAATAAAATATAAATTCTTCTCTTGCTGATAGATTTTTTTTCCTGTGGCAATGGAGACTTCTGGGGTTATCGGCCATCGTTCGATGGCGTTCCTTCGGAGGATTGGCGCGATTGCATCTCGATTAAGGTATGAGCCTCGCGAAACGGTGTGGCACTTGCAGTGTGTGTCACTGGCGAAAACAATTGTAAAGATTCCTACGAAATATAAATAAAAGACGAAAGGAAAACGATACTTTACCAACGCGTTTCATTCCTTGAAGAACTTGATCAAGGTTAATGTGTAGATTTTATTTCGTAACTTGTATTTATACACATAAATAACGCGGAGGGGAAATGTTGTTAAGTTTTCAAATTTTGAATTTCAAAATGTTCTAAAATATTCCTAAAGCTCATTCCGTAATGATATGTAAACTATGGAGGAAGCAAATGATGTAATTTATTACCTTGTAAGCGAAAATGAGTAGATGTTATTTCTGTTGTTGTTGAATTTTTATTTATTTATTTATCTTAACGCAATTAATATTAATTCGGTTTTCTTTATTTTGTTTAATCATCTATGCATTAGTTTATGTAATTTAAATATTTAAAATTTTCAAATGGTAGAGCTAAAATAGATCTTAGCTAACCTTTCCCTCTTAAATTATTACAATTCTATAATCAGTTATGTTGACTTGGGAAATGAGTATTTTCATTAAAAAAAATGATATATTTTAATATATACATGAGCGATAAAAACGATTTCGGCAAGAATCGATAAATGTACTCTCAAGATCCTTTTGACTCAGTTATAACAAAATAACCTGGACTAACACTACAACAAGTATGAGAAGATTGGCAAAAATGCCTGAGTATAAAGACAGACTCGAAGAACATTGAGGAGTCAGGAATTTCACATATACGTAAGTTAAACAAAAGTTTTCGGTCTTCACCCTCCCTGGAAAGAAAACAAAAATTCTATAATAAGGGAAAAAGTACAACATATAGGACAAATTATGACGAAAATCGAAGCAAATATAAGCCCCCCCATCTGCATGTTATCGATGTGGAGGACTAGACTGGAATAAGGATTGCCGTTTTAAATATAAAAACTGTCTCGTGTGTGGAAAAATGGGACACAAGGCATCCCAATGTAGGAATAGAAAAGCTACTAGTAGGATAAGAGTTACTAGGATGCATGACGAAGACAATACTAACATAATGAAATATGTGGAATTTGAAATCTTAAATAAAAAGATAAAATTGCAACTAGACTCGGGTTCTGATCTAACGATAATTAACCTACAGACATGGAAAAAGCTTAACAGACCAACCATGTTACATACACAAAAAATTGCGAAGTCGGTGACAGGAAAGCGTATAAAATTCGAAGGAGAAATAATCGTAAATGTTAAATTTCACGGGAAAACAAAAAACTCAAGATATACGTAATGAAAGGTACAGAAAATCTAGTGGGTACAGACTTTATGCAAAAGTTCGACGTATGGAATTCACCTATCAGCTCGTTTTGTAAGGGTTCAGCGAGAATTGATTTGAAAAAAAAAAGTCCAACCAGTATGTAAAAAGAAGCGAAACGCGCCATTTGCTATCACACATGAAAACAGTAAAGAGTTATACAAGGCAGTAAAGAAACTACCTGTGACCTTGCGAGAGATAAAAGAAGCGAAAAAGGATGAATTTACTCAGAGAACGAAGGAAAAAAAAAATCCGGTATACACCTACAGTGCTCGAGAGATCATTCAAACAAGAATGGGTCTATTTCAGTAACAATTTGGCTTATGAGGAACCAAATACAATAATTAACAGACAAGGAAACGTGATGTACACAAAAGGGGGAAAAATGTACCCACAGAAAACATATTGACCGAATTCAAAAAAAGATGGGTTGAAGAGCCAAGCTCGTCACCCGCAGAAAATGACGAGTCGATGGAGGCGATCTGTGAAGTTTTTGAGATTCAAAGAGCACAAGAAGATACAGAAATTGGAAGGGCTAGCAGGAAGAGAAAATTTACAGTGCCTCTAATTGTCGACCATAAGAAAAAGGAAAATATATTAAATCCCCCTAAAAGGGATTTAAGGAGGGGGTGTTAATGGGTCTCCCCAATTTACATAAATGGACTCACCCAAGGTATACATATACTACCGCCAGTGAATACCTGGAGCGTAATATTAGAGGAGGGTAGCACTAGAGTCACCGTCCCGAGCACCTAGACACAGTAAGGAGTCATACCGCGATACTTCAATACCCTGACTGTATATATATTATTGCTACTAACCCGCATTCCTGGATCTACTAACCCGTATTACCAGTTTGTATTATTACGTTAATACATTTATTTTCCTTATCCATTCCTTGCGTTTGTTATTCATTGATATCGGATTCATCTCGAAATCCAAAACAGTAGTTTTAACAGGAAGTTTATATATTCCAGGATCTTTACCGTAATATATAATTGTATATAATTAGGAAGACAAGAATTCGAACATTTTGCGCATATATATATATATATATATATATATATATATATATATATATATATATATATATATATGACGATGAGTAAGATTTCACCGTTCAAAACATTAATGTAATCGTGGGGTCAATACAAATGTAGACCAATAAATATTTGTTTATTAGGCAATTAATAATTTCCTTAATTAACCATCCTCAAACTTTTTTTATCGGTTGACAGGTTGATAGATTCTGAACATTTTTTTCAGAATCTGTACCTTAGGGTGTTTGTCGAAATTACAGTCGTTGGTAATAAAATGTTCTGGTAGCTCCGTTGATGTTTCATTATTTTGCCTGCCATCATACTGTGTCCGTTGAATCCTTTATTTGATGTTTTCGTTGTGCAACTCTCATAGATCAAGTCATTTTCGGTACATTGATCACTACCCTATTAAGAACGTTTCGGTTGCATACCTTCACACGAAATTGCAGATACGCAACCGAAGGTTTTATGACCAGTACTTGATAACTAGAAAGTAACAATACTGAAAAAATATGTTAATCCGAAATGCATATTTTGTTATAAATATCCAGAAACAACTGACAAACGTGTATCAGGATGCTCGGTGATTGCACCCATTGGATATAAAAATCGGTATGCTAGAATGGGCTAATATCTGCACTGAAAAATATCCAACTTTTATGGCAATGAATCTGCAAAAAAACTGGTATGAACATCACCCAAACACGGTCATAAAGATAGGACGCGTAACAATTTTATGTGACTTTACAATGCATATATAGAACCCAATCACATCTAATTCCCCAGACATCGTGATCATAGACCACAAGAATAGAAAGTGGTTTCTTATTGACATGGCAGTCCCTGCAGATTGTAATGTATATAAAAAAAACTATCAAATACAAGGTTCTTGAAGTGGGAATCTCAAAAATGTGGCGCATGAGGACAGCGGTTATTCCATTTGTAATTGGAAGCCTCGGATTGATTTGAAAAGCTTCCAATAGGCTCAATGAAGGGATTCCTTGCATCCTATGCCTTAAAATATATATATAAATTGTACTCACAAGTACAGTTTACTCATCACGATGAGCTATGTCAATGTAATATACGTGTCATCAAAAATGATCACTGGAAAATAGCATAAAGCCATTTCTAACCTTAAGTCTCTGGTTTGAACCCGGTAGTTAAAGTGTATAAAATAAAAATTAAAAGAAGAAATAATAATAATAATAATAATAATAATAATAATAATAATAATAATGATAATAATTTTTTACAATTTTTTTAAATTTTATTTTATTTTATTTTTATTTTTATTTTTTGCAGTGGAAAGTGTCATGATGCCATTTCTAACCTTAGGTCCCTGGGCGGGATCCGGAAAGAAATGTGTAAACGCCAGATATCAAAGGAAATAAAAAAAATAATAATAATGTTATGTTAGAAAAAGGAATATGCATGTAAGCGAGACATGGTTATGGGGTGATAAGAACGAGTAAATTGATAATAACAACAATGCCGTTAATGTAGTTAATACTGTTTAATATAAACAGTGCATTTACTTAAATATTCTTATCTATAAACATAGCGTATAAACAGAAAAAAAATATTAAAATACTTGTCGGGCTTAGTCCATTTCATAATATATGACTTCACTTGTTTACGTTAAGATACGCTTCGAGCAGATATGAGCGTTCGAGGGAAATCATGGGAAATTAGTTGTTTAAAAGCAATAATTCGACCTTACTAACCAGACACTTCCTCTATAGCTCAATGATATAGCACGTCAGGCTATACGACGGTTCTGGAGGGCACATATTTTCTATGAGATTTCCCGGACATTCAGTTAATACAGTTTATTATAAACAGAGCACTTAATTAAATATTTGTATCCATAAAATAACGTATAAACAGAAAACATATTAAAATATTAGTATTAATTAAAAAAATAAAAGGTTGAAATCGAAAATTCCCTCAATCCGTATTCAATAAATAAAAATCAACATGGAAGCATAAAAATTGTTAGACGAAGTTATCGAAAATAACGACAGAAAAGAATGAGAAAGAACAGTAAAATTTGTAATCCGGTGTTCTTATTAATTATTTTTATTTTTGAAAAACAATGGTCAATAAAATTAAGTAGAGCCTAAACATTATAAATGTACTAATTTAAAAATATGATTCTATCGCTACACAAGAATTAGCATGGTTAAAAAGAAGAAGAAACTAAACCTTAAATTTAATTATAGAATTAAATTTAAAATCCTATTCTCTGATTCATTTTAAAGCGATTTCTAGAATTACTTATTTTGAAATTTACTGGGTTTGCAAGCACACAAAATCTTGATATTATTAATAGTCAATGTTACGGGGAAATTTAATCTTTATTAATATGGCGCGACAGGGTATTCATTTCCATCACAACCTCTGTATCAATTTAAGCTACTTTATTTGGTTGGTTGGTTGTTTGGGGTTTTATAGCATATCAACCACTATGGGTTATTTAATGCCAGATCAAGTTTCCACATATTTACTAAATATATATACTTTGTAAACGTAATTTAAGGATAACGTTGGCAACATCCTTGTTACAAAAACGTATAGCTGGCAACATCATTGTTTCAAAAACGTATAGTTGGCGACATCATTGTTTGAAAAACGTATAGCTGGCAACATCATTGTTTCAAAAACGTATAGCTGGCAACGTCATTGTTTCAAAAACGTATAGCTGGCAACATCCTTGTTACAAAAACGTATAGTTGGCAACATCATTGTTTCAAAAACGTATAGCTGGCAATGTCATTGTTTCAAAAACGTATAGCTGGTAACATCCTTGTTACAAAAACGTATAGTTGGCAACATCATTGTTTCAAAAATGTATAGCTGGCAACATCATTGCTTCAAAAACATATAGTTGGCAACATCATTGTTTCAAAAACGTATAGCTGGCAACGTCATTGTTTCAAAAACGTATAGCTGGCAACATCATTGTTTCAAAAACGTATAGCTGGCAACATCATTGTTTCAAAAACGTATAGCTGGCAACGTCATTGTTTCAAAAACGTATAGCTGGCAACGTCATTGTTTCAAAAACGTATGGCTGGCAACATCATTGCTTCAAAAAGGTATAGCTGGCAAAGTTTATCATCATACCTAGGACGCGGATGTAGTTTATCTCCAAACCCAGGGCGCAGATGTAGTTTGTCGTCATACCCAGGACGCGAATGTAGTTTGTCGTCATACCCAGGACGCGGATGTAGCTTGTCGTCATACCCAGGACATGGAAAAGACCTGGAAATTTGCCCATAGCTGGGACCCCCAACAGGTGCTACCACCCCGGGTCAGGGTGGACCTGGAAACACCAGCAATTAAGAGGTGATTCCACGCATCCTCAAAACCTCCTGATCAGAGGCCTTGCTGTTGGATGCAGTTTAACGTCGTACCCAGGACACGCTACTTTATATATATATATATATATATATATATATATATATATATATATATATATATATATATATATATAGTCAGATTTTGTTCATATATTGACACTAGAATGTCTCTCTCCATATATATATATATATATATATATATATATATATATATATATATATATATATATATATATATATATCTTTCGAAGCAGAGTGGGCTTAATAAACATTTATTAATTCATAATTTACACAGAACATTTAAGAAAAATTCGAGTCGAAAACACAAAGATTATTTTCGAATCATATAGTTGTACAGAATTCATCATTAGGGAATCTTTATTGATTACACATTATCCTCTCGCTGTCTTACACCATTTAGCAGTGGAGACGGCATGTTCAAGTGATGCCCGGGTCAACCGGCCGCACATAGCACGAGACCGCCAAAAAATCATAAAACCACACCCCGGATGTCCTCCACACAATTAAACTACTATGTAGAATTCAACACACAGAAATTCCCCATCCAAAACCAAAATTCTTCATAATGGCTATAGAACTAGCCAAAAGCGCTCAAAACTTTTATAACAATGGACAATTGTTATATTCTTTAAACCCTGAAAAAAAGGAAAAATTTTAGAATGGTGGAAAAACTACATAAAATATTAATTGAGTCATCCTTGATGGCAGTTTTTAATGAAGGGTGCTTGAAAGAAAGGCTGCTTTCCAAATGCAGGTTAATGAAAAGTAACATGACTGGTGTCACAAACAATTTATTTCAATTCCAAACAAACTACACGGTTTCCCCTTCATACTAATTCCGCTAGAATCTAATACACTTTTCCATCCTTCTCCGCCAAGCTTCTATGCACTGCCGGAAGGATTCTTCTTGTAGCTTAGATGTGCCGCAAGGCCGAAAGTAGGTGCACCCAGTGAGGATCGAACTCACTACTCAGTCGTAATTGTTCTAGCGAGATAAGTTTGCTAATTATTACACCGCATTGTTCTTGTATACCCCTCTGCTCCATCGTTGCGGCCATCTCGATGGCTTCTACAGGTTAAAAACAGATCTTGGTGAGAAGTAAAAGTCACACGTAGCAAGATAAAGCGAACAGGCGTGTTGTTCCAGAACGACGATTTTTCTCGGCCACGAACTGCCGGATGCTCAGGGCGTTGCAAGCATGTCGATTGTTGTGGTGAAGCAGCCACTATTTGTCCTGCTTCAAAAGCATATACAAAAAATGCAAGAGTTGCAGAAAGCTAAGACTACAGTTATATACTCCCAAGATATCATGTTACATCAGTGTTTCTCAGCGTTTTTTTGTTTTTTTTACTTCAGGTCGCACTTGTTCAATAGCTAAATTTCTGGTGCGCATTATATTTTAATAAGAAAAAAGTAATATAATTTGAAAATATGAAAGATTAATTTAGCATCCACAAAAGATTACCAGTACAGTTTTGATTTAAAGTGATTCATGAAGAATTTGTTGTTTTTCTAGAGCCCGATAATATCTGATTAAATCCGCTGAGAAAGGCAAAAAGGAAAGGATTATCCACTCTTTAAACATTAAGGAAGTTAGTATTCAGCTTAAAATATCAAATGACAAAGATTTGACTTAGATATGAATGCCATGTTCTTTGTGTTTTTTTAAAAGTAATTAATGAAATACTCTTCTGCTAACCTCGGGTACACCTGTAACCTTTCAGTGCGCATTAGTGTGCCTGGGTGTACCAGATGAGAAACGCTGTGTAAGATGATAACACAATACGCTTATCGCTCTTTCGCCCATCACTCGCACAGCACACTTCAGTCTTGTTACTTTTCAGACATTATATATATATAGGAGGCACGGTGGAGTAATGGATAACGGCTTGGATTGAGGAATCGGAGTCGAATCCATTACATTCACTTACGTGCTAATACCCTTGGGAAAGGTGTGAATCCTCTTCTTCTCCCTCCAACTATGGGTAAATAGCAGGACAGACTGGGTTCTTGGACGGCAACTCGTCTAGGAGAAGGACAACTCTGAATTCAAAACCTGCGGAGGGTCGTTTGGGGGCCTTGTGGCATTCGTTGCACCAGGTTCCCGTGGATGGCCCTGCACAAAGCCTTCACCACTATAATCAAATCCAGTGTGGGTGTCGAGCTTTCAGTTTCTGGGAACTGATCTGCCTGACCCTCATACGTCGTGTTCGACGGGAGAGTCCATCATACATATATATGTGTGTGTATATATATATATATATAAATATATATATATATATATATATATATATATATATATATATATATACATATATATATATATATATTCTTAAGTGCAATGTCCTTTCAAAACTTGGATATTCACAGTTGTCAAAAAAGTATTAAATATCAAACTCGCTGTTTTCCCTTGTCTCACCTGGCTTCAGAATGTCACATTTTCAAGAATTTTTTAATCATTGTATCTCAGAAATTTCATTGAAGCTATAGATTTTCTTGAAATTCGTTTTTTATTGCCTTTTAAGACTTCCTCGTTGATTACATCTCATCTGAATGTCAGATTTCTAAAACCCATTTTTACTCATTACTCAGCAGTAGATTTTCTTGAATATCTTTTCTTATTGCCTTTTAAGACTTCCTCGTTGATCACATACACTGTCCACGGTATTCTGAGCATTCTTCGCTTGAACGATACCTTTGTTATTTCTTAAGGAGATTATCCAGCATACATGTGTATGGTCGTCTGTCTTCTTTTATGCGCGCATCAATCTATCACGGCTTTTCTGAAAGAGACGCTGGTACTCGCGATAATGCAATCAATATCGATTTTCCGTACTTTTCATTTGATATGCAAAGCTCATCACATAAATTGCCGTGTCAACTTGCATCTTATCCGGACTAATAGCAGAGCTGCTCTAAACTTATGATCACGGGTAAAAACCATCTTCTCCGATGACGGCATAACTCACCACTACTTCCTTGGGTTGTTGAATTAGAAGCCTAGCATAAAATAACTTACACGCTATTAAGAAAGAAACGAGCGACTGTAAATAGAAAGCTAATGAAAATTGTACACAAACGTAATACCCGCACTATATGTAAATTGTAGAAAATGTCATTTGATGTTGATTCTTTCTTAAGAATCGGCAATATTATTGGTTATGACCTGATATCTCGTCTTCAGTTCTTTCTCACCGCCGTATTGTATATTCTCTGTGTTTTCTACAGGTGCTAATGGTAATTCTTCTGATGAAATTTCGGCTATGGTACCTAGAATTATGAATCTAAACGCAGTACTAGATTAACCTCATTGTCCCATTATTTTACACTTGAAATGGCTCGATACAACCGAAAGTTGTATGCTAAAAGTTTCTTCTCTCACCCTTCTCGTTTATGTAACTCTGTTTCAGCTTCTTGCTTCCCAGTCAACTTTGATCTTCAAAAATGTAAATGCAATGCCAATCGATATCTACTGTCTTCTTGATTATTATTCTTTTATTGTTCTCATCCCATAATATTCTTTTCTCTTTTTCTTATTCTTTCTCTCTCAGTATGGTCTTGTCTTAGTAGCTTTACTACCTTGCGTAGGGTGAAATGATTAACAAAACAAACAGAAAAAAATGTTAGGTAGGATAAGGTAGTCATAATGAGAATTCGTTATATTTTTTTCTTCCCGATAGTAGTTTTATTTTGATATTGGAACTCTACATACGCAAGTAGACGTCAGACAAATTGGAAAAGGGTAAAAAAAAAAAAAAAAAAAGAAATACGAAAAAGTGGAAAAAATAACGCACCATGCAAACAATTAGACTGATTCTCCGATCGGATAAGGAGACTTTAAAAAGATACGGAGATCGGAAGAAAATAAAAATAAAATAATTTCGTGAAATACATCTCTCAGCTGCTTTGGCACATATTACCAGCGATGTTTTTATCCGTGGATCAATAGGGGTGGTGGGTCGAGAAGAAGGCCAATAAAGAAGCTGAATAATTAAAAGCTGAGCATTTTTAGGCGAATCCTAAAATTTTAGATGCCGTGTGCTTTCAGAACGTAGACAATCATGACTCTCCACACGATTTACATTATTCGGACTCTTGTCCTCATCTTTGTCGCCATATTTATTACAACGTTTCGGCCGTTTTACGCTCCGACCTTCTTCAGGTGGTTGGAATGTCGACACATGGCACAGTGGATAAAGGCGTTGGTTAGATCCAGTGACAGGACTCAAAGAGTGTGAGTTCAATACCCGGTTAAGGCAATGGAGAACTTGGAGAGGGGAATTAACAGGAGATAACTGATAACTGACATCCATTAAACATGGTACGTGGAACTAGAACAGTATACCCCAGAGAGCGAAATAAAGGGTTCGGTTCGACATTTCAACTACCTGAAGAAGGCCGGAGCGTACAACAGCCGAAACGTTGTAATAAATATGGCGACAAAGACGAGGACAATAGTCCGAATAATGTAAATAGTGTACATAATGCGTCATCTCAGAAATATAGACAGATGACTCACCACATCGTCTTACACTTTGTAGCTCTTAGCAACTTTTATCTATTTACACGGCCTCCCATTCCATGTTCACAAGTTTGTTAGGAATGGTATATGCTATATGTCCCTCTTACCTTGGGTATGTTCCGTGAGTGTCGAATTTTCAAACACTTATGTGTCCTTGAAATTTCAACAGTCAAAATGATATTTAAATTATTTCTTGCTCTTAATACAAGTGTCATTTTTGGTACCAATTCCCTAAAATTTCCTTGTTACTCTTATGTTCCGGCCATGGTATCGCTGGAATCACGGCTCTGTTATATTGTCTCCTCTTCATCTGTGAGGAAATTGTCCCTATATTAATTTGCCAAAATTATGAGTAAGCAGTATATAAAGGTAATGGTAGGTAACACCATCATAGATTGCCGTCATGGAAATGTCCAGATCTGTAGTCGGTATGAATTATTGGTGTTAAAACTACATGATAAAGAGTACTAGAAGGTTGAGGACATTACTTTTCTGGAATTGTGGTGGCGTGTGGTACCTCTCGATCTACGGTGACATGTGTTAGCGGGTAATGGCTAACAGAAGCAGCGACAATGTGTACTGTATGGTCGTGACGAGAAGCACCTAGCTAGAATTTTCCACGCTAACAGACAAGAAATTCAAATTCAAATCATATTCAGGTTCAATTCAGGATGTACAAGAAACGTTTAAAACGCCCACTTAGCGTACATTAGTTTCCATGTGATATGGAAGCAAAGGATCAAAGTCCGGTGTCATGTCTGGTGTTTATGCCATGACACCGGACATAGTCTAACTTGGACTCGTGATAAGAGTAATAAAAGCTGAGAGAAAACTAGAAAAGAATTCAAAGCTGGTTATGAATAATAGTCTATTCAAAATATAATTAAAATATCAGTTAGAGTAATTAGGAATCCAAATTGTATTAATTATTATTTTTACTTTTCACTGTTCGCATTCATGTTAACTAAGACTGATACTGAAGTCTCCAAAATACTTCAATATGATTGTGGTTGGTTTAAATAAACTGATTACATTGATGATTCCACACGTTTCTGTTAACTGCAAGTGTCGCCAGTTCTGTACCTAGACAGTCTACAATTCTCCTCTAATAACTGGCACCCTTATTATCTACATGTTCTACTGCATAATCGTGCTGAGGCTAAGTATTTGAAAAATAATAATCGCGCAGAACCAAATAAAGCGAAGATCGAAAGAAATAAATATATGTGGTATTTGGTAGTATTTTAATTATTTTAAACAATATCTTATTTCGTCTCCATACCCGAACATTTGAGAAATCTTATAAAAGAAAAAATGCGCCCTCCGGCAGGATTCGAACCGGCGTCTCCCTTTGCAGTAGACACCGTCAATTGACCCGACGTGCTTTTGACCACGCGGCTCCGAAGAAATTCATAACCAAGCATGTTTCTATCATCTCTAAGGGCGCATTTTTAAAAAAATAAATGTTGTCGTATTTTCAGGTCGGCAGACGAAGTAAAATACTATTTAAAATAAACGGACATTCTACTCAATTATGGGTATCGACTACAAACAACGTTTAAATTCATAAAAATTATCAGAGTAATAAATAAAAATTATACATATATATATATATATATTTAAAGACATTTATAATATGTTTAACGTTCTTTTTATATGAAAATTTCTCGGACATTCAGGCCGGTAAATGTTATTTAATACTGTTTATTATAAAACAGAGCATTTGCTTAAATACTTGTATCTATAAAAAGAACGTTAAACATAATATATATAAATGTCTTTAAATAAATTGTCGGACTATGTCCAATTCTAAAATATATGACGTCATTTGTTTACATTTGATACGCTAGAGCAGATATGAATAGAAGAGATTCATGGAAGATTTAAGTTTAAAGATTGTAAAATCGACCTTGCTAACCAGAAGCTTCTCTGTGGCCAAACGGTTAAGGCACATCACGCGAGATGATGGTTCCGTATAGGATACAGGTTCGATTCCTGTCGGAGAACGAAAATTTTCTATGAAAATTTCTCGGTAAATGTTATTTAATACCGTTTATTATAAAACAGAGCATTTGCTTAAATACTTGTATCTATAAAAAGAACGTTAAACATATTATAAATGTCTTTAAATAAATTGTCGGACCATGTCCAATTCAAAAATACATATATATATATGTGTGTGTATATATGTCAATGTGTGTGACTGTATTTTGTTTTGTATTTCATTAAAAAGATAAATGTTATTTATGAGTTTGACACAATAAAAATGCAACATAATTATTCGGCTTTTTCGTAATCTGATAACATCTTCGAGACGTTGAAATGCAACCCGTCTTTCTATATTCATGATTGTAATTTCCCGTTTTATTCAAAATGCTGCTTGAAGATAGGATTCGAATTAGAACAAAGAAAATAGTTCAGCCGACTTGGGGACTCATTTCGAATGCAAGAAACCGGATATTGATTTTCTTTGTCTTGTGTTTCGTCTGAGTAGTCTGTAGCTTGTCATGCCTTTTAAGGTTGCACTCTCCTAATCTTGATACACACCAAATTCTTAACAACACTATGTACATTGCTTTCCTAATTCTGAATGTAAGACTGACATATTTTAAAGAAAGTTATGATTTTTATAGTCAAGCTACACTGCTGATAATATCATATCGTCCTTGACTGATAGCTCGCTGTAAACATATTGCTTTTTAAATGTGTATTTTAATCGTGATCCCTTACCTATAAAAGTATATGGTAATCGATTACGTTTTTCTAGGCAAAGATCTCGCTTGTTGAATGAAAAACTAGATATGCACACGCATGTTTATGCGAGTTTTTCTAAAGTTTCTATTTATTTATTTTCGATTTAATTATATTTGATATTTTTCCATGATTTTCTTTATTGAAAATTATTTTAGAATTAATAGAGAAAAAATTGATCATTTTCTTATAAACTATATCTGTATGTTCCCAAACCCGCATGTTTTCCGGTGAATAACGTCTTGACAGGAATATAAATTTAAATACAAACGCACCGAAATTTTCGTGACCAATTAAATTGGAAGATATTTTCACTTACGCCTTTACTCATAGATATTTATTGTGTATATATACATACATACATATATATATATATATATATATATATATATATATATATATATATAACTTGCATACTAGATATAATATATATTCCTTCTTTGTTATTTTTATTTGTGGTGTCAAATATATATTTTGTGGTGTCTAATGATATTTACTAGACATCACAAATAAAAATAGCAAAGAATGAATATATATATATATGTGTGTGTGTGTGTGTGTGTGTGTGTGTGTATAACTTGCATATTAGATATAATTTATATTCCTTCACTGGTATTTTTGTTCGTGGTGTCTAATATATATATATATATATATATATATATATATATATATATATATATATATATATATATATATATATATATATATATATACACAAATGCACACGCAGATTTCCCAAGCCAAGTAGTTGTAATCGCTACTTTCCCAGTATTAATGAGGGTTTCCTTTCTCAATTTTTTTTTATTTGAAGTGGTATGGAAGGTTAAAATCTTGATTATGTCATTATCTTCTTTTTTAGTTAGATGTGCTATCCATTTTAGCTGTTGCTGTTGTTAGTAGTCCTCAATTGATATTTAATTGTGATTCTGTAACACCAATCCACGAATACCAATAGGCCTCAATCAGTCAAAGCCATTTTTCTCCATTGATCCGATAAACTATATAGTAGACAGTTTAGAGATTTCTGAAAGTGTTTGACGCCATACCTGACATCCATAAGAAAGTTTTCATCTGACTAAGCTAAAAGTCCATTGTGAATGATTCGATCTGTATAGGCCCAAAGAACATGATTAGAATTTTCAAGTTAATGTTTTGGTTGTGTACCGATTTGCGGTATTGTGTGAAACTACTTCTGGTGCAACCTATTCTATTTTCAATTATCTTATTTCATATACTAACTTTCTTTGAAATGTTCCATGTATCGAGCTCTTTGAAATGTTTAACGTTTTGCCAATCCACATCCTGAATTTTTATGATTGATTCCCGGGTAGGAGCAATCACTTCTTTCATTCCAATTCCATGATTGGTATCAAGAGTGTTCAAAATCCTTGATGCTGTCTTGTAGGTGATACCATTTCTTCCGCTCTACGATTTCTTTACAGCAGACGCAACATTGCAAGCATATCGCTACACTATTCCTATTCCCGTTGAAACACCAGTTCTCGTATGTTCAGCGAAACTAATTAACAACGAACGGGTTTCAGTTCTCGTTGTTATATTCCAAATATTCAGATGAGCCCCACTATTTATTTTTACCAGCTCAGATCTTTACAATCATGCAATTTCCCCCACCCCGAACTGATATCATGTAGAACATCTACCACGTTAACAATTTTATATTGACCTCTTCCAGTCAAGGGTTAGTTGCTATCTAGCAATCTTACTTGAGTAAACTTAAGATCAAAGAAAAACTTTTTTTGTGGAACGGGAGTAGTACTTATATATATATATATATATATATATATATATATATATATATATATATATATATATATATATATATATATATGTATATATATATATATATATATATATATATATGAATATAAGTAATTATACACGTCTGGAAAAAACTTAGGTGTTTTGGCTTGTAAATGAACAAAGCAATACCCAATATAAGGGATAAAAAAAGAAAGAACTAAGAACATGAAATGAAATTGAGACGAAAACAATCGTCCAGAATTCAAGTACAGAATCCAAAGAAAAACACCTCGAACACGAGTAAAGCAAAAGTAAATAAGTAAAGTGCTCAATACACTAACTATGAACCTAAATAGCCAGGCAAACCTACCTCGGTTTCACCTACTCGGATCGTCCGGGTACGCCGGTCTGGCTATATATATATATATATATATATATATATATATATATATATATATATATATATATATATATATATATATATATATATATCTTATGTCGTCACACACGTCATACCTGTTCTCAGATATCGTCTTCTATACAAGTCGTTTCGAAAACGCCGAGATGGGTAAACGAGGAGGATGATTAGGAGTATCTCTAGTGAGGTCGATAGTTAACAAGAGTTTTTATTACGTTGCTTTGTGAAAGACGCATCAAAACTTAGCAGATAATTATCTCTCGTTGTGAGTTCTATCCTATGCCAGACATGATGAAGATGAAGAAATTATTTGATTTCGTGTTGTACCCGAGTAAGCTAACAGTAATTAATTTTATCACCCCAAAAGATCACTTCCGAGGGATTAGACATTTTGTATGTTCTTAAATATTATGAAAAGCGCTGAATTGCGTAAAATCAATTACTAAAATGAAGCTGTAATATTTGAATATGCGACGTCCTTGTGGAGGTTTTCCAATAATATTAATAGAAAAACTAGCTTGCCAAAGACCGTGATGCCTTCGTTCCTTCGAAGCATTTCTCTTGGGATTTCACAAACTTATAGCAGAATCTCTGGCGTTTTCTGGCGTAAGGTTCAATTACGGAAACGGCATCACATGCGTCGTTGCGTTCTTTTTAATCTCGTTCAATGTGTTTCAACAATTATCTTAGCTCTGGGATACATCTGGACTGTATAGGATGCTGAAAGGCCGGCATGGTACAATATTCTTCAAACAAACTGAAACAGATGCCAACTAACAACTGACTTGATCTTAAATAAGGCGGCCATTGGCGTCTTACTGCCAACTAGCTAAATCCGCGGCTGAGCATGTTCACCCCGTACACAGTGAAATCCCTTCGGAATATAAAACAGATTATCAGTTCATCGAAATGGTTGGAAACTCATCCCGATAAAAAAAAACGATCTTTACATTTGGATTTCTTCCTTTGCTTTCGTACAAGAAGGATCTGTAATGAAATCTATCCTGTTTTGTCATCTCGACTTCAGTCACTTTCTCTCCGACGAATCATGGTTTCCCTCTGTGATTTCTGCAAATATTTTCCTGGCAAATAATCTGATGAGTTTTTTTTTTCTGCTGCCCCGACTACAAGGATTTAAGCGTGCTACTAGATTGGCACCTAGTTCTCACATGTTTACAATTGTAACATTTAAATACAACCGCCGCTACTATTCCAACAGTTTATTTTCTCGTACGTCCCGCATACTTCCTTCATTCAGTTTAATTGCTTCCCTGATAAATACAAGCTTTAAAAATTGAAAAAGCAATGTCAATTGCCATCTTGTGTATTCTTGAACCCCGTTCATCTTTTGTCCTTTCCTCAATTCTCCCTATACTTAGATTTTTTTTTCTTTCATTTTCACCCCGCTCTACTTACTGCCTTGCTTGGGATGAAATGATGAAAAGATCATGACCAAATAGGCCAAGTTTATATTACATTTTAAAGTTAGTTTTTAACTATATATACCTTTCAATAGTGTTTTCATTTTTAGTTCTTTTGATATTGCAATTTTGAAACATCTGTAAAAATGAACTGTTTTTTACAGTAAGCATTACTATATACAAGGCTTGGGGTCCACTCGAGTTAGGAGGCAGTTTGTACTGATAGGAGAGGAATGTTACGGTTAACACTCGTCTTGAACAGGTTAAGATTGCCGTGATTGGGAAAACATTATCTTCGGAGTCTTTTCCACGAGAAGAAGCTTTTTAAGTTGAACTTCTCACCAATGGAATTCGGAGGGAATGTAGAAGGTTTTCTACACTTTAAATGAGATGGTGCGAACGTGAAGGTTATGCCTAGTGGAACCAAGGAATGTAATTCGTGAAATGTAGCGATATGGCAGCGAGAGGCTTGCCCCATCCCTCCTGTTAGCCAGAGGTTGGAGGATGAAAAATAATTCGCCGCCCATATGCACTCGGAAACGCCTTTGAACTCTACCGAGGCTGGTAAGTGAAATATGTGCAGCTCCCACTCAAATATGACAACAGTGTCTCATCTTTGGCTTGATCTGGCTCTTGTAAATAGATCTGATCTGGGTCCTGTAAATGTACTCGATCTTATCTCGACAATGATGTATAGTGTGTATTCCGCAGTTGGACTTCAAATTTCTGGAATTAATTTATGCGAATTATTTACGTTTGTCTTCCACTGGATATGTTTAAATTAACGTGCCCCCAAATTAGCGACAACAGTGCTCTGATTGTTTCATATAGCTTATAGAAAAAAAATCAACATGGTGACGTAATAGTTAAAGTTGTTCTGTAGTTGTAATGTTGTTTGTTTTGAGTTTTTCTTTGCAGTGAATCCTTTATAAAAGATAGACTCAAAATCCTACAAAATATTATAGTACAAAAGCAACAACAAACATTTAATAATATGTCTTTCGACGTAGGTGATTGTATATTGAAGTGTGTCAAAAATAACAGACCAAGGATAAATGCTTTTCAGTTTGAGAGTTGCAGATAATGTTATCTTTAATTGACTTAAATATTAATTCCAACAACCTAAAAGTGCCGAAATTTGTCAAACACACCTTACTTAACATATCGATGACTCACAAATCTTCATAACGACGGTAGTGGCAGTCCAATTTATTCGAATGTTTAAAAGGCAATAACAGGACAACGAAAGAATAAATGTAATCCGAAATATGTTTTTAGAAATGTGTTATTGTTAATTGTAAGAGATTTTGGAGTGTACGGTCGCAACGCTGACGTTGAATTTTTAAATTTTAAGATTGTGCGTTTTTGTACTACATGTAACACATTTCTAAAAACATATTTCGGATTACATTTATTCTTTCCTTGTCCTGTTATTACCTGAATGTAAAAAAAAAAACAAATATATTTTCATACCTGATGATGTATGTATGCACAGATGAAAGCTTGTAAAAACATTAAAAAAAGATCTTTTGCAACTGGAATTTATAAACAGGGATCATAACATTCATCTACAGGTTCGAGGTAAATGCCATTTATTAAATTTATTTGCGAAGATGTATTCTCGCCATTTATATCATTAACTTCAATATCTGTTTTTTGTATGAATGATTCATGTAATGTAAACTAAACTGCGCCACATACTTGATATATATATATATATATATATATATATATATATATATATATATATATATATATATATATGGTTTTCGTTGTTTGTTTCTTCTTTTAAATACTTTCAGAGGTATATATCTGCCAGTTTTAATTCTTTGATGAATTTCTGATGTACATCTCGACTTGAATATTCCTCCCCCATCTCTTGAACAGAAGTAGCGGCTCATCCATTGTTTCCTGTATAGTAAGGAGTTCCCGGTTCCTTTCCTTTTCTAAGACCTTAATAGTGGTACTGTCCTGAATATGCGTGGGTAGTGGCAACGTCTCATCATACTGAGCGTATCGAGTTGGCAGTTTTCTGGTTGCAGAACCCGACTTGTAGTTAAGAGCCCAAACTTTTGCATATCGTCTTGAATAACATAGGGGTTATTGAAGTGCCATGTCTCCACCTGTGGGCAACCCTTAGGCCACGCTATTCTGCCTTCCCTTACAACTATAACACACCATGACTATAAGCAACCAAAGATATACGATTAAAACCGCTCATCAAAAACAGCGAAACACCTCAACTTTTCTTTCTCCAAACACGTGATATACGTAACAATTTCTGGAGTGTGGAATCGTTCCTCTTGGAAAGGTCTCCGGACATACTAGCTCTCTGCGAAACTAATTTTAACTCTTCAATCTCCTCCTGTGATTTCACGATTCCTGGCTATATTTCTCTCCTAGGAAGAACTCTCATGTCTACAAGCATGGCCTGGGAAATTGTGTCGGCGAACATCTACCGCTCTTGAATCTTCAGACCATTCTTACATGTGTCTGTCTCTATATACTTAAATTTAAATCCCTCTCACAGACGTGATATTGCTTCCCTCTGTCTTTTCTACAAATATTTTCAGGGCAATTGCTCTGACGAGCACTTTTTTACCCCCAGTGCACTGACTACATGAATTTAAGCGTTCCACCATTTTACTGTCGAAATACTTACATTTAACCGCGACTTCTACTTCAAAATTTGTTTTCTTGCACTTCCCGCCTGTGGAGCCCCCTTCCGTTTACTTGTTTCTCTGAAAACTACATTATTCAAAAAATTAAATCCAACGTCAATCGCTATCTTCTGTCTTCTTGAATCTCTTCCATCTTTTTTCTTTTCCTCTATCATTCTGTCCTCAGTACCCCCTATACCTTGTCTTTTATCTCACTTTCACTCTCCGTATGCTCCTGCATACGTATCGCATACCTACATTGCTCAGGGTGAAAGGATTATATATATATATATATATATATATATATATATATATATATATATATATATATATATGTGTGTGTGTGTGTATTCATATATATACATATATGTAACATATAAAGTATAAGATAAAATGTTATGAAATCACTACAAATATAACCATTTGGTTTCAACACTTCAGGTGTCTTGTCAATTGATCACTTGATAAGACATCAGAAGTGGTTAAACAAAATGGCTATTTTTGCAGTGATTTTATAATATATTTATGTTATAATTTTCGAATAAATTATATTTGCTCTACTCTGTATTGAGCACAATTTTAAGAATAGTATATTTGTTCATGGGAATTTATTCCGTATGCACCAATCCTATACTTATGTGCGTGTGCATATATATATATATATATATATATATATATATATATATATATATATATATATATAATATTTTCTTAAAAATATTATTCCTTCGCTACATAAGAGTTCTCATGTTTCAAAAAGGAGAGCCGAAACCCTCAATATAATTATTGAAATTTAGTTGAATTAATTATGCTACAGTATATTCTGACTTAACTAAAGAAGAAACAAACATAATTCTTAGTGCCAAGAAATCTGTTTTCATGCATAACTGGGACCAATGGATTAAAAAAAACAATGACAATTTTGACATCACCATGGGATCTCTGGACTGTGCTGAATCTTCGGAACTTGTAGCTCTATTTATACTGTACAATCTAACCTCGAAACCGTGAACTAGACATAAAGGACATCGGGTTATACAGAGATGACGGGCTCATGGTAGTGAGGAGCTCCACAAATTTTAAAACAGATAAAATTAGAAAGATAATTTATAGTGAATTCGGAAAACTAAATCTAATGTCAACACTCAATTAAAAAGGGCCAACTTCCTCGACTTAACTCTAGACTTAATAAACAACATTTACACACCCCACAGAAAACCTAACACTAATCCCTTGTATGTACACCCTAAGTCAAACCACCCTCCATCTATAATTAGGAATATACCCACAGCAATAGAGAAAAGAATTTGCATGAAATCCGCAAATAAGGAAATATTCCGACAACATAGTAACTTTTATAACACAGCAATGAAAAATAGCGGATACAAAAGCGCTGACATATGCTATAGAAACAATAGTACCAATAGTAAGATAAACAGGAAAAGAAAGATCATATGGTATACGTCTCCGTTCAACCAAATGGTCAGTACTAAACTAGTTCCTAGCTTTAGTTGAAAAGCACTTTCCCACTAATAGCAAATTAGCGAGATCTTCAATAAAAACACCTTAAAATTAAGTTACAGCTGCACTGAAAATTTAGAAAGAATCATAAAGAAAACATAATAAAATCCTGGAAAAACACGCCTGCCAAAACAGTATTAATAAAACTCTTAAACTGAAATTAGACAAAAATAATGAAAAATTATGTGATTGTAGAAACCCTAAAGACTGCCCGTTAGAAAATAAATGCCTCACAAAATCCGCGGTATACCAATGCACTATCTCATCCACTGAGAGTTCTAACACTGATAGGATATACACTGGGTTAACGAAGAATAAATTTAAAATTAGATGGAGACAACACAAGAGCTCCTTCAACAATATTCAAAATAGAAATCAGACATCTCTGTCCTAATATTTCTGGCATTTAAAAGAAACCAAATGGAAAATGGAAAATAATAAATAGAACAAGAACTTGTAAGACCTTGGATGACCCATGCCATTTATGCCTACATGAAAAACTACTAATCATTAAGTTCTAAATAATGAAAAGTTATTAAACCATAGGCAGGAGTTAACGGTTTTTTGCCGATATCAACAAATTTTCGCATTAAATAATTAACATAAAAATAGATAAATAAATAAATTCCATAATTTAATAAAAGTCTTAAAAGCTTAGCCCAATCATTAAATAGAAAAAAACCTTTGTGAAGTCGTCAAAAAAACAAATTGTAGTTCAATGCAACGCGTTTGTATACGAAGTAGCCATTTGAATAAACAAATAAATAAAGAGATTAAGAGATAGATAATAATAAAACAAAATCCTCTCGACACTTAACGACTGGCCGTCGCGCCAAGAAATATCTTTCGCTTTAAACTAACTAGACGGTGACCGCCACCAGCAGCTTTGAAATAGACACCGCACAATAATCTGGCATAAGCTTTCCGAAGGTGACTGATCTGTAGATAAGAATTAACTCTTCGACCACGTAACCAAAATGGCCGCCCCCAGCCGTTTCCATAGTAATCAATGTTACAAAAGACAATACTTATAAACACGCGCAAACCAAAAGATAACTTATTCCTAAATCTTCGCTTGAGAATGAAGCGGGACTCGACACCTTAATTCAACTTAATTTCAATAATTATATTGAATTTCGGCTCTCGTTTTTGAAAGATGAGAACTCTTATGTAGCGAAGGAATCATATTTAAAAAGAATATATCATAATATAAGCTCTACTTCTGTATGGAACACTGTCTTTTTAAAAAATAAAACAAAAATATTAAAGAACACCGGATTATTTACCTAACGTGTTCTTTCCTATTTTTCTGCAATACCTGTAAATATATATATATATATATATATATATATATACACACACACACACACACACACACAAACATATATATATATATATATATATATATAGAGAGAGAGAGAGAGAGAGAGATAGATAGATAGATAGATAGATAATGTTATTGTTGAGTCTTGACTCATTGTTGGATCTCGCCTATTGCATGGAATAATAATGCAACACAAAATGTACTTAGAACAAGAATGTATTATAACAAGAAAGTGTACACAATAAGTACATAAAGTATTTCTGTATATTTCTGGGAAGACGTTCCTGGAGAATGTGTTGACTAGTCGCAGTCGATCAGAGTCTCTAGTTGGATCTCGTGATTCCACCCCTCCGTCTTCCGGTACCAACCACATTTATATAGTTGGTAGTCACCTATGCAGATTAGGTGGATCCTACCACAACACCCCCCTCCCAAGCCTTGGAATCCTTTTGGATTTCAAACTGGCTTCTATATGGGATGATGATTATGGTTATTTCTTTGTAGATCCCCTTTGCATAGTTCATATGTATATCTGTTTTTTTTTTCAATATCTTTTTCGTTTTGGATTCACGTCCAATGGGTCCGTGAACTTTCGTTTCCTACCGGATCTTCTCGGTTCAGGAGCACTCTGCGGAGGTTCTACTTGAAAAGTATCATACATTACATCAATGGGATCTTCCTCTTCATCCGGTATACTCTCTTCATGCTCTAGCACGTAGCATTTTTTGAGTTGGTTCTGGTGCCTTTTATGAGTATTCTTCGGCCCTTTTATTATGTAAATCAGGTCACCGATTCTCTTGTCCACTATGCCTCGCTCCCAGAACTCAATGTTGTTTCTATAGCACTTGAAAAACACCTTCTCTCCGGGGGTGTATCTTTTTCTAGCTGTATACATAGTGTTCTTTATTCTATTTCTTCCTGGCAAAAGCTTGTCAAACACTGACTTAACTTTCCTAGCGAACATTAGTTCAGCTGGTGCCATGTTTGATTGTGTTCTCTGGTTAGGCGTGATTCTGTATACTTGTAGGAATTGCTGAAGCGCCTTTTCCGTTGGAACTCCTGAGGATTTCTTCAGAGCGCGCTTTAACGTATCTACAAATCTTTCTGCGAGTCCATTGGATCTCGGATGATACGGCGGCGTCGTTATGTGGTTAATTTGATATAACTCACAAAATTCCTTAAATTCGTCAGAAGTGAATTGTGTACCATTGTCACTCACAATACACTCTGGCACACCGAACCGTGCAAATAGTTCATGCAAAAAAGTTGTTGTGGTATTGGACGTAGGCTTTTTGCAGCGTAGTACTTCCGGCCATTTTGTAAAGCTATCTACCACTATTAAGTAGTAATAATCTTCTACTGGACCAGCGAAATCAATGTGTAATCTTTCCCACGGATGATCCGTCTTTGGCCATGGTTTGTGTACTATAGGTGGTACCTTAGCTGCTAACGCACACCCTTTACATCGATGAACCATGTTTTCGATATCCACATCCATTCCTTTCCAATATACAAAGCTTCGCATTAAGCTTTTTGTTCTATTAATCCCCGGGTGACCCATATGAAAGTCCCGTAGGATTCTTTTCTGCAACTTTTTTGGTACTACTACTTTCTCTACACTTGCGAAAGGCACGTTACGTTTCTTTTTAAATATAGGCATAGTATTTTCTTTTAATTCAAATTTAGCTTCAAACTTGTTACATCTTCCAAGACCAGGTGTAAAGGTTTCCGGAAACTTTTTCTTTAATTCATCTTTAATGTCCTGTCTTGTTTGCGTATTACTTCCTACTTTTCTGCAGAATGAGTTTAACGGTTTATCCCACAATTCGAATGTTTCAATAAAATCTGTACCCAACAAGTTTTCTCCATTTCTCAGAATGAAAACTTTTATTTTTTTAACGATCCCATTCAATTTCATTGGAAGTACAACCTCGCCTTCGAAGTTAATTTGCTTTCCAGTTACCGTTCGAGCGAGTTTCGTTGACTTCATTATTGTAGGCCTTTTTAATATTTTCCATGTTTTATCGTTCATTATTGTTAAATCTGACCCCGTAACGAGTTGAAATTTGATATTCTTTTTGAATATTTCAGTCGTCACATATTTCCTCAAATCTCTATCTGATTTGATATTCGAATTTTTTTGTCTAATTCGGCTCTTGAATTTTTTCGTTTTACAACACGATCCTTTGTGACCATTCTTTTGGCACACGAAACATTTCTTGTTTCTATATGGGCAATTTATCTCCCAATGTCTTTTGTTACAACGTCTGCAATTATATGGTGGGACTTTTTTATTTTCGTTCTTTTTATTTTCTTGTCTATTATTAAAATACGCTGAATTTTTTCTCCAATTTTTCTCTGATGGGTACTTTGACTGCTTTTTTATTTTTTTAATATAAGCAATACAAGCTTCTTCGATTATTTGCGACTCTTTCTTTAAACTTACGGCCCGTTGACACTCCTCTGCTAACTTTTGCAGGGTAAGGCCTTGTTCAGATTCGAGTTTAGACAAAACTCTACGTCTTATTTCGGCACTCTTACTGGATACCAGTCCTTGAGCAAAAATTAAACACTTGAATTCTTCAACCGTAATCTCTGCCAATCTGAAATTGTCACAATGTCTATTCACTATAGATGCATATGTTAAGAAATCCTGATCGTCGGATTTAGAGACATTCATGCATAACCATCGCTTATGCCAAAGTGACATATTTGCTCCAAACAGCTCTTTTAGCAATTTCACTGTTTCCGAGAATTCCAATTCAGTTGTTTTTCTCGGTAGAATAAAATCTACAAATTTGCTATGTTCTGCTGTACCTAGCTTTCTTAGTAATAGACTGACTTTTCTTGAATTCGACCAGTTTTCACAGTCTGTGTAGAAAATATCTTCATATCGTTTAAAGTACGCTTCAAACGTTTTTTCTTCGTCTGGCACATAGTTGAAAGTTTTCAGCGAATTAAATATGGTGTTATTAGAATATGAAGAATTTCCCTCATTTGCCTGATAGTTGTTTAATTTCTCCAGTGTTAACTTTTGAATTTCCAAAAGTCTTTCCTCTTGACGTTCTTGATATTTTTGCATCGCTATCAGTTGTTCTTGCTGTGCTATCTGTTGGAATTTGAATAATTCAGATATGACTTTGGATAGTTCATCCATCTTTAGCTGATAGTGTTCATGCAACAAGGAATATACTTTTAATTTGTGTATTCACGAATATCATATAAGCTGACCACAAAATCGAAACAACGTACGACTTTTATATTTTATATCTTGCTTTTACATTCACGCCCGTGCTAATCAACTTTGGTATTTTTTTCGTTTTTCGTGAACAGAGTGCGTCGGACTTTTTTTTTCGTTTTCGACTTCTGTTCGCGTATTTCAATGACAACGTCTGATTTTCATATCAGAGGTAATTCGTCACTATATTGTTGAACAAATAATTTAAAAAAAATAATTTTTTAAAGTTTGTTACCTTTCAAAGTTGACACGGTGTATTTGTGCTCCTTTTAATCCATGCATGTTTTTGTAGTCGGCCAATTTTTCTTTTTAGCGGGTGTCTCGGTGTAGATAATTTTTTAATTTAAAATTACCGTTATTCGATTACGACACCTTTCAATTTTTCTGAGTGAACGTTCCTTTATGCTTAGTCGTCTTTTAACGAGTTTTACATATCCAGAAGTTCAGAATCCTTCGTCGTTATGTTAACGTTGGACTTTGAATTAATAGTTTTTTTTTCAGCCTGGGTTCTTCAATGACTTGTCCCAATTGTTGAAAACTCTCACTATTAATTCTTTCTTCTTTCCGTATGGTTCGTTCTACTTCTTTGCCATTGTTGAAACTTGGCGTATGGTTTGTTCTACTTCGTGGCCATTGTTGAAACTTGACGTATGGTTTGTTCTACTTCGTCGCCATTGTTGAGTCTTGACTCATTGTTGGATCTCGCCTATTGCATGGAATAATAATGCAACACAAAATGTACTTAGAACAAGAATGTATTATAACAAGAAAGTGTACACAATAAGTACATATAGTATTTCTGTATATTTCTGGGAAGACGTTCCTGGAGAATGTGTTGACTAGTCGCAGTCGATCAGAGTCTCTAGTTGGATCTCGTGATTCCACCCCTCCGTCTTCCGGTACCAACCACTATTTATATAGTTGGTAGTCACCTATGCAGATTAGGTGGATCCTACCACAACAGTTATAGATTAAGTTATATAATTATTATATAATAAACTGTATAAACAACATTTACCGGCCTGAATGTCTAAGGACACGTATTTTCTATGAAATTTGTCACACAGTCAAGCCGGTAAATGTTAATACTGTTTATTATAAACAAAAGATTTACTGAAATATTTTTATCTATTAAAATAAGGTATAAACAATACATACATATATATATATATATATATATATATATATATATATATATATATGTGTGTGTGTGTGTGTGTGTGTGTGTGTGTGTGTGTGTGTGAATATACTGGCCTTTAATCAGGACAAGTCTCACCCAGTTACTGCGTACTAACATTTATTTATATATATATATACATATATATATATATATATATATATATATATATATATATATATATATATATATATATATATATGAGAAACATTTCCTCAAATGTGAGTGAATTTCTTGAAAGAATGCTTGTTTATGATAAAGTAATTAATGACAGGTGCTGTCAAAATTGACACTATACGTAAAATTGGTATTTTCCTATTTCTTTACTGTCATTAAGTATTCTCACGTGTACATTTAAATGTTCTTTCTCAAATTATTATTCTTATGTTTTTCTCTTTCACGCTGTTGTAATTTCAACTTCTCAATTTTGTGAATATCTTAACAGTTCGCCATTTTTATCAAATCGTTAACTACCACCTGATGTCACCAGGTTACATCTAGTAAAGCAAGAGACCAGAATATTCAAAATATGGAAATATACCCGGGGATTTATATATGAATACACGTTGAAACACTGGACCTCATACGATCAGCGAAGTTAAGCAACATCGATCTTGGTCACTACCAAGATATTTGACTGAGTGGGAATACCAGGTGCCGTAAGCCGAGATGAAGTTGGTGTAAGGGATAAGTTCTCGCAATTGCAAATCGGAGAGCTGCGTTCCAATATCTCTCAGTTTCCTTATATCAGCATAGGTGTAAATGCCTTTCGGAAAAATATGGATAGACCGCATCCCAAAGCTATGTGTTAATGAGTAGAATTTGTATGTTTGTTAATCATTATTTAATTTTTTTTCTTTCTATCTAAAGATCTTTTCTGGATTTAAATGACACGCAAAAGATTGATAGGCCGGACAAAATACAGAAATCAATCATTGTATATTAATATTTGTTTCGTACAGAATATTTTCATTTTTTATTGTTATGGTCGAGGTTAGAGCCAAGGAAGAACAACACGAACACAAGATTAGAAATAACGAAGATATATTACACGGAATAATAACACAAGATGTGGAAGGTGTTAGTATGACTGTCAGTCTGGTTTGCAGTGAACTACTATCGGTTCGGCTCGGCTCGTCCCTCTCTCTTAAGAGGCGTATTATACATAGTGTTAGGAAGAGTTCATTCTGTAATTATAGGTAAGGGCACATAGCACCCCTCTTCCAAGATTTTACCTCACAGGGGTATTTAATATTTTTCCTCTTCGGATTAGTCATCAAAGGCTCTGTAAATTTCCTTTTTCTGCTTGATTTCCGCGGTTCTGAAATTGTTTGAGGCCATTG
Source organism: Acanthosepion esculentum (assembly GCA_964036315.1). Taxonomy (NCBI): domain Eukaryota; kingdom Metazoa; phylum Mollusca; class Cephalopoda; order Sepiida; family Sepiidae; genus Acanthosepion; species Acanthosepion esculentum. Next base: position 51,231,788 of record OZ038486.1, read on the forward strand.
CATATTGAATGTGTCAAATATTGTGTCCATCACTTCCTCCTCTTCCTGGGGTAGACCATTAGAATCCTCTAACACCCTCTTTCTGATCTGGTTTAAGTTCCTTTTATGCGAGAACTTCGGACCCTGAATTATGTAAATCACGTTCCCGATTCGTTTCTCTATTGTACCTGGCTCCCAATAGGATGTTTTGTTTTTGAACATTTAAAAAAAATTCTCCCTTGTGATAAAATTTTCTTTTTGGTACAAACGACGTTGGTGATTGCTTTGTCTGTTTTGGCAGTAATTTCTCGAATACCGATCTAATTTTAAAGGTGAACATTACTTCCGCCTGCGATAATGCCGATGGTGTAGTACTGTTCGGTGTAATTCTATACACTTGCAAGAATTGTTGTAAAGCCTTTTCTGTTAGCACGACATATGCTTTCCTTAGTGCTTTTTTAATGTATCAACAAACCTCTCAGCTTGCCCGTTTGAGCTTGGGTGATATCGCAGGTATTTGATGTGTTTCACCTGAAAAGTTTCACAAAATTCTTGAAAATCCGCAGAAGTACATTGTGCCCCATTATCGGTGACTAAACAATCAACCACTCCGAAACGAACAAACAGCTTGTGAAGGCAATTTATTGCAGTCACAGAAGTAGGTTTTCTACAACGAAATACTTCTGGCTATTTGTTGTAACTGTCTACTACAATCAAATAGTAAAAACCTGTAATGGACCTGCGAAATCTACATGGATTCTCGACCACGGTCGATCTGTCTTAGGCCATGGCTTATGAGTGATCGGAGGTGCCTTGGCTGCTAAGGAACAGCCCTTGCATTTGTCCACCATATGTATAATATCTTGATCCATGTTTGGCCAGTACACGTAACTTCGCATTAAGGATTTAATCCTGTTCTTTCCTTGGTGGCCCATGTGAAAACCCTTGAGGATTCGCCTTTGTAGCGTTTTCGGTGTTACGACTCTTTTATTATATAGCAGGACATTATCACATAACAAAAAACCTGTCTGATATATGCTTATCTTTTCCTAAAGTTTTTGTTTTCGTTTACTATATAAATTCGTCATTCACTGCTTCGTTTCTTATCCTCCTGTAATGTGACAGGGAGGTTTCGAATTGTACTACATAATGATGTTTTAATATCTTCCTCATATCGTAGAGCTGCAATTACGGAATCTTCTAATGGCTCCGTTTTCTTTGGTATTAGTCTCGAAAGACCATCTGCATGCCCAATTTTGTTTGATGGAAGATACTCCAATATAAAGTTATAGTTTAATACAATTGTCCTCCATCTTAAAAAAACTATTATCAGTGTAGACAGTTAGACCTTTCTTTGATCCAAATACTGTTAATAACGGATTGTGGTCCGTCTGTAAGGTGAAAAATCTACCGTAAATAAATCTGTGGAATCACGTAACTGCAAAAATAAAACTCCAGCTCTTTTTCGATTTGCGTGTAATTTTGTTCGGCCGGTTATGATGTTCTTGACGCATGCGCGATGGGTTTTAGTGTCTCATCCGGCATTTTATGAAATATACATGCACCAACACCATAGGGTCTCACGTCAATCGCGACTATTATTTCCAATTTTGGATTATAATGCGCTAAAAATAAATCTGCTGTTAGAGTCTTAATGATTTTGTCGAAAGTTTTCTGACATTCATATGACCATTTCCAAACCTTTTCCTTCTTCAACAGTTCGTTTAGGAGTGCGCGTAATTTGTGCAAGTTAGAAATAAATTCTTGATAATAATTTACTAAGCCCAAGAAGCTTTGTAACTCGGCTAAATTTTTTGGAGTCGGATTTTTTTTTTTTTTTTTGGCGTGGCTCTTTCTGGGTCTGGTCTTCTTCCTTCTTCATCAATAATATGGCCCTGATATTTTATCTCCTTCATAAAGAAGTCACATTTATTTTCCTTTACCTTCAAAACGTAATTTTGTATCTGCCTGAAAACCTCTTGAACGTGTTCCCTGTGTTGTTCAATATTTTTGTTATTTATCAGGATGTCATCAAGGTATGCGATCGGGAAATCCAGTCCGCCTAACATAGTGTCCATTATTTGCTTAAATATTGCCGGCGCGACCTTGATCCCGAATGATAATTTCTGGAACTTATATACCCCTTTACGTATGTTTATGCACAATAATCTCGAGCTTTTCTCATCTACTGGTACTTGTAGGTATGCTTCGCTCAAGTCTATCTTTGAGAAAAATTATCTGATTTTTTTTGTTTAACATTTCTACTTATGCGTATTTTCGTATATTTATCCCGTCCGCATGGTCAGTTCTAGTGACTCTTACTCGGCTTTTGTTTTCTTTCTTTGTTCTACAGTCCGGTTTTTTATGTCCCACTTTATTGCACGACAAACATGTCTTATAGCGGTATGAACAATCTTTGTACCAATTCAAAGTCCCACAGCAATAGCATGGACTAGGTGGTGGTTTCTACCGAGGATTTATTTGACTTTTTATGGTAAAATAATTTGTTTGGTTCGTTTTTGAGGAGGGAGAAAAACGTGTTTGTCGTTGTACTTTTCATATGTGAGCGACGCCAGACTCCTAGATAGCTTTCGAGTCCTTTTTTACGCTTATACATCTCTGACAGTCCTCAGCCAAGTTTTGTAGCGTCAATTCTGGTTCACTCTCAAGTTTTGTTAGAATTCTCCGTCTGATCGCCGCATCTTTAGTCGAAACCAGGCATTGGAAGAATATAAAACATTTAAAATTGTCAGGGCTGAGTTCAGATAACTTAAAGTCATCGCAGTGTTTCTTTACTACGGAAGCGAATGTTATATAGTCTTCGCTATCCTTTTTGGTTAAATTTAAACATTTCCACCTTTTGTGGAATAGTGAAGTGTTCGGACTAAATAGTTCCGTTAAAAGTTTCACGGCTTCCTTGAAAGTCAACTCATTCTTTTTCCTCGGTAGGATGTAGTCTACGAATTTAGTGTATTCGCTTGACCCTAGTTTCCTCAGTAGTAGGCGTACTTTTTTCGCGTCTGAGCAATTCCCGTAATCAAACTCATATGAATCTTCCTATCTTCTGAAGTAAGCCGCGAAGGTTTTGTCTTCGTGCGGTGCATAAGTGAAGTCTTTGATAGAGCTCCATATAGTATTTTGCGAGAATGCCGCTTCATATCCAAAATGTTGTCCTTTATTTGTTACTGCCAGTAGTAGTAATTCTTGTAGTTCGAGTTGATTCTCTTCGTTTTTCTGTTAAATTTCTTATTGCTTTTCTTCGAGACTAGTCTGTCTTTCCTCATTTTCTTTGTTGCTGCTGGAATTGCATTTTCATTAGTTCCAATATGGTTGCCTTAAAATCTTCCATGTTTACAGCGTAATTTTGTGTAAAGATTTTTCCTTTTTTCTCAGTGTAGACTTCAGGTCTTTGTCGCCTGTTGTTCTGGAACCTTAGTTTGAGGATTCCAGGCATGGAATCCTGCACAAATAAATAAACAACGCCAGTAATTGAATAGAAAAATAAGTGTATTAAACGTAAGAATACAGACTTGAAGTGAAGATTAGTAGTCCAGGAATGCGGGTTAGTAGAAAGTGTATTTTTCTTTCTATCTCTTATGTACGTTCTTTTATGTTCGTGGTTAATTTGTAGTTCTCAGTGTGAGTTCCTTCGAGTCTTGTCGCCAAGTTGTTGTGGTCGACGTGACTGTCAAATTTCCGTCGCCAGTTATTGTGTTGGCGAGCGAAATTTTTTTTTTCGTACGTCCGTAGTTTTCATCGTTTTTCTCCCTCCTCAAAAACGAACCAAACAAATTATTTTACCACAAAAAGTCAAATAAATCCTCGGTAGAAACCACCACCTAAAAAGTAAAAAGTGTTGTGTTGATGAGAGAATTTTTTTTTTCGTGTGGGTCCGAAATCCTCGTAGACAACTTGTTGTGGATTCCGGGAATGGAATCCTGCACAAATAAATATACAACGCCAGTAATTGAAATAGAAAAATATGTGTATTAAACGTAAGAATACAGACTTGAAGTGAAGATTCGGAATGAAGGAATGCGGGTTAGTAAAAAGTATATATCCAAGTCACTGTAAGTGAATCCGTAATTATCTCTCTCGTATAACTCTCTGTGAACACCCTGTGTACTGTCTTCGTATCTCTCACTCTGACTCCACGTATCTTCACCCTGACTCACCGTATCTCAACACGCAGGTATTCTCTCTGTCAGTATAAGTATACTTTGGACGAGTGCATCTTGTTTAAAAGGGGTCTGCCCCACAACACTTAGTACTAAGAGATTTTCCTTCGTAGAATTCGATTCTGTTTTGTCTGACAGGTAAAATTCGTGTTAAGTTTGGCGTCCCAAACATGTTTTTCTATTTTTTTAATCTTTTTTTTTTCGCGTAGAACTTGTTTTTTTTTTCCAATACTTCCGTCGCCACTGTTATGGACGACCGATCGCAAAAAGTTTTTTTTTCTTTTTTTTTCATTTTTTTAGATTCTCCTCGTAGAATTCGTTACTTCAATATCCTCGTTGCCACTGTTATGGTCCAAGTTAGGACCAAGGAAGAACAACACGAACACAAGTGTAGAAATAACGAAGATATATTACACGGAATAATAATACAAGATATGGAAGGTGTTAATATGACTGTCAGTCTGGTTTGGAGTGAACTACTATCGGCTCGACTCGATTCGTCCCTCTCTCTTGTATTCATACGAGTTCATTCTGTAATTATAGGTAAGGGCCCATAACAATTATTTTCTTTCTTTGCGAGTATCGTTTATTTTTGCGAATGTCATACTTAGCTTAATCCAAAGAGTTTTAAATAACATGCAAAAGTTTGATAGGCCGTAATAAATACAGATATCAATCATTATATATTAATATTTGTTTTGAACAGAATATTTTCATTTTTTTATTTTCTTTCTTTGCGAGTATCCTTTATTTTTGCGAATTTTATACTTAGCTTAATCTAAAGGGTTGTAAGGACTCGAAAAGAAAAGCATTATTTTCACCTCTTAAAGAAGATTCCCTCTAACGACGTGGCTTTTGTATAATTTTTGATAATATGCAACTGATTTGTATTCAATTCCTCCTACTAAATGCACTAGTGTTTTTTTTAATCACATCGCCAACTATAATCACAACGTCATCTATATAATTTGAACTCAGCAGCTGGTTATCATTTAGTTTAACATAATTTTGCATGAATGACTTTGTTGTAAACTGTTTTTGTTTACTATCTTCTTTCGAAACGACTGCAACAGAATAATGTGAGTAATTATAAACGTAAAACCGAGTATTTCCCATGATTCCTCGTTGTGACGAGTTATTCTGGAATCTCAGATAAATCAATCCGGTTGAAACTTTCAATGAAAAATAAAAGCTTTGACAATAAAAAAAGCTGAACGTTACATACAATAATAATAAGAATTTATTCACTGACATCAACCATTGTTTTTAATTGTTCTCACCGAGTTATCAAAATAATTCTTTTTTACAGGAATGAAAGTAAACATGCTTTCCAGGAATTTAAATCTCTATGCCTTTTTTCAAACTTCCAATGAAATCAAGATCGTGTAGACCGACTCACTGCGATTGACTTCAAGTTACAAGTATAAACATTAGAATCAAAGAAAAGGCCATAACAACAGAAACAGAAAATGCCATGATCAGACATTGCAAGAAAAGATGTGACCGTATCTCTTAGTTTTAATCATTTCATCCCAAGAAAGTGTATAATATCACTAAGACGCAATGGGTTACAATGAATGAAAGGAAACGAGAAGCAAACGGTGAGGATGTAGGACAATAAAAGAACAGGTATTTAGGAATAAATAGGATGGGTGATTGGCATTGTATTTGAAATGTTGAAACTTTTAGGTGGCACGGAAATAAAAAAAAACCCGTAGAGAGTCTCTCATTACGAGAAAATATTCGAATATAACTGACGGACACGTCTAGCTATTACAACACTAAAAAGATGGGACATATTTGTCAATCTAGTACTGCGTTTAAACCCATACTCTCGTGATTCAAATGTGTAAAACCCATTAGAACAACTGCCATGAATATATTTATAGAAGAGACTGGATTGTGACTAGAAATGATTTCTGACACGACGCAGTAAAATGACTTTCTCAGATCTAGTAACTGATTAATATCATCGATTCACCTTATGCCAGGAGACAGCCAAGAAGGCACTATGATTGGCGCTCCTAACAACAGACAGAAATAGTTCTATATGACCATTAAATATAACAGGTTCGTGTTGGAGACCTTAAAATTTGCATGGCAGCTAACAACTAATTGTTTAACATTTACGAAAGCAGTTGCCAATTTTACTTTGTCGGATCTATCGTACTTACTATTAAGACAAGTGTAAATAGTCATGTAATCAACAAAAATCACTAGTTGGTTAATGGTGACATAAGGAAATTCAGTGATGCAGACAGAACCCACATAAATCCATGGAGAGATCTCTGTCAGGTAAAGATGTACGAAGTTAGATCTTCTTGTATATACCGCTTCAGTTCAGGACGTGGATTTTCATGACTCTCCCCAAATTTATATTCCTTTGTCACTTAGTAGGTTTTGTCTTTACACCCACACTTCTAATACCTGTTCTGCTATCCAGTTATACAAGATCGTTAAATAGCTTATTTGCTGTTTCCCTCTGGTCCTCTGTTCTTACGTATGACTAGTGAGTGTCAAATTCTCCAACCCCTCTTTCCAAATAGTGCCTGAACCTAAGGTGTTGTTAGTTCAATAACAAAACAAGACAAAAAAATGAAGAGTTGAGTTTCAAGGGGAATTAAATAACTCTGAGAAATTCAAATGTATGCCATGTAGAATTAGAAAAAAAATCTACCCTCGTCGACTAAAGAAAGAGTTCGATTCAAAATTCCAACAAATATTAAGACAGCGCGTACAATGGCGGAAACGACGTGAATATGGCAATAAGGATAAGCACAACAGTCCGAATAGAGTAAATAGTTGCAATAGCACATCACAGAAATACATAAATATAAATTGCGTTATGAAATATTAGAATATTTGACTAACCTGCATTTATATACTTTGTCGTATCTCAAAATTATGTTTTGGTGTAGTGTTGAGTAAGTTGAAGTGATTTAAAAATAGTTGGATCTTCACATACGTACTCGCATGCAAGATCTAACAATAGGATTTTCTATATTAAGCAGAGAAACATGTTGGTTTTACATACAATACCTAGCATATTACCATCTGTAAATTTTCCTGACGACTTTTTGATATTTTATTATTCAGTTTTCCATATAATTCTGAATATTTTAACCGGAAAATATTTTATTAAACCCATAAAATATATCAGAATAATTTCTTTGGATAAATTATCTTGAAAAGTCAAGTGTTACTAATGAAGTGTCCGTTGGACGAATTTGTACTTTGCACTTTTAACGCCATGTTGTCGGTTAAGCTGGCTGTCGTGTGATCAGAAAGTTCTTGATCGGAAAACGATGACTGCGTGACTGGGAATGGAAAACAAGGATTTCATCAGTCAAATGGAAGAGGTGCGTTAATCGATATAAAATTCTGTTGCAGAAGCGGAAGGTGAACGAGATTAAATGAAAGAAACACCTGACAGCTACACCCTTCAAGGATTTTGAATCTGTTTTCTGTGTTTTAGTTTTAAGGAAAAGGAAAATTTATTCAGATTGCTTTATATATATATATATATATATATATATATATATATATATATATATATATATATATATATATATATATATATATATATATATATATATCACTTTTTATCCTTGCCAAGCTGTTCTTTCACGGGTACACGCTTGATTCTTCTATGTTTCCCACTGTTTCTCTTGCTTTTATATGCTAAATTCTCCAGGTCTTTGAACTTTACATTGTAACTGTATCGTAGTGAAAAATGATCTTTTAGTTTTTCTATTTTACTTAAGACTTTGTATGTTGTTCATATTTTCTGGAAATGGTATTCTGAGAATTCTTCAACCCATCACAATCATTGCAAGTGTCTTCTTCCTCTATAAGAATATTATCCAACATTCACGGCCATATTGGATATTAGATATATTTAGCATCCTTTCTTTGTTTCTAACTATATTTTCCTGTATCTTCATATTATGATGATTTTGTAAAAGTTATTACAATGAAACTTAGAATTCCTGTGGGATATATTTTGTCGTCAGTTACTACATCATTCCAATAGTTAAAATTCGTTACAGATTTTATTTCGACGTTCCAAACGTATAGCTCACATCTTGGTCCGTCTCTTTTGCATGGAAGCAATATTATTAAAATTGATAATCCTTTGCTTTTCTTTCCATTACTTGTGCATATCTTCTTATTTTCCTTTAAAATTTCGTTAGATACAAAGAAAAGAGTATTGAACAGCTATGCAATATCATTCTTTCGATATGGCAGGGAAAGCTTGATAATCTCTTCACGGATAAAAATAAACTTGAAACAACTGAAATATAATTCTACAGAAGGATGCTGAGAATACCATGAACTGAACATATACAAGGGAAAATATTAACAAAAAAGAAACTTATATGTAGCATCAGATATATTTTAGGGAAAATGGCAAAAAATAGATATTTACAAGCGACATCAGTAAGAGACAGTTGAAATTTCTAGTGCACATACTGAGAAGAGATGGCCTAGAAAATTTGACACTTACAGTCAAATGGGACAAAAGAAAACAGTGCATCACCTACCGAATTAACATGTCTATATGATAGTACAAGAGGGTTTAGGAAAGATAGCAAAATCACAAAATTTACTAAGGGATACAAATGACAGGAAAATGTGGAGAGCCATGACCGCTAACAACGTGAAGAGACATCGGACATTTGAAAAAGAAAAAGAAGATAACCAAACTGTCATACACAGTTAGTTGAAAAGTCATGATATGTGTTTTGGTTTTCTAAGGATCGGCTCGCAGTACAGGCAGAATAAATTACCGATATTTTAAAATCAAGAAGGAAATTTACGACAAAAAGCAGTGTCAAAAATGCCATTATCGTGATCTGGTAATATCGAAATAGAACACGATAAAAATACAAAGTTAGACAAGGGTATCGCTCCTCTCATATCAAAGTTAGGATCGAGGACGAAACATGTGCACAACGTCTAAAAACGAAATCCCAAGAACAAATTTCATACGTAAAATAACAACTTATATACCACTTACAGGCTAATTACCTTTAAGCATACCAACCACTCCTCTTGCCTACAGAAGGAGTGGTTGGGCAGAACTTAATGTAAATAAATTCCAATAACTTCAAATGATATTCGCCTTGCCCAGAACTCAAAATATAACCTTGCTATAAAACCGGACATATTGCTGTTAATAGTCACCGAAGTTAAGAAAGGTCGCCAATAACAAGATAGCTAACCGCTTGGAGATACCTGATGTTGTAAGCTTGAATGTATAATGGATACCGGCTCAAATTGAAAATCGGAGAGCCAATTTGCGATTCCAGCTGGCTTCGTTATATTCAGTTATGAGCAATTACCTTTGGAAAGGTACGAATCAACCTCTTCTTCTCCAGAGCTCTAGGTTAATTAGTTGAACCTCTGTCATTAAACCATTACCAACTCCAATTTTCTTTTTTTTTTATTAGAATCTAAAACTATTTTCTGGCGTTAAATAGCATGCAAAAGGCTGAAAAAAAGAGATAGATCAAGAAACACTAAGTAAAAATCAGCAAGATTCGGTTATATATTTCAAGCCCTGAACGAGAAGAAAATCACCACACAGATATATGCAAAACTCTGAATAAACCAATGAAAATTAAAGAAACCGAAGCTAACAAAACAAACACACTCTGGAATGATTTACTTTGAAATGGGTTGCCTGCTGATATATTAAAAAAAAGTAAAAGCTTAGAAAGTCTTAGTAAACTAAAACAAACAAGTTAAGAGAAGCATTAATAAAAGATTTCGTTGTAACGAGAGAGACAAGAAGAAAGAATGGATGCCAAATGAAAATTTAGATCTCAAGAGAAAGAATAGAAAATGTCAAATGATGGTGCAGAATGTATGACGTGATGCAAATGGATTAGAAAGAAAGGTAAAAAGGCAAAATATGAACAGTGAAATGAGAAGTGAGCAGAGATGGACACCAAGGAAAACAGACATAACATGAATGTATAAAACGATAAAAGAAATAGTGAGATTGCCTGCTCTTCGACTTACAAACAATATGAAAAGGGAAATCATGATAGAAAAATAAAATATACTACAACGATAGAACAAATATATTGATAAATGCTCAAGTAGTACAGAGGCGAGAAATCTACAGTATATAAAACCATAGGAGGACTGGGCTTAGAAAACGTCAATCCTTCAGAATTCATATATATATATATATATATATATATATATATATATATATATATATATATATATATATATATATATATATATATTCACTTCTTTAAACTTCTTGAGTTTTCTCCAGTGTACCCATTCTGGGAATTCCTGTATTTGATAGAATAAGTTCTTCCTTTAATATATATGAGAATAAATAAGTAACAATTATGAGGAAATACATATTTTTGATCAGCTAATATATATATTTTTAACGTACTCTCTTTACTTTTCAATGCATATATCTAAATAATTTTTATATAACTTTCATAGATGAAATATAATCACATAAAAATCTAACATCCAAATCCAGTTACGTTACAGTTTTCGAAGGTATTAATTCAAACATATATATATATATATATATATATGTATGTATAGAGAGAGAGATAGACAGTGAGAGAGAGAAAGAGAGAGGGGGAATCACGGAGGAGTAGTGGATGGTGGCTCGGATTGAGGAAACGAAGAGCCGTGATCGAATTCCAGTCGAATCCATTAATACTCTTGGAAAAAGTATTAATCCTCTTAATAAAGGATTAATTACTATTTAGTAAATAGCAGGGCAGAATGGGTTCTGTAGCCTTGGATGGCAACTGGTCTAGGAGAAGAACAACTCTAAATTCAACACCTGCGGAGGGCTGTTTGGGCACCTTGTGCAACAGGTCTCTGTATTAGGCCCTTCAAAATTTGTCGCTGGTTCTGCACACAGTCTTCACCACTATAATCAAATACGATGTGTTAGTGTCTGGCTGAAATATATATATATATATATATATATATATATATATATATATATATATATATATATATATATATATATATATATATACAGAGAGAGAGAGACA
>OZ038486.1:51245490-51287990 GCA_964036315.1 Acanthosepion esculentum
CCCAACGATTGCTGGGAAACGAGTGATTTAACGGATCACCATAGGAGTTCTTTGGTAACAAAGAAAAGAATACAGAGCTGTTACGTGACATCTGTACTCCTTTACGGCAGCGAATGTTGGACGATTTCCTCAAAGCTGAAGAAGAGACTCGGGGCGACAGTGATGTGGTTCTACAGAAGGGTGTTGAGAATATCATGTACCGAGCGTTTGAGCAACGACGAGGTCACAGAGAGATTGAAAATAAGGAGAAATATCACGAAGAGGCAGATGAAGTTTCTGGGACACATAATGAGGAAGAAGAACCTGGGGAATCTGATACTCAAAAATCAAATAGAGGGAAAGAGAGACAAAGGGAAAAACGCGTGACGTTTCTGGCGGGCTTAAGTAAGTGGATGACAGACCGAGGTCTGGGGGAGGAAGTAGAGGGAAGGAACTTTTGAGAGCTGAAAGGGAGGTGAGGAGCCATGATCGCCGACGTCCTGAAAGGACATAGCACATAAAACGAAAGATCTCAAAGGTAAGTGCAAACCAGGGTTCTAGAACACAGACTCTACTCCTTTTATTCCATAACAGAAACGAAAATAGATGAATTCATCCCTTTCCGAAGTAAAATCATTAAATAGATGAATTCATCCCTTTCCGAAGTAAAATTATTAAATAGATGAATTAATCAATTTCGCAAGTAAAATCATTAAATAAATGAATTTATCGCTTTCCCAAGTAAAATCATAAAATAGATGAATTCATCCCTTTCCCAAGTAAAATCATTAAATAGATGAATTCATCCCTTTCCCAAGTAAAATCATTAAATAGATGAATTCATCACTTTCCGAAGTAAAATAATTAAATAGATGAATTCATCTCTTTCTCAAGTAAAATCATTATATAGATGAATTCATCCGTTTCCCAAGTAAAATCATTAAATAGATGAATTCATCACTTTCCGAAGTAAAATCATTAAATAGATGAATTCATCCCTTTCCCAAGTAACATCATTAAATAGATGAATTCATCCCTTTCCCAAGTAAAATCATTAAATAGATGAATTCATCCCTTTCCGAAGTAAAATCATTAAATAGATGAATTCATCCCTTTCCCAAGTAAAATCATTAAATAGATGAATTCATCCCTTTCCCAAGTAAAATCATTAAATAGATGAATTCATCCCTTTCCCAAGTAAAATTATTAAATAGATGAATTCATTCCTTTACCAAGTAAAATCATTAAAGTGATGAATTCATAACTTTCCCAAGTAAAATCATTAAATAGATGAATTCATCCCTTTCCCAAGTAAAATCATTAAAAAGATGAATTCATCCCTTTCCCAAGTAAAATTATTAAATAGATGAATTCATTCCTTTACCAAGTAAAATCATTAAATAGATGAATTCATAACTTTCCCAAGTAAAATCATTAAATAGATGAATTCATCCCTTTCCCAAGTAAAATCATTAAAGTGATGAATTCATCCCTTTCCCAAGTAAAATCATTAAATAGATGAATTCATCCCTTTACCAAGTAAAATCATTAAATTTATGAATTCATCCCTTTCCAAAGTAAAATCATTAAATAGATGAATTCATCCCTTTCCCAAGTAAAATCATTAAATAGATGAATTCATCCCTTACCCAAGTAAAATCATTAAATAGATGAATTCATCCCTTTCCCAAGTAAAATCATTAAATAGATGAATTTATCCCTTTCCCAAGTAAAATCATTAAAGTGATGAATTCATCCCTTTCCCAAGTAAAATCATTAAATAGATGAATTCATCCCTTTACCAAGTAAAATCATTAAATTTATGAATTCATCCCTTTCCAAAGTAAAATCATTAAATAGATGAATTCATCCCTTTCCCAAGTAAAATCATTAAATAGATGAATTCATCCCTTACCCAAGTAAAATCATTAAATAGATGAATTCATCCCTTTCCCAAGTAACATCATTAAATAGATGAATTCATCCCTTTCCCAAGTAAAATCATTAAATAGATGAATTCATCCCTTTCCGAAGTAAAATCATTAAATAGATGAATTCATCCCTTTCCCAAGTAAAATCATTAAATAGATGAATTCATCCCTTTCCCAAGTAAAATCATTAAATAGATGAATTCATCCCTTTCCAAAGTAAAATCATTAAATAGATGAATTCATCCCTTTCCCAAGTAAAATCATTAAATAGATGAATTTATCCCTTTCCCAAGTAAAATCATTAAAGTGATGAATTCATCCCTTTCCCAAGTAAAATCATTAAATAGATGAATTCATCCCTTTACCAAGTAAAATCATTAAATAGATGAATTCATCCCTTACCCAAGTAAAATCATTAAATAGATGAATTCATCCCTTACCCAAGTAAAATCATTAAATAGATGAATTCATCCCTTTCCCAAGTAAAATCATTAAATAGATGAATTCATCCCTTTCCAAAGTAAAATCATTAAATAGATGAATTCATCCCTTTCCCAAGTAAAATCATTAAATAGATGAATTTATCCCTTTCCCAAGTAAAATCATTAAAGTGATGAATTCATCCCTTTCCCAAGTAAAATCATTAAATAGATGAATTCATCCCTTTACCAAGTAAAATCATTAAATTTATGAATTCATCCCTTTCCAAAGTAAAATCATTAAATAGATGAATTCATCCCTTTCCCAAGTAAAATCATTAAATAGATGAATTCATCCCTTACCCAAGTAAAATCATTAAATAGATGAATTCATCCCTTTCCCAAGTAACATCATTAAATAGATGAATTCATCCCTTTCCCAAGTAAAATCATTAAATAGATGAATTCATCCCTTTCCGAAGTAAAATCATTAAATAGATGAATTCATCCCTTTCCCAAGTAAAATCATTAAATAGATGAATTCATCCCTTTCCCAAGTAAAATCATTAAATAGATGAATTCATCCCTTTCCAAAGTAAAATCATTAAATAGATGAATTCATCCCTTTCCCAAGTAAAATCATTAAATAGATGAATTTATCCCTTTCCCAAGTAAAATCATTAAAGTGATGAATTCATCCCTTTCCCAAGTAAAATCATTAAATAGATGAATTCATCCCTTTCCCAAGTAAAATCATTAAATAGATGAATTCATCCCTTTCCCAAGTAAAATCATTAAATAGATGAATTCATCCCTTACCCAAGTAAAATCATTAAATAGATGAATTCATCCCTTTCCCAAGTAAAATCATTAAATAGATGAATTTATCCCTTTCCCAAGTAAAATCATTAAAGTGATGAATTCATCCCTTTCCCAAGTAAAATCATTAAATAGATGAATTCATCCCTTTACCAAGTAAAATCATTAAATTTATGAATTCATCCCTTTCCAAAGTAAAATCATTAAATAGATGAATTCATCCCTTTCCCAAGTAAAATCATTAAATAGATGAATTCATCCCTTACCCAAGTAAAATCATTAAATAGATGAATTCATCCCTTTCCCAAGTAACATCATTAAATAGATGAATTCATCCCTTTCCCAAGTAAAATCATTAAATAGATGAATTCATCCCTTTCCGAAGTAAAATCATTAAATAGATGAATTCATCCCTTTCCCAAGTAAAATCATTAAATAGATGAATTCATCCCTTTCCCAAGTAAAATCATTAAATAGATGAATTCATCCCTTTCCCAAGTAAAATCATTAAATAGATGAATTTATCCCTTTCCCAAGTAAAATCATTAAAGTGATGAATTCATCCCTTTCCCAAGTAAAATCATTAAATAGATGAATTCATCCCTTTACCAAGTAAAATCATTAAATTTATGAATTCATCCCTTTCCAAAGTAAAATCATTAAATAGATG
Organism: Acanthosepion esculentum; assembly: GCA_964036315.1. Classification (NCBI taxonomy): domain Eukaryota; kingdom Metazoa; phylum Mollusca; class Cephalopoda; order Sepiida; family Sepiidae; genus Acanthosepion; species Acanthosepion esculentum. The sequence continues at coordinate 51,249,309 of OZ038486.1, forward strand.
AATTCATCCCTTTCCCAAGTAAAATCATTAAATAGATGAATTCATCCCTTACCCAAGTAAAATCATTAAATAGATGAATTCATCCCTTTCCCAAGTAACATCATTAAATAGATGAATTCATCCCTTTCCCAAGTAAAATCATTAAATAGATGAATTCATCCCTTTCCGAAGTAAAATCATTAAATAGATGAATTCATCCCTTTCCCAAGTAAAATCATTAAATAGATGAATTCATCCCTTTCCCAAGTAAAATCATTAAATAGATGAATTCATCCCTTTCCCAAGTAAAATTATTAAATAGATGAATTCATTCCTTTACCAAGTAAAATCATTAAAGTGATGAATTCATAACTTTCCCAAGTAAAATCCTTAAATAGATGAATTCATCCCTTTCCCAAGTAAAATCATTAAAAAGATGAATTCATCCCTTTCCCAAGTAAAATTATTAAATAGATGAATTCATTCCTTTACCAAGTAAAATCATTAAATAGATGAATTCATAACTTTCCCAAGTAAAATCATTAAATAGATGAATTCATCCCTTTCCCAAGTAAAATCATTAAAGTGATGAATTCATCCCTTTCCCAAGTAAAATCATTAAATAGATGAATTCATCACTTTACCAAGTAAAATCATTAAATTTATGAATTCATCCCTTTCCAAAGTAAAATCATTAAATAGATGAATTCATCCCTTTCCCAAGTAAAATCATTAAATAGATGAATTCATCCCTTACCCAAGTAAAATCATTAAATAGATGAATTCATCCCTTTCCCAAGTAAAATCATTAAATAGATGAATTTATCCCTTTCCCAAGTAAAATCATTAAAGTGATGAATTCATCAATTTCCCGAGTAAAATCATTAAATAGATGAATTCATATCTTCCCCAAGTAAAATCATTAAATAGATGAATTCATATCTTTCCCAAGTAAAATCATTAAATAGATGAATTCATCCATTTCCGAAGTAAAATCATTAAATAGATGAATTCATCCCTTTCCCAAGTAAAATCATTAAATTAATGAATTCATCCCTTTCCCAAGTAAAATCATTAAATAGATGAATTCATCCCTTTACCAAGTAAAATCATTAAATTTATGAATTCATCCCTTTCCAAAGTAAAATCATTAAATAGATGAATTCATCCCTTTCCCAAGTAAAATCATTAAATAGATGAATTCATCCCTTCCCCAAGTAAAATCATTAAATAGATGAATTCATCCCTTTCCCAAGTAAAATCATTAAATAGATGAATTCATACCTTTCCCAAGAAAAATCATTAAATAGATGAATTCATCCATTTCCCAAGTAAAATTATTTAATTGATGAATTCATCCCTTTCCCAAGTAAAATAATTAAATAGATGAATTAATCCCTTTCCCAAGTAAAATCATTAAATAGATGAATTCATCCCTTTCCCAAGTAAAATCATTAAATAGATGAATTCATCCCTTTCCCAAGTAAAACAATTAAATAGATGAATTCATTCATTTCCCAAGTAAAATCATTAAATAGATGAATTCATCCATTTCCTAAGTAAAATTATTAAATAGATGAATTCATCCCTTTCCCAAGTAAAATCATTAAATAGATGAATCCATCCCTTTCCCAAGTAAAATCATTAAATAGATGAATTCATCCATTTGCCAAGTAAAATCATAAAATAGATGAATTCATCCCTTTCCCAAGTAAAATCATTAAATTGATGAATTCATCCCTTTCCCACGTAAAATCATTAAATAGATGAATTCATCCCTTTCCCAAGTAAAATCATTAAAGTGATGAATTCATCAATTTCCCGAGTAAAATCATTAAATAGATGAATTCATATCTTTCCCAAGTAAAATCATTAAATAGATGAATTCATATCTTTCCCAAGTAAAATCATTAAATAGATGAATTCATCCATTTCCGAAGTAAAATCATTAAATAGATGAATTTATCCCTTTCCCAAGTAATATCATTAAATAGATGAATTCATACCTTTCCCAAGTATAATAATTAAATAGATGAATTCATCCATTTCCCAAGTAAAATTATTAAATTGATGAATTCATCCCTTTCCCAAGTAAAATAATTAAATAGATGAATTAATCCCTTTCCCAAGTAAAATCATTAAATGGATGAATTCATCCCTTTCCCAAGTATAATCATTAAATAGATGAATTCATCACTTTACCAAGTAAAATCATTAAATAGATGAATTCATATCTTTCCCAAGTATAATCATTAAATAGATGAAGTCAACACTTACCCAAGTAAAATCATTAAATAGATGAATTCATCCCTTTCCCAAGTAAAATCATTAAATAGATGAATTCATCCCTTTCCCAAGTAAAATCATTAAATTGATGAATTCATCACTTTCCCAAGTAAAATCATTAAATAGATGAATCCATCCCTTTCCCAAGTAAAATCATTAAATAGATGAATTCATCCATTTGCCAAGTAAAATCATAAAATAGATGAATTCATCCCTTTCCCAAGTAAAATCATTAAATTGATGAATTCATCCCTTTCCCACGTAAAATCATTAAATAGATGAATTCATCCCTTTCCCAAGTAAAATCATTAAAGTGATGAATTCATCAATTTCCCGAGTAAAATCATTAAATAGATGAATTCATATCTTTCCCAAGTAAAATCATTAAATAGATGAATTCATATCTTTCCCAAGTAAAATCATTAAATAGATGAATTCATCCATTTCCGAAGTAAAATCATTAAATAGATGAATTTATCCCTTTCCCAAGTAATATCATTAAATAGATGAATTCATACCTTTCCCAAGTATAATAATTAAATAGATGAATTCATCCATTTCCCAAGTAAAATTATTAAATTGATGAATTCATCCCTTTCCCAAGTAAAATAATTAAATAGATGAATTAATCCCTTTCCCAAGTAAAATCATTAAATGGATGAATTCATCCCTTTCCCAAGTATAATCATTAAATAGATGAATTCATCACTTTACCAAGTAAAATCATTAAATAGATGAATTCATATCTTTCCCAAGTATAATCATTAAATAGATGAAGTCAACACTTACCCAAGTAAAATCATTAAATAGATGAATTCATCCCTTTCCCAAGTAAAATCATTAAATAGGTGAATTCATCCCTTTCCCAAGTAAAATCATTAAATTGATGAATTCATCCCTTTCCCAAGTAAAATCATTAAATAGATGAATTCATACCTTTCCCAAGTATAATCATTAAATAGATGAAGTCAACCCTTTCCCAAGTAAAATCATTAAATAGATGAATTCATCCCTTTCCCAAGTAAAATCATTAAATAGATGAATCCATTCCTTTCCCAAGTAAAATCATTAAATAGATGAATTAATCCCTTTCCCAAGTAAAATCATTAAATAGATGAATTCATCCATTTCCCAAGTAAAATCATTAAATAGATGAATTCATCCCTTTCCCAAGTAAAATCATTAAATAGAAGAATTCATCCCTTTCCCAAGTAAAATCATTAAATAGATGAATTCATCCCTTTCCCAAGTAAAATCATTAAATAGATGAATTCATAACTTTCCCAAGTAAAATCATTAAATAGATGAATTCATCCCTTTCCCGAGTAAAATCATGAAATAGATGAATTCATCCCTTTCACAAGTAAAATCATTAAATTGATGAATTAATCCCTTTCACGAGCAAAATCATTAAAAAGATGAATTCATCCCTTTCCCAAGTAAAATCATTAAATAGATGAATTCATCGTTTTCCCAAGTAAAATCATTAAATAGATGAATTCATCCCTTTCCCAAGTAAAATCATTAAATTAATGAATTCATCCCTTTCCCAAGTAAAATCATTAAATAGATGAATTCATCCCTTTCCCAAGTAAAATCATTAAATTAATGAATTCATCCCTTTCACAAGTAAAATCATTAAATAGATGAATTCATTCATTTCCCAAGTAACATCATTAAATTGATGAATTCATCACTTTCCCAAGTAAAATCATTAAATAGATGAATTCATCCCTTTCCCAAGTAAAATCATTAAATAGATGAATTCATCCCTTTCCCAAGTAAAATTATTAAATTGATGAATTCATCCCTTTCCCAAGTAAAATCATTAAATAGATGAATTCATCCCTTTCCCAACTAAAATAATTAAATAGATGAATTCATCCCTTTCCCAAGTAAAATCATTAAATAGATGAATTCATCCCCTTCCCAAGTAAAATCATTAAATAGATGAATTCATCCCTTTCCCAACGAAAATTATTAAATAGATGAATTCATCCCTTTCCCAAGTAAAATCATTAAATAGATGAATTCATCCCTTTCCCAAGTAAAATAATTAAATTGATGAATTCATCCCTTTCCCAAGTAAAATCATTAAATAGATGAATTCATCCCTTTCCCAAGTAAAATCAATAAATAGATGAATTCATCCCTTTCCCAGGTAAAATTATTAAATAGATGAATTCATACCTTTCCCAAGTAAAATCATTAAATTGATGAATTCATCACTTTCACAAGTAAAATCATTAAATAGATGAATTCATACGTTTCCCAAGTATAATCATTAAATAGATGAAGTCAACCCTTTCCCAAGTAAAATCATTAAATAGATGAATTCATCCCTTTCCCAAGTAAAATCATTAAATTGATGAATTCATCACTTTCCCAAGTAAAATCATTAAATAGATGAATTCATCCCTTTTCCAAGTAAAATCATTAAATAGATGAATTCATACCTTTCCCAAGTATAATCATTAAATAGATGAATTCATCCCTTTCCCAAGTAAAATCATTAAATAGATGAATTCATCCCTTTCCTAAGTAAATTTATAAAATTGATGAATTCATTCCTTTCCCAAGTAATATCATTAAATAGATGAATTCATACCTTCCCAAGAAAAATCATTAAATAGATGAAATCATCCCTTTCCCATGTAAAATTTTTAAATTGATGAATTCATCCCTTTCCCAAGAAAAATCATTAAATAGATGAATTCATCCTTTCCCAAGTAAAATCATTAAATAGATGAATTCATCCCTTTCCCAAGTAAAATCATTAAATATATGAATTCATCCCTTTCTCAAGTAAAATCATTGAATAGATGAATTCATCCCTTTCCGAAGTAAAATCATTAAATAGATGAATTCATCACTTTCCCAAGTATAATCATTAAATTGATGAATTCATCCCTTTCTCAAGTAAAATCATTAAATAGATGAATTCAACCCTTTCCCAAGTATAATAATTAAATAGATGAAGTCAACCCTTTCCCAAGTAAAATCATTAAATAGATGAAATCAACCCTTTCCCAAGTAAAATCATTAAATAGATGAATTCATCCCTTTCCCAAGTAAAATCATTAAATAGATGAATTCATACCTTTCCCAAGTATAATCATTAAATAGATGAATTCATCACTTTACCAAGTAAAATCATTAAATAGATGAAATCATATCTTTCCCAAGTATAATCATTAAATAGATGAAGTCAACCCTTTCCCAAGTAAAATCATTACATAGATGAATTCATCACTTTCCCAAGTAAAATCATTAAATAGATGAATTCATACATTTCCCAAGTAAAATCATTAAATTGATGAATTCATCCCTTTCCCAAGTAAAATCATTAAATAGATGAATTCATACCTTTCCCAAGTATAATCATTAAATAGATGAAATCAAACCTTTCCCAAGTAAAATCATTAAATAGATGAATTCATCCCTTTCCCAAGTAAAATCATTAAATAGATGAATTCATACCTTTCCCAAGTATAATCATTAAATAGATGAAGTCAACCCTTTCCCAAGTAAAATCCTTAAATAGATGAATTCATCCCTTTCCCAAGTAAAATCATTAAATAGATGAATTCATACCTTTCCCAAGTATAATCATTAAATAGATGAAGTCAACCCTTTCCCAAGTAAAATCATTAAATAGATGAATTCATCCCTTCCCCAAGTAAAATCATTAATTAGATTAATTCATACATTTACCAAGTATAATCATTAAATAGATGAAGTCAACCCTTTCCCAAGTAAAATTATTTAATAGAGGAATTCATCCCTTTCCCAAGTAAAATCATTAAATAGATGAATTCATACCTTTCCCAAGTAAAATCATTAAATTGATGAATTCATCACTTTCCCAAGTAAAATCATTAAATAGATGAATTCATACCTTTCCCAAGTATAATCATTAAATAGATGAAGTCAACCCTTTCCCAAGTAAAATCATTAAATATATGAATTCATCCCTTTCCCAAGTAAAATCATTAAATAGATGAATTCATACCTTTCCCAAGTAAAATCATTAAATAGATGAATTCATACCTTTCCCAAGTAAAATCATTAAATTGATGAATTCATCCCTTTCCCAAGTAAAATCATTAAATAGATGAATTCATACCTTTCCCAAGTATAATCATTAAATAGATGAAGTCAACACTTTCTTAAGTAAAATCATTAAATAGATGAATTCATCCCTTTCCCAAGTAAAATCATTAAATAGATTAATTCATCCCTTTCCCAAGTAAAATCATTAAATTGATGAATTCATCCCTTTCGCAAGTAAAATCATTAAATAGATGAATTCATCCCTTTCCCAAGTAAAATCATTAAATATATGAATTCATACCTTTCACAAGTATAATCATTAATTAGATGAATGCATCCTTTCCCCAAGTAAAATCATTAAATAGATGAATTCATCCCTTTCCCAAGTAAAATCATTAAATAGATGAATTCATCCCTTTCCGAAGTAAAATCATTAAATATATTAATTCATACCTTTCCCAAGTGAAATCATTAAATAGTTGAATTCATCCCGTTCCCAAGTAAAATCATTAAATAGATGAATTCATCCATTCCCCAAGTAAAATCCTTAAAATGATAAATTAATCCCTTTCAGAAATAAAATCATTAAATAGATGAATTCATCCCTTTCCCAAGTAAAATCATTAAATAGATGAATTCATCCCTTTCCCAAGTATAATCATTAAATAGATGAAGTCAACCCTTTCCCAAGTAAAATCATTAAATATATGAAGTCAACCCTTTCCCAAGTAAAATCATTAAATAGATGAATTCATCCCTTTCCCAAGTAAAATCATTAAATACATGAATTCATCCCTTTCCCAAGTAAAATCATTAAATATATGAATTCATCCCTTTCCCAAGTAAAATCATTAAATAGATGAATTCATCCCTTTCCCAAGTATAATCATTAAATAGATGAAGTCAACCCTTTCCCAAGTAAAATCATTAAATATATGAAGTCAACCCTTTCCCAAGTAAAATCATTAAATAGATGAATTCATCCCTTTCCCAAGTAAAATCATTAAATAGATGAATTCATACCTTTCCCAAGTATAATCATTAAATTGATGAATTCATCCATCTCCCAAGTAAAATCATTAAATAGATGAATTCATACCTTTCACAAGTAAAATCATTAAATAGATGAATTCATACCTTTCCCACGTAAAATCATTAAATTGATGAATTCATCCCTTTCCCAAGTAAAATCATTAAATAGATGAATTCATACATTTCCCAAGTAAAATCATTAAATTGATGAATTCATCCCTTTCACAAGTAAAATCATTAAATAGATGAATTCATCCCATTCCCAAGTATAATCATTAAATAGATGAATTCATCCCTTTCCCAAGTAAAATCATTAAATTGATGAATTCATCACTTTCCCAAGTAAAATCATTAAATAGATGAATTCATCCCTTTTCCAAGTAAAATCATTAAATAGATGAATTCATACCTTTCCCAAGTATAATCAATAAATAGATGAATTAATCCCTTTCCCAAGTAAAATCATTAAATATATGAATTCATCCCTTTCCCAAGTATAATCATTAAATAGATGAATTCATCCCTTTCCCAAGTAAAATCATTAAATTGATGAATTCATCACTTTCCCAAGTAAAATCATTAAATAGATGAATTCATCCCTTTTCCAAGTAAAATCATTAAATAGATGAATTCATACCTTTCCCAAGTATAATCATTAAATAGATGAATTAATCCCTTTCCCAAGTAAAATCATTAAATACATGAATTCATCCCTTTCCCAAGTATAATCATTAAATAGATGAAGTCAACCCTTTCCCAAGTAAAATCATTAAATATATGAAGTCAACCCTTTCCCAAGTAAAATCATTAAATAGATGAATCCATCCCTTTCCCAAGTAAAATCATTAAATTGATGAATTCATCCCTTTCCCAAGTAAAATCATTAAATAGATGAATTCATCCCTTTCCCAAGTATAATCATTAAATAGATGAATTCATCCCTTTCCCAAGTAAAATCATTAAATACATGAATTCATCCCTTTCCCAAGTAAAATCATTAAATAGATGAATTCATACCTTTCCCAAGTAAAATCATTAAATACATGAATTCATCCCTTTCCCAAGTAAAATCATTAAATAGATGAATTCATCCCTTTCCCAAGTAAAATCATTAAATATATGAATTCATACCTTTCCCAAGTATAATCATTAAATTGATGAATACATCCCTTTCCCAAGTAAAATCATTAAATAGATGAATTCATCCCTTTCCCAAGTAAAATCATTAAATACATGAATTCATCCCTTTCCCAAGTAAAATCATTAAATAGATGAATTCATCCCTTTCCCAAGTAAAATCATTAAATAGATGAATTCATCCCTTTCCCAAGTATAATCATTAAATAGATGAATTAATCCCTTTCCCAAGTAAAATCATTAAATAGATGAATTCATCCCTTTCCCAAGTATAATCATTAAATAGATGAATCCATCCCTTTCCCAAGTAAAATCATTAAATACATGAATTCATCCCTTTCCCAAGTAAAATCATTAAATAGATGAATTCATCCCTTTCCCCAGTAAAATCATTAAATAGATGAATTCATCCCTTTCCCAGGTAAAATCATTAAATATATGAAGTCAACCCTTTCCCAAGTAAAATCATTAAATAGATGAATTCATCCCTTTCCCAAGTAAAATCATTAAATAGATGAATTCATCCCTTTCCCAAGTAAAATAATTAAATAGATGAATTCATCCCTTTCCCAAGTAAAATCATTAAATACATGAATTCATCCCTTTCCCAAGTAAAATCATTAAATAGATGAATTCATCCCTTTCCCAAGTAAAATCATTAAATAGATGAATTCATCCCTTTCCCAAGTAAAATCATTAAATAGATGAATTCATCCCTTTCCCAAGTAAAATCATTAAATACATGAATTCATCCCTTTCCCAAGTAAAATCATTAAATAGATGAATTCATCCCTTTCCCAAGTAAAATCATTAAATAGATGAATTCATCCCTTTCCCAAGTAAAATCATTAAATATATGAAGTCAACCCTTTCCCAAGTAAAATCATTAAATAGATGAATTCATCCCTTTCCCAAGTAAAATCATTAAATAGATGAATTCATCCCTTTCCCAAGTAAAATAATTAAATAGATGAATTCATTCCTTTCCCAAGTAAATTCATTAAATAGATGAATTCATACCTTTCACAAGTAAAATCATTAAATAGATGAATTCATACCTTTCCCACGTAAAATCATTAAATTGATGAATTCATCCCTTTCCCAAGTAAAATCATTAAATAGATGAATTCATCCCTTTCCCAAGTAAAATCATTAAATTGATGAATTCATCACTTTCCCAAGTAAAATCATTAAATTGATGAATTCATACCTTTCCCAAGTATAATCATTAAATAGATGAATTAATCCCTTTCACAAGTAAAATCATTAAAAAGATGAATTCATCCCTTTCCCAAGTAAAATCATTAAATAGATGAATTCATCCCTTTCCCAAGTAAAATCATTAAATAGATGAATTCATACCTTTCCCAAGTAAAATCATTAAATAGATGAATTCATCCCTTTCCCAAGTATAATCATTAAATAGATGAATTAATCCCTTTCACAAGTAAAATCATTAAAAAGATGAATTCATCCCTTTCCCAAGTAAAATCATTAAATAGATGAATTCATCCCTTTCCCAAGTAAAATCATTAAATAGATGAATTCATACCTTTCCCAAGTAAAATCATTAAATAGATGAATTCATCCCTTTCCCAAGTAAAATCATTAAATAGATGAATTCATCCCTTTCCCAAGTAAAATAATTAAATAGATGAATTCATCCCTTTCCCAAGTAAAATCATTAAATAGATGAATTCATCACTTTCCCAAGTAAAATCATTAAATAATGAATTCATAACTTTCCCAAGTAAAATCATTAAATAGATGAATTCATCCCTTTCCCGAGTAAAATCATTAAATAGATGAATTCATCCCTTTCCCAAGTAAAATCATTAAATTGATGAATTAATCCCTTTCCCAGGTAAAATCATTAAATAGATGAATTCATCCCTTTCCCATGTAAAATCATTAAATAGATGAATTCATCCTTTTCCCAGGTAAAATCATTAAATAGATGAATTCATCCCTTTCCCAAGTAAAATCATTAAATAGATGAATTCATCCCTTTCCCATGTAAAATCATTAAATTGATGAATACATCCCTTTCCCAAGTAATATCATTAAATAGATGAATTCATCCCTTTCCCAAGTAAAATCATTAAATTGATGAATTCATCCATTTCCCAAGTAAAATCATTAAATAGATGAATTCATCCCTTTCCCAAGTAAAATCATTAAATAGATGAATTCATCCCTTTCCCATGTAAAATCATTAAATTGATGAATACATCCCTTTCCCAAGTAATATCATTAAATAGATGAATTCATCCCTTTCCCAAGTAAAATCATTAAATTGATGAATTCATCCATTTCCCAAGTAAAATCATTAAATAGATGAATTCATCCCTTTCCCAAGTAAAATCATTAAATAGATGAATTCATCCCTTTCCCAAGTAAAATCATTAAATAGTTGAATTCATCTCTTTCCCAAGTAAAATCATTAAATTGATGAATTCATCCATTTCCCAAGTAAAATCATTAAATAGATGAATTCATAACTTTCCCAAGTAAAATCATTAAATAGATGAATTCATCCCTTTCCCGAGTAAAATCATTAAATAGATGAATTCATCCCTTTCCCAAGTAAAATCATTAAATTGATGAATTAATCCCTTTCCCAGGTAAAATCATTAAATAGATGAATTCATCCCTTTCCCATGTAAAATCATTAAATAGATGAATTCATCCTTTTCCCAGGTAAAATCATTAAATAGATGAATTCATCCCTTTCCCAAGTAAAATCATTAAATAGATGAATTCATCCCTTTCCCATGTAAAATCATTAAATTGATGAATACATCCCTTTCCCAAGTAATATCATTAAATAGATGAATTCATCCCTTTCCCAAGTAAAATCATTAAATTGATGAATTCATCCATTTCCCAAGTAAATTCATTAAATAGATGAATTCATCCCTTTCCCAAGTAAAATCATTAAATAGATGAATTCATCCCTTTCCCAAGTAAAATCATTAAATAGTTGAATTCATCCCTTTCCCAAGTAAAATCATTAAATAGATGAATTCATCCCTTTCCCAAGTAAAATCATTAAATGGATGAATTCATCCCTTTCCCAAGTAAAATCATTAAATTGATGAATTCATCCATTTCCCAAGTAAAATCATTAAATAGATGAATTAGTCCCTTTCCCAAGTAAAAAACTTTAATAGATAAATTCATCCCTTTCTCAAGTAAAATCATTAAATATATGAATTCATCACTTTCCCTAGTAAAATCATTGAATAGATGAATTCATCCCTTTCCGAAGTAAAATCTTTAAATTAATGAATTCATCTCTTTCCCAAGTAAAATCATTAAATTGATGAATTCATCCCTTTCCCAAGTAAAATCATTAAATAGATGATTTCATCCCTTTCTCAAGTAAAATCATTAAATAGATGAGTTCATCCATTTCCCAAGTAAAATCATTAAATAGATGAATTCATCCCTTTCCCAAGTAAAATCATTAAATAGATGAATTCATCCCTTTCCTAAGTAAAATCATTAAATAGATGAATTCATCTTTTTCCCAAGTAAAATAATTAAATAGATGAATTCATACATTTCCCAAGTAAAATCATTAAATAGATGAATTCATCCCTTTCCCAAGTAAAATCATTAAATTGATGAAATCATCCCTTTCCCAAGTAAAATCATTAAATAGATGAAATCATCCCTTTCCAAAGTAAAATCATTAAATTGATGAATTCATCCCTTTCCCAAGTAAAATCATTAAATAGATGAATTCATCCCTTTCCCAAGTAAAATCATTAAATAGATGAATTCATCCCTTTCCGAAGTAAAATCATTAAATAGATGAATTCATCCCTTTCCCAAGTAAAATCATTAAATAGATGATTTCATCACTTTCCCAAGTAAAATCATTAAATAGATGAATTAGTCCCTTTCCCAAGTAAAAATCTTTAATAGATAAATTCATCCCTTTCTCAAGTAAAATCATTAAATATATGAATTCATCCCTTTCCCTAGTAAAATCATTGAATAGATGAATTCATCCCTTTCCCAAGTAAAATCTTTAAATTGATGAATTCATCTCTTTCCCAAGTAAAATCATTAAATTGATGAATTCATCCCTTTCCCAAGTAAAATCATTAAATAGATGAATTCATCCCTTTCCCAAGTAAAATCATTAAATAGATGAGTTCATCCATTTCCCAAGTAAAATCATTAAATAGATGAATTCATCCCTTTCCCAGTAAAATCATTAAATAGATGAATTCATGCCTTTCCTAAGTAAAATCATTAAATAGATGAATTCATCTTTTTCCCAAGTAAAATTATAAAATAGATGAATTCATCCCTTTCCCAAGTAAAATCATTAAATAGATGAATTCATCCCTTTCCCAAGTAAAATCATTAAATTGATGAAATCATCTCTTTCCCAAGTAAAATCATTAAATAGATGAATTCATCCCTTTCCAAAGTAAAATCATTAAATTGATGAATTCATCCCTTTCCCAAGTAAAATCATTAAATAGATGAATTCATCCCTTTCCTCAGTAAAATAATTAAATAAATGAATTCATCCCTTTCCGAAGTAAAATCATTAAATAGATGAATTCATCGCTTTCCCAAGTAAAATCATTAAATAGATGATTTCATCACTTTCCCTAGTAAAATCATTAAATAGATGAATTCATCCCTTTGCCATGTAAAATCATTAAATAGATGAATTCATCACTTTCCCAAGTAAAATCATTAAATAGATGAATTCATCCCTTTCCCAAGTAAAATCATTAAATAGATGAATTCATACCTTTCCCAAGTAAAATCATTAAATTGATGAATTCATACCTTTCCCAAGTATAATCATTAAATAGATGAAGTCATCCCTTTCCCAAGTAAAATCATTAAATAGTTGAATTCATCCCTTTCCCAAGTAAAATCATTAAATAGATGAATTCATCCCTTTCCCAAGTAAAATCATTAAATTGATGAATTAATCCCTTTCACAAGTAAAATCATTAAATAGATGAATTCATCCCTTTCCCAAGTAAAATCATTAAATAGATGAATTCATCCCTTGCCCAAGTAAAATCATTAAATAGATGAATTCATCCCTTTCCCAAGTAAAATCATTAAATAGATGAATTAAACCCTTTCCCAAGTAAAATCATTAAATAGATGAATTCATCCCTTTCCCAAGCAAAATCATTAAATAGATGAATTCATCCCTTTTCCAAGTAAAATCATTAAATAGATGAATTCATATCTTTCCCAAGTACAATCATTAAATAGATGAATTAATCCCTTTCCCAAGTAAAATCATTAAAAAGATGAATTCATCCCTTTCCCAAATAAAATCATTAAATAGATGAATTCATCCCTTTCGCAAGTAAAATCATTAAATAGATGAATTCATCCCTTTCCCAAGTAAAATAATTAAATAGATGAATTCATTCCTTTCCCAAGTAAATTCATTAAATAGATGAATTCATCACTTTCCCAAGTAAAATCATTAAATTGATGAATTCATCCCTTTCCCAAGTAAAATCATTAAATAGATGAATTCATCACTTTCCCAAGTAAAATAATTAAATAGATGAATTCATCCCTTTCCCAAGTAAAATCATTAAATAGATGAATTCATCCATTTCCCAAGTAAAATCATTAAATAGATGAATTAGTCCCTTTCCCAAGTAAAAACCTTAAATAGATAAATTCATCCCTTTCGCAAGTAAAATCATTAAATATATGAATTCATCCCTTTCGCTAGTAAAATCATTAAATAGATGAATTCATCCCTTTCCCAAGTAAAATCATTAAATTGATGAATTCATCTCTTTCCCAAGTAAAATCATTAAATTGATGAATTCATCTTTTTCCCAAGTAAAATCATTAAATAGATGAATTCATCCCTTGCCAAGTAAAATCATTAAATAGATGAATTCATCCCTTTCCCAAGTAAAATCATTAAATTGATGAAATCATCCCTTTCCAAAGTAAAATCATTAAATAGATCAATTCATCCCTTTCCAAAGTAAAATCATTAAATTGATGAATTCATCCCTTTCCCAAGTAAAATCATTAAATAGATGAATTCATCCCTTTCCCAAGTAAAATCATTAAATAGATGAATTCATCCCTTTCCGAAGTAAAATCATTAAATAGATGAATTCATCCCTTTCCCAAGTAAAATCATTAAATAGATGAATTCATCCCTTTGCCAAGTAAAATCATTAAATAGATGAATTCATCCCTTTGCCATGTAAAATCATTAAATAGATGAATTCATCACTTTCCCAAGTAAAATCATTAAATAGATGAAGTCATCCCTTTCCCAAGTAAAATCATTAAATAGATGAATTCATATCTTTCCCAAGTAAAATCATTAAATTGATTAATTCATCCCTTTCCCAAGTATAATCATTAAATGGATGAAGTCATCCCTTTCCCAAGTAAAATCATTAAATATATGAATTAGTCCCTTTCCCAAGTAAAAACCTTAAATAGATAAATTCATCCCTTTCTCAAGTAAAATCATTAAATATATGAATTCATCCCTTTCGCTAGTAAAATCATTAAATAGATGAATTCATCCCTTTCCCAAGTAAAACCATTAAATTGATGAATTCATCTCTTTCCCAAGTAAAATCATTAAATTGATGAATTCATCCCTTTCCCAAGTAAAATCATTAAATAGATGAATTCATCCCTTTCCCAAATAAAATCATTAAATAGATGAGTTCATCCATTTCCCAAGTAAAATCATTAAATAGATGAATTCATCCATTTCCCAAGTAAAATCATTAAATAGATGAATTCATCCCTTTCCTAAGTAAAATCATTAAATTGATGAATTCATATTTTTCCCAAGTAAAATCATTAAATAGATGAATTCATCCCTTGCCAAGTAAAATCATTAAATAGATGAATTCAAACTTTTCCAAGTAAAATCATTAAATTGATGAAATCATCTTTTTCCCAAGTAAAATCATTAAATAGATCAATTCATCCATTTCCAAAGTAAAATCATTAAATTGATGAATTCATCCCTTTCCCAAGTAAAATCATTAAATAGATGAATTCATCCCTTTCCCAAGTAAAATCATTAAATAGATGAATTCATCCCATTCCGAAGTAAAATCATTAAATAGATGAATTCATCCCTTTCCCAAGTAAAATCATTAAATAGATGAATTCATCCCTTTCCCAAGTAAAATCATTAAATAGATGAATTCATCCCTTTGCCATGTAAAATCATTAAATAGATGAATTCATCACTTTCCCAAGTAAAATCATTAAATAAATGAATTCATCCCTTTTCCAAGTAAAATCATTAAATAGATGAATTCATCCCTTTCCCAAGTAAAATCATTAAATAGATGAATTCATACCTTTCCCAAGTAAAATCATTAAATTGATGAATACATCCCTTTCCCAAGTATAATCATTAAATGGATGAAGTCATCCCTTTCCCAAGTAAAATCATTAAATAGATGAATTCATCCCTTTCCCAACTAAAATCATTAAATAGATGAATTCATCCCTTTCCCAAGTAAAATCATTAAATTGATGAATTAATCTCTTATACAAGTAAAATCATTAAATAGATGAATTATTCCCTTTCCCAAGTAATATCATAAAATAGATGAATTCATCCCTTTCCCAAGTAAAATAATTAAATAGATGAATTCATCCCTTTGCCATGTAAAATCATTAAATAGATGAATTCATCCCTTTCCCAAGTAAAATCATTAAATAGATGAATTCATCCCTTTCCCAAGTAAAATCTTTAAGTAGATGAATTCATCCCTTTCTCAAGTAAAATCATTAAATAGATGAATTCATCCCTTTCCCAAGTAAAATCATTAAATAGATGAATTCATCCATTTCCCAAGTAAGATCATTAAATAGATGAATTAGTCCCTTTCCCAAGTAAAATCATTAAATAGATAAATCCATCGCTTTCTCAAGTAAAATCATTAAATATATGAATTCATCCCTTTCCCTAGTAAAATCATTAAATAGATGAATTCATCCCTTTCCCAAGTAAAATCATTAAATTGATGAATTCATGCCTTTCCCAAGGAAAATCATTAAATAGATGAATTCATTCCTTTCCCAAGTAAAATCATTAAATAGATGAATTCATCCCTTTCCCAAGTAAAACCATTAAATTGATTAATTCATCCCTTTCCCAGGTAAAATCATTAAATAGATGAATTCCTCCCTTTCCCAAGTAAAATCATTAAATAGATGAATTCATCCCTTTCCCAAGTAAAATCATTAAATTGATGAATTCATCCCTTTCCCAAGTAAAATCATTAAATAGATGAATTCGTCCCTTTCCTAAGTAAAATCATTAAATTGATGATTTCATCTTTTTCCCAATTAAAATCATTAAGTAGATGAATTCTTCCCTTTTCCAAGTAAAATCATTAAATAGATGAATTCATCCCTTTCCCAAGTAAAATCATTAAATTGATGAAATCATCCCTTTCCCAAGTAAAATCATTAAATAGATGAATTCATCCCTTTCCAAAGTAAAATCATTAAATTGATGAATTCATCCCTTTCCCAAGTAAAATCATTAAATAGATGAATTCATCCCTTTCCGAAGTAAAATCATTAAATAGATGAATTCATCCCTTTCCGAAGTAAAATCATTAAATAGATGAATTCATCCCTTTCCCAAGTAAAATCATTAAATAGATGAATTCATCCCTTTCCCAAGTAAAATCATTAAATAGATGAATTCATCCCTTTGCCATGTAAAATCATTAAATAGATGAATTCATCACTTTCCCAAGTAAAATCATTAAATAGATTAATTCATCTCTTTCCCAAATAAAATCATTAAATAGATGAATTCATCCCTTTCCCAAGTAAAATCATTAAATACATGAATTCATACATTTCCCAAGTAAAATCATTAAATTGATGAATTCATCCCTTTCCCAAGTATAATCATTAAATAGATGAAGTCATCCCTTTCCCAAGTAAAATCATTAAGTAGATGAATTCATCCCTTTCCCAAGTAAAATGATTAAATAGATGAATTCATCACTTTCCCAAGTAAAATCATTAAATAGATGAATTCATCCCTTTCCCAAGTAAAATCATTAAATAGATGAATTCATCCCTTTCCCAAGTAAAATCATTAAATAGATGAATTCATCACTTTCCCAAGTAAAATCATTAAATAGATGAATTCATCCCTTTCCCAAGTAAAATCATTAAATAGATGAATTCATCCCTTTCCCAAGTAAAATCATTAAATAGATGAATTCATCCCTTTCCCAAGTAAAATCATTAAATTGATGAATTCATCCCTTTCTCAAGTAAAATCATTAAATAGATGAATTCATCCCTTTCCCAAGTAAAATCATTAAATAGATGAATTCATCCGTTTCCCATGTAAAATCATTAAATAGATGAATTCATCCCTTTCCCAAGTAAAATCATTAAATAGATGAATTCATCCCTTTCCCAAGTAAAATCATTAAATAGATGAATTCATCCATTTCCCAAGTAAAATCATTAAATAGATGAATTCATCCCTTTCCCAAGTAAAATCATTAAATAGATGAATTCATCCCTTTCTCAAGTAAAATCATTAAGTAGATGAATTCATCCCTTTCCCTAGTAAAATCATTAAGTAGATGAATTCATCCCTTTCCCAAGTAAAATCATTAAATAGATGAATTCATCCCTTTCCTAAGTAAAATCATTAAATATATGAATTCATATGTTTCCCTGTAAAATCATTTTTTCACACAAAAAAGAAATGTTATTTTCAGACATTTTAGATATTTTTACCTTTTAAAACAATCAATAATTTATATTGAACATTTATCGCGTACTATTTATCATAATTTATTAAAATTTAGCGAATCTACATTTATGCTGTGTTTTATGGTGAACTTAAATATATGAAACTAATATTACAACTTAATCGAGAAATGTGCCTTAAATAAAATAGAAATTATCTATCATGCAAATAAGGTTAACTTAAAAATTTTCATTAAATAATTATATATAAATCTAGCTTCAATCTAGAGGAAACAACACAAAACATACGAAACCCTATATATTGTTACATTTTACAAATTTAATCATTTAATAGGAAACATTAAATGTCTTAGAACGATTAATTCTATCATTGCAACCACAAGAAATGGAAAACATCACAACAACAAACCAATCTTATCTATAAATCCACTAATCCACTGGAAAAATGCTCCATTAATAATAATTAAAACAAGGTATACATTGGTTACACAATCACTACATAATCGCACCGGATCACTTGCCAATTGTTGTGGATTCCGGGAATGGAATACTGCAAAAATAAATAAACAACGCCAGTAATTGAGATAGAAAAATAAGTGTTTTAACCGTAAGAATACAGACTTGAAGTGAAGATTAGTAGTCTAGGAATGCGGGTTAGTAGAAAGTATATGTACAAGTCTCTGTAATTATCTTAATTATCTCTCTCTCTCTCTCTCTCTCTCTCTCTCTCTCTCTCTCTGGACTCTCGTATAACTCTCTGTGTACATTCTGCGTACTGTCTCCGTATCTTTCACCCAGACTCAATGTATCTCCACCCAGCTATTCACTTTGTCAGTATAAGTACCTTTGGACGAGTTCATCTTGTGTAAAACGGTCTGCCCCACAGCACCAATAATCTCTCAATTAACGCGTATATTACCTAACGCCAGAATAATATCATCTACTGAAAAATATGCCAAAAATTATCACTAATATGAAAATGCAATAATACATTAATTGTAAAAAAGGCTTTAAACTTTAACAATAAAAAGCATACAACAAAATTCCTAAAAAGTATGAATTAGATTTAGAATTTGCTATGTTGAATATAAATTTATCCAATGAGAAATCCGCACAAAATGACGTGTGAAAATGCGATAGATGAGAAAATTATTATGGCAGTCACACATGTTTGTAAAATTCGAGATACGAAAACTACCAATGGAAACATTATGTACACTTATAGGCATTAGATCAAATATAAAACACTTTGATAATGCTTCATGGAAAGCAAAATCGCTCATTGGATATTCAGTAAAAATACTCCACGGAAACCATAAAATTCTCCAAATGTTACAAAGCTTAAATGAAAGAAAAAATATTTGAATTAAATTCTCTCTCTCTCTATATATATATATATATATGCCGTTTCGTCGTATATTTGGGACTCATTAGCAGAGCGCATCCACTACCGAGAATTGAAACCCTGACAGATAGGTTGTCAAGCAAACACTATACCAACTGTTCCAACGGGCCTCGGTGACTTTATGTAGCGCCGCTCGCTCTCACATTCCGTGGTGGAACTCAACTGAAGTTCTCTGTAACCATAGGACTGTCCAGTGCTTTCTGCATTCCGTTGAGATTTCTTTCAGACTCAATGAATTACTTAATTATAATTATCAAATCCTCCTTACAATTTCTATAAGATATATATATATATATATATAATTATATATATATATATATATATATATATGTATATATATACAAAAATCCAAAAGCAATGTTATGAAATTACTAATGAATATAATTTGCCAATCTTGATATGATTAAATTAATTCCACTTTTCTGACATCAATGAAACTATTCATGATTAAGAAATTGAAGAACTAAAGCGTTGAATAATAAATCGAATACATCATTTTGTTTTTTTAATATAAAAAATAATTTGGATAATAGACGGGAATTACTTTCCTTTTCTAAACTCAAAACAATATTTGCTTTCGGCTATATCGAAATCATTTGTTCGTCTATAAACACACGATTTACAATTATGGTTATCTGGCTTGAATATTGTTAAAATCGTTAAGGAATAAGTATTCGAACATATTTGTTTTAATGAAATATTCATCTCCAGACATAAATTAACAAATAAAAAATTAATCAGGTTGAAAATTGCGTTAATACATAACCATATCTTCCGAACTAATTGCTACATTTCTATTATTTCAAAGCTTTGAATAGTTTAATATTTTGCCTCTTTGCAATTTTTGTTTCATGAAAGCGATACAAATAGAAATAATTACTTGAAGATTTAAGTTTAATAACAGGAATATAATTAATTCCATAAGCCGTTTTACATTTTTCGATAGAATAATTTAATATTAATGAGATCCCTACTTGGAAAATATCATGGATTTGTTCGCATGAACTATGTAAAGTGAAATTAATTACACTGATGAATATTAATGCGAAACATTGTTTAACGCTCCAATGAAATCACACGACATTCTCGACCTTGGGATTATCAATCTGGTTGTTTCGTCATCTTTTTCGTTTCTTATTTTTCGTTTCTTCTTTTTTTTTTTTGACTATTAATCATTTCACCGCAAACAAGCCGATAATGCCACTAAGACGCAAGTGGAAGGGTTCTAGGAGTAAAATATAGGAAGAAACATTACCGCCGAGAATGGATAATAATAGAACCTGATTAAGAAAGACAAAATTTGGCGATTGGCGATGAATTTAAATTTTTGGAGATCGTAGTAGACAGGAAATGAAGAGGCCGGAAGAGAATTCCACCTGCAAGAATTTCAAGAGAAGAAACTATTAAAATATAATTTAGGTTTACATCTAGCTCTAGCTATTTCATCAGTAAAATGATGCGACCTAGTTGCGAGTCTAGTGCTGCATATAAATTCCTGAGTTCATTACACTATAGACGTAAGTTCATTAAACCAATTCCTTTGAAAATATTTATAGAAAATATACAACTTCCTTTACGCGACATCTCAATCGATGGCAGAATCCATAACGTTAACACCTCTCTTTATTAAGAAAAAAAAAAGCTACCACACAACTCAGCTACAAAAGGGAAACAAAAACTAACCAAATCTCAACTACAAAATTATCTCACAGTTACAACATATCTGTTATGAAAAACATGATTTACTGTTATGATGTTGATTTGGAGTTTGTAGAGACAAACGCCGAATAACACGTAACAATAAAAAGGGTTTTAATAGGTTGGTAAAAAGGTACAGAAATCGCCTGAGTAGTCAATAACTAGCTCAGCCAAGAACTTCTCTGTGTCCCTGTCTCTCCCATGTCAACTGACTTGCCACTATTTAAAGTCTTTGTTCACAGACGCAGACAAGTTCATCTTCAAGAGGGGTGGTAGGTTTCCGACACAACATTTACCAAACTAAAATGTCTTCTTCGGATATATAATTCTATGAAGAACTAAGTAACATTAATCAAACTCAAATCAACAATAAATTCCCTGAAACCGTCGTCGACAAACAAATAAAATTAGTCTTAACCAAATTTAAAAAAAATATTTTCAGACAACTCACTGAAGCAAAGAGAAATACATGCACCATTAATTTAATCTATAGTATCAGATGCACCTTACTTACAAATAGGATGAAAAACAATCGAAAACCTAATTCACCGGTACATTGATCCTAATAAACACCTTATCATCTACTATAAAAATTTAAAAACATCTAATTATTACAAACAACACGAGACCTCAGCGGCACCTCTATTAAAAATATTGTTTTCTATGAATACACATCCCCCATGCAAGGAAATTGAATCTCTATCATGAATAATAAAATAATAAACAGCATTAAATTCTTACATCAGACACCACACTCTCTCGTAGACTGACCTGTCATCAGTCGAAACACAATGCAATCTGTTCGCACAGCAACCAGCACACCATAAACTACGAAAATATAACTAGCAAAATAAGACGAATATTAGTGTATAATACCAAAGTACTCGACAGCATCAAGGAAGATTCAAAACATTAGAACTATTATTATACCAAATAAATAAGTGATATTAAATAATATAATTCACCAGAGGAGACGTTATATTGAAGTGCGTATGATATATTTAATGTACGCATATACACAGAGTCCGCCAGAAATATTCATACACATTTCAGGAAAGGAAAAACCTGTATAGATATTGTAATATTAAATTTATTCTAAAAACACGAGATTATCAAACATGTTAGAGGGCGTGTAATAATCACGGCTCCATTATCTATGGATTTCAACAACAGTGTCAAGTGTGGGATACCACATTAAAATATCATTACGTTCTTCAAACGGCAAACGTCCGTCCGTCATGTTATAATCATCACTTGTTGATACCACAGCCATGAGGTTTATGCCTTCTGTCGAGTAAAATATCAAACTAGAGTAACAGTGTTATCGCACTTTCATAAAAATAAGTCAAGTTTTTCCTTTCCTGAAGTGTAGATATATTTTGGGGGCGGACTCTCTGTTTGTGTACTTTTGTAGCCGTCGTCCTAAAGACATGTACTCCCGAGCTGGCTCCAGTTCTCTCCAAACTCTAGAAATATTACCTCGCTTATTTCTGCTTTCAAGCTTGTTGTAAGTCTTCTGCTGTAGCTCCTGTTTTTAAGAACTCTGGTGAAAATTCTGACCCGTTTAACTATCGCCTGTTTAGTCTTCTACCGTTTTTCGGTAAATTATTATCAGTTTTAATCAGTGCTGAATTGGTTTAGCACTTACCTATCACGACCTACTCTCTGACACAATATGGCTCCCATTTTGCCAGGTCTAAGGCTGATGTGCTTACGGCCATCACTGAATATATATATCAACCTCTTACTAATAACGGCGAAGCTCCAGCTTTGGTTCTAGATATCCAGAAAGCTTTTGAGAGGATTTGGTACGCTGATCTTCTACGTAAGCTCTAGGCCGATGATATTACAGGACGATTGGTTCATTTAATCCAGTCCTTCATACAAAATCGTTAAATGAAGTCGTTTTGAAGGGGTTGCTCCCAGATCCTTACACATTAACACGGGTGCCATCCAAGGCTCTATCCTGGGTCCTACGCTGTTTCGGATCTCCATCAATGATCTTCATCATGTCATCAGTTCTGAAGTAGGCATTTATGCAGATGACAATAGCATTTACCCCTGTCTCAATAGAAAATCTGTCAGAGCTGTCAAAGTTAACATGGTTGCTTCTCTTGAAAAGGACCTCCAATCAATGCTTAACTTGGGCAGGAAATGCCTTTAAATTTTAATGCCTTCAAGACGAAACGGATCTTACATAAACCATACAAAATTTCCTGTCCGCCGTATCGTGACAGAAGGATCTTTTCGTCAGAGTCCATCTTGCACATTTATAAATTTATTATTCGGCTGTGCATTGAATGTCAATGCCATATCTGGTTTGGTGCTCCTGCTATTCATCTCCGAATTCTTGACAAAATGCAAAGAAAGAATTGCAATGTAAATCATCCTCACTTGGCATCTCAACTTTGGTAATTTTCTCACGGACTTGATGTGGCTTCCTTCTGTCATTTCTACGAATATTGTCATGGCAGTTGCTCTGACGAGCATTTTACCCTGGTTCTCCGACTACACGAATTTAAGCGTGCTACTATACTGACATCTAGGTCCCACACTTTTACTGTTGACATAGTTAAATGTAAGCGCCACTTCTTCTCCAAGAGTTTCTTTTCTCGCACTTTCCGCCATTTGAATACACTTCCGTTTACTTGCTTCTCTGAAAACTACAATCTTCAAAAATTTTAATGCAATGTTAGTAGCATCTTCTGTCTTCTTGAATCCCGTTCATCATTTATCCTTTCCTCAATCTCCGCTTATACTCTTATACTCCGCTTTTTCTCTCAATTCATCATATGTAACAACCTTTGTACTAGTGGCATTCCTTCCTTGCTTGGAGGGAAATGATCATATATATATATATATATATATATATATATATATATATATATATATATCCAAGTTTCATTAAAAACGACAGACAAGGTACTACGGTTAAGTTTTTTATTTAATTTTTCTTGTGCACGAACAAGAGCTTTCTTTGCTGGAAAAAGGGAGTGTAAGAACTGTCCAAATGTTTTATTTTTCCGAGCGCTAAGACATATACATAATGCACACACTTAATTAAGCTGAAAAATCAAATCATCCTTGATAATGGCTAAAGATATAGCCGAAAGCGCTCGGAAAAATAAAACATTTGGACAGTTCTTACACTCCCTTTGTCCAGCAAAGAAAGCTCTTGTTCGTACACAAGAACAATTAAATAAAAAAATTAACCGTAGTACCTTGTCTGTCGTTTTTAATGAAACTTGCATAAAAGAAGGATTGCTGCCTAAATATACAACTATATATATATATATATATATATATATATATATATATATATATATATATATATATAATATTTACGTAAAGAAAAATCAGACCACTTTAACGTTCCCTTATATATAATTTATTTCACCAGGTTTTTTATTTTTCTCTGGATTTTCAGACTTCACTTCACCATCTTCAAGGATGAAATAAATGAATTTAAAATTTACACTTTTGAAGAGCAGTATTAAGCTTATATAAGGTGACATAGAGGGTGGTGAGGGAAAGTGTGAGAGACATGGTTAGAGAGGGAAGGGATTATCCATACGGATTATCAA
This sequence comes from Acanthosepion esculentum, assembly GCA_964036315.1. Taxonomy (NCBI): domain Eukaryota; kingdom Metazoa; phylum Mollusca; class Cephalopoda; order Sepiida; family Sepiidae; genus Acanthosepion; species Acanthosepion esculentum. The sequence continues at coordinate 51,274,242 of OZ038486.1, forward strand.
GATTTTCGTTACTTCAATATATATATATATATATATATATATATATATATATATATATATATATATATATATATATAGTTGGATTGATGTGAGTTTGTGACCCCGGGTTTCCAGGGTCACATCAATCCAACTAAATATGTTAGCTCTATCTCTGATATTGAGCGCTTTCCAATAAGTACCACACATATAATATATAAATAATATATATAATATATTGCACGTACATACATATATATATACATATATATATATACATATATATATATATATATATATATATATATATATATATATATGTATATATATATATTTATATACACACATTTTCATATATATATATATATATATATATATATATATATATATATGTATATAAAATCATCATCAAATCTGATAAAACTGGCAATCTATACTAGTATAACCTCGCCGACTATCACAAAACTATCTGCAAGGATGTAAACAGAATATATAAGAAAGATGAATGTTGAAGTGATTTCAATAACAAGGCACGAATCACAGCAATTAAACTTAAGATCGACGACAAGGTGCATAAGCTTAGAAAACAACAGGATTTTATTACGGTTAACGACCATAAGCATAATTTCCCCATCAATCCACAGTTCCGATTGTTTAACCATTCTCAGAATAATAGAGGCAAAATCAGCAAGGCTATACTTGAACGAGCCTTTAATTATACCAATGCCGCAGAGGTCAACAAGTGGAAAAATACCAAAGATGCTATCAATTGGTTAATTAAGATCGACTGCACCTTTATGCAATTCGATATCAACTTTTATCCGTCGATCACTGAAGATCTATTGATAGCTGCTATACCCCTGGCCAATAATTATTGCACCATCACTGAAGAGGATATCAGCATCATTATGCAAGCACTAAAACCCATTCTATATCACGATGGTTCTTTGTGGATCAAAAACACAACCCTAACATCTCTATAGCAATGGGAACGTTCCACTCCGCGGAAACATGTAAATTAGTCGGCATACTACTACTATTGAGTCTCGGGTATAATCTCGATAGTGAGAACACTGGCCTGTACAGAGACGACGGAGTTATACTTCTACGTGACACCAATCCACAGCAAACTGACCGGCTAAATGAAACAATTGATCAAATTCTTTAAGGATCACCGACTTAATATCACCACTATCACCAACTATCAGCTTTCTAGGCATTACTTTCGATCTATCCAGAGGAGTGCAAATGCCTTATAATAAGGAACTTTATAATCATATATACATTAGTAAAGAATCTAACCACCCACCAGCTATCCTTAATAACCTGCACAAATCTGCGCAACATAGAGTCTCCACTAACTGTCTATTAATTCTTAGAAGAGAGTTAGTAGAAACTGACTCTCTACTGACTCTCTACTAATTTTTATCAAAAGAACAATAATAAGAATAATTCCACACGTGATTGTACTTGACGAAACTTTCAGTTGACGATATAAATACAATAGCGTTTTATAGTTGCTAAGGACATTTTGCTTTGTTGTTAATACTTACTTTGTTTTTTAATAATTTCATTTCCATTTTGCCTAAACCCGCCGGCTAATAACACAGCTTTCCTATTGTCTTTTACATTTACACACATTGTCTTTTTCTACAGGTTAACTCTGATAAATATTTCATATATATATATATATATATATATATATTAAGCTCTTGATAATATATTTCAATTGAGCACTCTTGAGAGACAGCCTAATTCTACAAACAGCAGCCGCTGAAGCTAAAGCTCTTCGGTAAAATAAATACGAGCACTCTGACTGACTGGCGTTTGTTTACATTCATTCGTAAAAAGAAAAAGTACTCTAGAATTAGCTGTATATCACTGCCGAGTGTTCATCGGTTAGTGGTATAAACTCCGAATGACACCAAATCCGTCAGGTTTCGATCCTGGCTTCAGGCTTTCGAACGTCTAGTCGCAGTGAGGAGCTGTGTTACAACGAAAGCGTACTGTCTGCCAATGACACACACACACATATATATATATATATATAATTCTATATTGTTTTATATATCAACAAGCAGTATTTAGAAAAATTAGAAAACATATCTTATGACTCGTTTCATCCGTTTGCCCGATGAAATTATTAGGTTGGTGCAAAAATAATGTCGTTTTCTCACATGAAGTTGAACGTCAAAATACGACATTATTTTTGCACCAACCTAATATAACGGATATAACGCGTCACAAAAAAAACTGTTTTTCCAATTTGTCATATTATTTTCTGGGGAAAGTTGTATAGAGTAATAATCACACTTTATACGGATAGGTGTGGAGCATAAGTTAACTCTATAATTGAACAGGTTATGATTGCAGTGATCGAGGAAACATCCACTTGGGAGTCAGTTCCATAGAATAGGGATTCGCGGGAGGATTTGATCGACTGGAAATTATTTCTCAGCAAAGATATACGGATGAAATGGGGGTAGTTGGCGACAATGTGGCTGGCATGGCGGCTCCTGGCTGTGAAGGTTCAAACTGTCGGAAGCAGGGAATTCAGTTCATTCGAGTATTTTCCATGGAAATCGCGATAGAGCAGTAAAAAGCTTGCCACATCAGGTCTGTGAGAGCGGGTTGCAGGGCGGTAATTATATTTTGTCACCCACACGGACGAGGAGAATTTGAAGCCTGGGCAGCTCATGCCCAAATATGTCAGCAGTACTCCATTTTAGGCCTGGTCTTCCTCTTGGAAAGTTAAAGGATAGCACTAGGAAAACATTAACATGACATGAAATCACGCACGTGCACTCGCAAAAAACACTATATAAAAGGATAATAAAAATCTTCTTGAAAGGCCAACTGGATGACAGTTAATCGTTGAGATTCATGAATGAAGTTAAGCACAACCTAAATTCTGTTGACATCACTTTATTGTATATAGGCCACAGATCTTGTCAAGTGAAAGAGAGTGTGTATAGGAAAAGGCATTACGATGATTTAGTAGTCATGCATTGATTACTGCATAATCGCACCACAAGCCAGAACATCGAACAGAGCTCTAACATACCTGTGACCTTCAAAATAGTTGCTGATTCATAGGCCGTATGTGAAATGTTGTGTGGAGTTTAAGCGTCATCAAACGCACAAGCACGGGTAAGCCATCAAAAACAGATAAAATGTATTGAAAGTTTTATGACGAGGTCTTCTTCTTCTTATAGATAGATAGATAAATAGATAGATAGATAGATAGATAGATAGATAGATAGATAGATAGATAGATAGATAGGGAAAAAACAGATTAAGACCCCTAGATAGATAGATAGATAGATAGATAGATAGATAGATAGATAGATAGATAGATAGAATAAGAATGGATTAACATCCGTAGATAGATAGATAGATAGATAGATAGATAGATAGATAAAATAAGAACAGATTAAGACCCATAGATAGATAGATAGATAGATAGATACAATAAGAACAGATTAAGGCCCATAGATAGATAGATAGATAGATAGATAGATAGATAGATAGATAGATAGATAGATAGATAGATAGATAGATAGAATAAAAACAGATTAATGCTTCTAGATAGATAGATAAATAGATAGATAGATAGATAGATAGATAGATAGATAGATAGATAGGGAAAAAACAGATTAAGACCCCTAGATAGATAGATAGATAGATAGATAGATAGATAGATAGATAGATAGATAGATAGATAGATAGAATAAGAATGGATTAAGATCCGTAGATAGATAAATAGATAGATAGATAGATAGAACAGATTAAGACCCATAGATAGATAGATAGATAGATAGATAGATAGATAGATAGATAGATAGATAAAATAAGAACAGATTAAGACCCATAGATAGATAGATAGATAGATAGATAGATAGATAGATAGATAGATAGAATAAAAACAGATTAATGCTTCTAGATAGATAGATAGATAGATAGATAGATAGATAGATAGATAGATAGATAGATAGGGAAAAAACAGATTAAGACCCCTAGATAGATAGATAGATAGATAGATAGATAGATAGATAGAATAAGAATGGATTAAGATCCGTAGATAGATAGATAGATAGATAAAATAAGAACAGATTAAGACCCATAGATAGATAGATAGATAGATAGATAGATAGATATCATTATTATAATATAATTACAACAGATTGGTAAGGAATATAAATAGTAATTTTAATGTATATGGTTTACTGAGGTATCTTCTGATATTTTCATGAATTAATTGGCCACTTTCTGTTGTTACTGCCATTGCTTTTCAGTCGATATATATATAGAGAGAGAACTACCTGAATTAACCTGTCCATGAAGGAGACCGCAATCGTCATGAATAGTAAAAGTGAAACTAAAGCTGCAAGTATAAGAAAAACAGCATGAATGATTCACGGGATAAAAAAAAATGCTTGTTAGAAAATAACGATCTGTCACCCAAGACGTGCTTCGTTGTCACGAAGTGTGATCATGTCTACAAGGACGAAGAAACACATGCGTCAGTCGAAAGAGTCGTGCTTTCACTTATCTGTGCACATTCAAATACAAAGCTTGGAACACTATGTACACATGTTCCTGAATACAATTGATCAAACACCAGTGTTCGTAACTATGCACTGATTGGCCTCCTTTCTATTACACATTTGTGAAATATACGCTTGGTTGGCCAAAAAAGAAAAAAATATATATAATGTGAAAAACAAATTCGTTCACAGCTTTTCTTTGATAATGTTTCAATACTTGGCTTCCTGGGAATTCGCAATTGAAAAGATTCTTCGGTCTCTTTTGGTTTCGTTCTGTTTTAAGAACACCGTTTTCCCCAAGTAATTCTCGATTACATGAATTGACACAGGGCGTGGATCAGCGAAGGTAAAGAATTAACCTAATTGGATGATTACTATTCGGAAGGCCCAACGTACGTGTCTTTAAACTTTTTAAAAGAAATATTGTTAAGCAGAGGGAACTATGAAAGAAGAGGGATTAAGGAGGCTGATGATAACGATTGTTACACTTTTGAAGATAAAGGTTGACTGAAATATATATATATATATATATATATATATATATATATATATATATATATATATATATATATATATATATATATATATATATATATATATGGTGCGATGGAATATTCTCGTCTAAATTACGCAAAAATGAAAATAATACTGACATCTCATTTCAACAGATATATTTACTTAAACTTTACTTATTTAATTAAACAAAAACATCTTGAAATACTGAAGAGTAAATTTGTTAAATAAAATCACAATTGGCCTCAACCACGGCCTCCAGACGACTTCGGAATCTCCTGTATCAATTCTGGACAGTCTGCTTGTTTAAGTTGGTGAATGCTGCAATAATTCTTGCATACAGTTCATCATTGGTGTTACAAGTTTTGTTGATCTCACGCTCAACCGCGCCCCACACAAAATAACCATGGAGGGTTGCACTCTGTGGAGTTAGATCGAAAGATATAAGGGATGATGTGGTCGCATGATTATCTGTTGCCAGACATATGATCTTCCAGAACTCGCCGTCTTGACCCAGGCACCACTGCCTCTTCAATGCACTTGCTGTAGTCCTCCGTCCTGAGTCCGAGGCCATTACCAACAAATTCAGGAGTACTTCTCGTATCAGAACGATCAGAGTGAGTGGCTTTACCTTCATAATCACCATTAGACTAATACAACTCTCCTCAGATTGACAGCTAAACATTCTGAAATGTTCGTATTAGAGATTCCGACGTGAATGCCAAGCAGTACAGCTTGCCTTTCCAAATTTCCAGCGGAGTGAATTGCATCACGGTGTTCTTTTTCTCACAGATGGAGCCCAAGGAACCCTACTATAATGTGCAATTTTCAAAATCAAATTTAAATAACGCGTATGCGCGAAATTAAATATATAAAATGGCGGAAATTTAGCCATCACACCCTATATATGCCAGTTTTAATAGAGAACATTGTCCAAATTATGTAACAGCACAATTGTCCAATTGATAGATTATGCTTTGAGCCTTCAGTAATGGTACGAAAATTCATACGCTGGCTTCCATCTTCAAAGACCATTTTAGATACATCAAGAGAACAGTGAATAATATTTTAAAAGAGGCAACAGTAGAGAAAAAACTGGATCAGGACGTTACAAGAGGGATCATCATTTCAACTTATAGCTAAATACATTCTGAGTGTTCAAAGTAAAGTCCAAGAGTGTTATAAAAACCTCAGAAAATTCCTGTAAGATATCTTTTATCATTTCAAAGATATCACGGTTCAAATCTTAATCTAAGAATTGGACAATTATGCTGTTACATAATTTTGACAATTTTCTTGTTACACCAGGTCTATATATATATATATATATATATATATATATATATATATATATATATGTCTATATTTCTGAGATGAGGTATTATGTACAGTATTTACATTATTCGGACTATTGTCCTCATCTTTGTCGCCATATTTGTCACAACGTTTCGGCCGTTGTACGCTCCGGCCTTCTTCAGGTGGTTGGAATTTCGAACCGAACCCTTTATTTCGATCACTGGGGTAGACTGTTCTAGTTCCACGAGCCATGTTTGATGGATGTCAGTTATCAGTTATCTCCTGGTAATTTTTCCCTCTGAAAGTTCTCCACTGCCTGAACCGGGTATTGAACTCACACTCTATTGAACTCACATGGTGTCCTTGAGGACACATGGTACGGTGGATAAAGGCGTTGGTTAGATCCAGTAACAGACCCAAAAAGAGTGTGAGTTCAATACCCGGTTCAGGCAGTGGAGAACTTTCAGAGGGAAAAATTACCAGGAGATAACTGATAACTGACATCCATCAAACATGGCTCGTGGAACTAGAACAGTCTACCCCAGTGATCGAAATAAAGGGTTCGGTTCGAAATTCCAACCACCTGAAGAAGGCCGGAGCGTACAACAGCCGAAACGTTGTGACAAATATGGCGACAAAGATGAGGACAATAGTCCGAATAATGTAAATACTGTATATATATATATATATGAATTCTGAGAATACCCTTATTAAGGCTGAAAGCTATTTTATTATCAAACCTAATACCTACAATGAAGGTTACATAAAAGAACAAGTATTATACTTTTTTAAAGAAATTACAACTGAAACAACTGCAGTTTTACCTTTTAGTGTTGATAGGTGGACAAGACCTCATTATGCTTATAGATATGCTTATAGAGTTTATGTGTCCGTATACATTTTTACTTTTCGGCAATTTATAAACATCCGATTTGTATCTATTGTGTACTTATTTAGGGTATTTTGTCATTCTCTTCACGTTTTCATTAATACCAATACTATTATTATGTTGCTATTTTCTTATGTTTCTATTATTATAATGCTTCTATTCCTATCATTATACTCATCGTTTTCACGCTAGAATCACAGTAATGTCTAACTTACTTGCATATTCCTATTTTATCATCACATTTTCATGTTACTTATCATTATTGCTGTTATTATTATATAATAATATTCATCTTTTAATTTCTCATATTCTCGAGCATATTATCCTGTTATCACACTAGTAAGACAAATCCAAACGGAGTTCTCAGCGACAGAATTCACGACTTATAATTGGCCTCATCTGACGGGAGTAAGAGACTAAAAGAAAATGAGAAGACAGAGGAAATAAAAAATAAATCATTTATTAGGTGCCGTAACCAAAGGATTCGTTTTTCATGCACTGTGATCCTTAACGTATACGGGATTTGAAATTTATCCCTATTAAAATAAAGGAATTAAAGATACTAAAGAAGTCAACACAAATAGCGGGGAATTTTACTACATGTCAAGAAAACGTATGATAGATAGATAGATAGATAGATAGATAGATAGATAGATAGATAGATAGATAGATAGATATGAACAGACTGAGATAAATAGATAGATAGATAGATAGATAGATAGATAGATAGATAGATATGAACAGACAGATATATAGATAGATAGATAGATATGAACAGATTGAGATAGATAGATAGATATGAACAGACAGACTGATATAGATAGATAGATAGATAGATAGATATGAACAGACAGATATATATATATATATATATATATATATATATATATAGATAGATAGATAGATAGATAGATAGATAGATAGATAGATAGATAGATAGATATGAACAGATTGAGATAGATAGATATATATGAACAGACAGACAGACAGATAGATAGATAGATAGATATGAACAGACAGATATGTAGACAGATAGATATGAACAGATTGAGATAGATAGATAGATTGATAGATAGATAGATAGATAGATAGATATGAACAGACAGATAGATAGATAGATAGATAGATAGATAGATAGATAGATAGATATGAACAGATTGCGATAGATAGATATGAACAGACTGAGATAGATAGATAGATAGATAGATAGATGGATAGATAGATAGATAGATAGATAGATAGATAGATAGATAGATGAACAGACAGACAGAGTGATTGAAAGAAAGAAACATATATGCGTTATGAATTATGTGCTGTTATATCTAGATCTAAGCGATAACCTCTCCATATCTTTTGTTGTTCGAATAAACATTTGACTTATTATGTCTCGTCTTTTCTCCTGAAAAGATGTCTAGACATTGCATGGGAGATTAAGCACTTGAGTAATACAAATGTGACTACTTTTCCTACAATTACAGGAGTGGTTGATAGAATCAAGAAATTATTTAGCAGCCTTTGTAATTCGGGGGAAAATGGAATATTTTCAAATGAACTTTTTTTGTTAGCATGTGCCTTTTGGTCAAGGTATACTTGACTCTCTACAAATCTATCTTTCGTGACTCCAAGGAATTGTTAATCGTTTGCCTAACGTTTCTGTCTTTATTTCGCCATCCGTTGACAGAATCTCGCAGATTACTCCTTGTTTCTCTATGCTTCTCTAGTATTCACTTTATCTTGTGAATATAAAATTGTTGAAGAGACTTTACCTCATTATCTATCTAGGAATACTAAAGCCTTCTAAATACTAAGATGTATATTTATCCGCAAGTTTATTGGCAGCTTAAATATTACTATTATATATATATATATATATATATATATATATATATATATATATATATATATATATATATATATATATATATATATATATATATATATATATATATACCCGATGCAATGAGAACGCAATCAATATATAAATTCTAACGTTCACAGCATCAATTCAAAAGGGGGCTCACGAAAATAAAGTAATAATTGATTACAATAATTTTTTCATATAGACAAGAACAATTTACACACTACAAGAATGCAACTTCGTTTCAGTGCATTTCCATTGCACTTCGACCGCTGAGAACAAAAATGGATATGAACAATTTTGTTTGTAAGCATGCCGCATTCCTTTTTTCCATTTGTTTAAGGAAAAATACATAAAAGCAAAAAAGGTCTCCAACGCCTTAACCAGGTATTGAACTCACACGTTATATCTACCTCGAGGATACATTGCACAGTGGATAAAAGCGTTAGTTAGATCCAGTGACAGGACCCAAAGAGTGTGAGTTCAATACCTGGTTAAGGCAGTGGAGAACTTGGAGAGGTGAATTAACAGGAGATAACTGATAACTGACATCCATTAGACATGGCACGTGAAACTAGAACAGTCTACCCCAGTGAGCGAAATAAAGGGTTCAGTTCGACATTCCAACCACCTGAAGAAGGCCGGAGCGTACAACGGCCGAAACGTTTTAATAAATATGGCGACAAAGATGAGTCCGAATAATGTAAATAGTTTAAATATATTTATTAATATATTTATTTTCTTTAATACAAATGTTGGTGAGACAGTCTTCGTAACTCGCGATATGTTAGAAGAGAGAGAGAGAGAGAGAGAGAGAGAGTGATATATATATAGAGAGAGAGATAGAGAGAGAGAAAGAGACCGCTTCTTCTACGTAGCAGAAACCCGCCCAGATATGTTCTATTGTTGAGTGGGCAGAGTGGACAAGCCAGCCCCGACTTTTGACTAAAGACAGAGAAGACTGATGTAGTTGCTCCCTTTTCTCTGGATTGATATTGAATTTGGGGAATGTAGTGCGTGCGCATTAGCCTCTTCTATGATTTGACTGTTTGTTTGAACATTTCTTTTCCCTTCTACAAGTATCTGTTTTCCCGTCATTAAGAAAGCCGGTAATGATCTTACTGAGGTGTTAAGAAGATGCCAAATTGATGGCCCTTTTCAGGAAATGCAAGAAATAATTTCATTTTATTTATTAAACTTTGCATGCTACTATACAGAAGCCAGTAATATGTTCGATTCAGCTCTGTTTGCAAATTGTATATATTCTTCTTGTTTATATCGTTCTTAAATAGCTTTGAACCACGAAAAGAGTTTACAGAAATGCTCTTGTAAAACGACGAAAGAATTCGTGATTCTCATACTGATCGTTAATCTCAATCGCACACCTCACCACATAAAGTCGGTGTCATTTGACTAGATTAGGAGACAAATAATAATATGACGAGGCAGATGCAATAACAATCTTTATCAGCTGTCGTGAACAAAGTATTCGTGTTTCTCGCACTAAGTTTTGGAGAGAGAAATAAAGGAATTAATACTTAACATGAGGAAGAGGCATTTGAGGTTATGATGAGGAAGGAGGGCTTGGAAAATCTGATACTCATGGGATAGACATAGAGCAGGATGGACAGAGGAAGACAACACACAATATACTTAATGAGCTTGACTAAATGGATTACGTAACAGGGCCTAGGAAAAATAACAGAAAGACAAAGTTTATTAAGCGCTACAAGGGACAGGACTTTGTGGAAAGCCTGGAAGAGACACGGCTCATATAGAAGAGCATTAACTTCCAGGGATTTGAAATTCTGAATGCTCTTGTAAAATCTGCATAACAAACTATCGTCTTTGTGTGTGTGTGTGTGTGTGTGTGTGTGTGTGTGTGTGTGTGTGTGTGTGTGTAAATATATGTTAAATCAGATGACATAATAAATGGTATTAGTCGGTTCGTTTTTTACAGGGTAATTCAGTGCATCCTTTTATTCATTGTTCGTCCTTTTTATGCCATTAAGTTGGACTGATGTCGCATCAAAGTCACCGTGATAAAACGAGTTATAGCGCCGTTCAACGACATTGAATTAGTTTCTGTAGACATCTCTTTAAAGAATTCGTCGTAAGTCACGATTTCGTGATCTTATCCGATATTTTTAACATTTTCCACCTTCTGTAGTTTTGTACTGTTTTTGTTTGTTTTCCTGTAACTTTTTTTAATCGGATCGGTTTTTTTTATATATATATTTTTCCGAAATTTGGACAGATTTTCAAGAGTAATAAGAAAGAACGCAATCCTATTTGCAGAAATTCGGAAGATAATTTTAAGAATTTCTTGCTTCCTTTCACATTTTCTAAAGAAGTCGCAGATAAGGTTGTAAAATAAATATAGCAAGAAGGACGAATTATTAATTGTAAAACGACAGAATGCATGGTCGTCAGCAAATGTCAGTCAAAGTTGTGCGTTAATTACTGGAGACGTCAAAATCAAGAAAGTAGAAAATTTAATTATCTGGCTAGTGTAGTAATAAATAACAGCAAATGTGATTAAAAAAAGCGGAGGCGTATAGTAATACTGACAACTGTTTTTCAGAAACACAACAAAGAATTCGGACATGATAAAAGATGATCAGAAAAGGCTGCGTAAGTGTTATGTAATCTTTAATATCTTATATGTCTATAAATTTGGTACAATCTCGTAACAAATGTAGAATTAGCATGACTTCACGGAAATGTGGTTCTAAAAACGACTGCTGATAATAACATGGACTGAAGACTTGAACATCGAGGATGTTTAAGCAAATGAGAGAAGAATTATCAATGGTGAAGTGAGTATAAAAATATTGATGGCCAGGTGACAAAAGGGACACAACTAAAATGCTAACATTTAATTTGCATAATGAATAAATAAAATTTTCAAAAAAATACATATGGAAAAAAGGTTACAATTAATAATTTTGTGGAAAAGAGATCCGTAATTTTATCTGTCTATCTACTTGAAATAGATTGTTTACTACATCGGGGGCCCACATGCCATCGGGCATTTCAAAATCTTGTAAAACATATTTAAGGAAAAGGCCTAAATAGTTTAACACTCACGTGACTTGCTGAAGGCAAGAGGGGTAAGAGGAAGTCGCGTATGAATTTGTTATCGGGTTTGTGTAAATGGATTACAGAACGAGGACCAAGAGGTATAGTACAGTATTAAACTATATTTACGGCAACAAAAGATACATATTGCGTAGAGCCAAGATCACACACTTATTGAAATGACAGCACATAGAACAACATATATATATATATATATATATATATATATATATATATATATATATATATATATTAAAAAATAGGATATCAACCAATCACGCCACCTTGGTTTCAACCATTCAGTATCCACTGGCGATACGGGCCAAATGATTATATAAAGCTTTATTATTTATATCTAAACTTACAATGTGAAGTGTAATAGAAGAGGAGCAGAAAAGCAAGAGTATTGAAATTGTATGGGAGAGGGAGTAAATAAAATGTACTAATTTTCAGCTTAGTTAGTACAAACTCAAAAAGTACTTTTTAGTGTGTAGGTATCGAGTCATTATTTCCGACCTTTCATTCAGTAGATTTTGGGGTCTGGAAATGTTATTATTGGTAACTTTTCCTCCTAGCAAATTCGACTCTGATCAAGGACTGTTTTATAATCACACACACACACACACACACACACACACACACACACACACACATATATATATATATATATATATATATATATATATATATATATATGATTGAATAAATTAAAACATTATGTCTGCTTTTTATTTTTATTATAATCCTTTCATATTCTCGAATATTTTCCCTTATATTTCTATTAAATAAGACAAGAAATGCACTGAAACGGTGAGATTCACTTTTATTTCCCAAGTACATTTCATAAGTATTTTCAATGTTACAATGCATTTCTTCCTTAATTTAATAGTAATATACAGAGACATATTCGTGAATATGAAAGGATTATGATCAAAATAAGCAAACATATTGTTTGTAATTTATTCAATCAGACATGCATAAAAGAAAAGAAAATTTCTGTCTAAATATATATATATATATATATATATATATATATATATATATATATATATATATATGTATATATGCACATTTCATTAAAAACGACTGACAATGTGCTTTTATTTAGTTTTTTTATATAATTTCTCGTGCGATCTAATAAAGTTTTTCTTTTCAGAGGACAAATTATATAGAAACTGTCCGAATGTTCTTTTTATCCGAGCGCTTTCGGCTATACATTTAGCCATTTTCAAGGATTATATTTCAACTGCTAGAATTAGAAATAGTTTGTTATATGTATGTTTTATAAAATGATTCATTTTTTTGTTTCAAAACACGCTCAAGATATGATGTCCATGTTCAAAGTTAATATTATTGAGTGTAGGTTTGTTTGTTTTTATTATTTTTAGCCTTTTTTTGCAAGTGGATGATGCTATTATATTAGTGTTGTCGACAAGTATATTCCGAATAGTGTCCGGTAGGTCTCCATGAATATTTAAATGAGATCTAATTGAGAAAGAAGGATTGCTGCCTAAATACACAAATATATATATATATATATATATATATATATATATATATATATATATATATATATATATATATATATA
>OZ038486.1:51292990-51307990 GCA_964036315.1 Acanthosepion esculentum
TCAAATTGAAAAAACTTGTTGTTCAGGATTAGGTCTATGCTATCGATAATGATTTCGTTAGTGAATGGGATGTAGTATTTCTGAATGTTTTTCAATCTAGAATGAGATTGCCTGTTAACCTAATTCATGGGGCATGTTGCTATGTAGGCCACTAATGTCAAATGTCGCCATGAGTGTTCTTGGATCTACTTTTTGTGGTATGAAGCTAAGGAAGTGGATATCGTCTCTGATGTAGCTCTTATTCTTTTTAGTAAATGGTTGTAGTGTGGTGTCTATTAGGTTACTGAGTCTACTAGTTGGACAGGCTGGTCCTTCTACTCTGGGTCTTAACGTAATGTTACTGGGGTTTTGTGACTGAATAGCTGGTTTTATTTCACTCGATTTGTGAATGTTCGGTAATCTGTATAAATTGCTTATTTTTAGGATAAACTTTATTAGGAAGAACCTTTCTTTTTTTAATATTTTATTATGTTTTGTGCAGAGTTTTGTAAGTTTTGATATAATATTTTTCTATGTTGGTGTCGATTAATTTATCATTGTTCTTATCCCACAGTGCCTTTAGAATTTTTCTTTCATAGTATACCTTGTTCAAGATTAATATTGCACTGTTTTTGTATGTTTCATTTATAATTATGTTATTTCTCTGAATGTTTTCTAATACTTTGTACGTGTGGTTATTGAATGATTTGGATTTTTGTTCTAGGTTGAGGCCCTAGAGTTTTTCAAAAAATATGTTTAACTCATTTTATTATCGTTTTTGTTTGGGAAGAATTTGTATTTAATTTTTTTTCCTATTGAGTCATCTGTAATTATTTTGTTATTATTAGGTTGGTGCAAAAATAATGTCGTTTTTTGACGTTCAATTTCATGTGAGAAAACGACATTATTTTTGCACCAACCTAATATTAAATATCTCTATTAGTCTTAGGTCGCGTTTAAATTTTCTAGGGTTTTTTTAGTTCTGTTATATTTCTTTTGTGGGGCAGGGCAGAATTTAAACACAATTTTAATAGGTAAGTTTCGTATTTAGGTTTATTATTTTTATTTTGTCTCATTTAAACTGTTGTTCGGATTTGGATTTCTAAAAAAACGATGATTGTTTGTTTCCACATATTCCGGATTGTCTGAGAGATTGTCTCTCTCTACATGTTTTGAGTTTTCTAGACACGTAGCATTTCTCTTGTTAAAGTTGTTTTTGTTATGCTCAGATGGTTCTATTTAGCTGCGTTTGTTTTTGTTATAAGTGGTGTTCCGGGTGTTTCTAGATTCCTTGTTTCTGTATAGTGTTAAGTAGAGATTTGTGGGGATTTTGATTGAATTTTTTTTATATGGGTTATTAGATTTGGCTTTTGTTAAATCGTGTGTGTTTTGTCATATGTCTGATTGTGTTACGGTATAATGTAGGTATGTCCAATTTTGGCCATTTTAGCGTTTTTTTTTTAGTTGTTTTTTTGTCAGTTGAAAGACACATTAATTTCGAAATTCTTGTAAAAATTAACTACTTGTTGGATTTTAATGAAAACTTCAGAACTTATTCAGAAATGAATGAACTTATTTTAGAAATGTTTGTCTCTTTGAAAGTCATGGTATAAATATTTTTTTTATATCTGTTAACCTCCTCGAACTTAATTTTATGAAAACTCAAAAAAAAATTATTTGCAACCTGAATTTTTTTTTAAAATTAAATGCACAAAACTCTGAAAAATCTAAATCATCGATTTTTTTGTTAAAAAAAAAAAAACGCCCTTGGAAGTTCACCCAAATTTTTAAGTTTGAAATCGAATGCATAAATTCATTGTACATTACTTTGGAATTATTATCCACACGACAAATTATCAATTAAAACGATTTTTGGAGTTTAAATTTTCTGGAGTTAGCTCGCTACTACTAAATACTTGTTGAGTCAAAAAAACAAAACCAACATAGCATGTTAATTTTATTAATAAATAAAATAAAACGCATATTACTGCCATATCATAATTATTAATAAATAGAAAAAAATCTGCCTTAATAAAAAAGAAATAAAATCTCATTTCATTAAGTTAACCCGTTTCAATTAATGGTGTTTCATGTAATTTTTATATTCTCAGAAAAATATTTCATGACTGAAATAATAAACCTCAATTTAAAAAAATGTATTTTTTTTACTGTTTTATTTTTACTTGTAAAATTTGATTTTCTTTCATAATTTAAATGTTATTTTCAATGCAGAATTCTTCCTCAAACGTAAGGTAAAAAAAAAAAAAATTTGAAAGTGAATTTTTTTAAAAAAAATCTACTAACCAGATTCACTTAAAATTAGAACGAATTATATCACTTCTGCGCTACCGTCCAATAAATTTCCGTGCCGTAAGTTGTGAATATATTGACGTACATCAATTAACGCCTGTCAAAATAGAGCACCCCGGTTGGAAATATCTCTCTTAAAAAATGTTCTGCTAAAAATGTAAGTAATGTTTCTTTCAAATTACATTAAGTATACTTTAATCATTCTAAATTTCCTAAGATAAGAAAAGAAAAAGGTGTAATTGATTTTTCATGATTTTTTAACTAACTATGATCTTTCCGACAGAAATGTCGATAGGTTCGATTTTACGAAATTTTTTGACTCGAAAAAAAAAACAAGATTTTTTAATGAAATTTTTAACATTTATAGGAAGGATTAAAAAATCTGAGAAAATATTCAGAAAATACTTTGGTCTTTCCTCTTTAATAACAGCATAAACATTTAAACGTTAAAAATTGTTTTATCAATTTGGGGACCTTTTTTCGTCAAGGAATACCACTTTTTAGTGAAATATTGGACATACCTAGTATAATGGTATATTGTAAAGGATTGTATGCGTATTGTCAAGTGTATTTTGGTAACTATATTTATTGTGTGGGTGCGTTTTTCTGTGGTAGTATGTATTTTGATTCTTACCTCTGTAATGTGATTTTATCTGTATTTGGTGGTAGTGCGTTAGTTGTTCTGTGTTGAGTTTTGGTTTCGTGTTTTATTTTGAGGGTTTTATCCCATTATCCGATTTTTCTTACTTGATAATATTTTTTGCCAGGTTGTTTTTTTTTCCAAAATATTCCGTGATTTTTCTCGCCTTCTTTGTAATTTTACTCCCGGAATTCTGATAGCAATTAGGGCGTTCCTTTGAGACATAGTAACCTGATTGCTGTGAATAGAACATTATCAATCTTGGTATATTTTTTTCGTATATATATATATATATATTATTTCTCCATACATATATATTGCATTATTATAAGGAAATATTATGTTCCAGTAATGGGGCCCTCGTCAGACATGTCAGATTTTGTAGACCCATAGATACCCTCAGTTAGATTGATATAATTTCTCTATTAGATCGATATACCATTTATTTTCCTATTTTTAACTGCAATTCTCAAAAGAATATATAACAAATTAGCTTAATAAAGAAATCAATGAGGTTTAATTAAATATTACTAATTACTGATTTATATACAGTTTGTTAAGCAATGATTTATACAAAGTTTGTTTCGTGATGTATATATAGATGTAAAACTATTCTTCGTTGCACTAGACATATATTAGAGGAAAAACATAAACTGCTTTCCTTGATAAACCTCGTAAGTGTCATTCATGAAAAGTAAAATTATTTCTCACGGGTCGATTTTTATAAGAAGAATATTAATATGAAACATTAATGGAAAAAATGGTTTATAACTTTTCTCTGATGTGGATAAATCTGTTATAGTATCAATTATCATTTTTAATCATGGAGTGTAAGATTATAATTTGTTTTTCATTTATATTGTCAAACCATAGTAATTATTATTATGGGCTTCAAATAAAAAACTAATATTTTCTCTAATGCATTCTTCATAGTGCTTATTTGAAACTTTCTAAGAATAAAAGGAGTATATGCTTGCTAGTTAGTTGACCTCAGTGTCCAATTTTATATTTACGTACACTCCATAATGAACACTTTTATCCATCAATATAGAAAAACTATAGTTTTATGATATGATATGATATGATATCACACACACACACACACACACACACACACACACACACACACACACATATATATATATATATATTCTTTTATTACGCTATTTTATTGCGTGTGTATGTAAAATTTAATAAATATAAAATTTATATAACTTAAATATGATTCGATTTCACGCAAGGATACATACTCATGTAAAAAAATTAAATTGACCTAGTTGCAAGAATTATGGCTACAGATGAGGGTTCTATAAACACTCCCGCAGGTGCACTATCTCTCTCTCTCTCTCTCTCTCTCTCTCTCTCTCTCTCTATATATATATATATATATATATATATATATATATATATATATATATATATATATATCAGAAATATAGTCTTAAAGTGTGCTATATTTATGGGATAAAGTGCTCAATATCAGAGATAGAGCTTGTGTAAATATAAAAGTGCACATAGAAGTCAACACTTAGAGGCGACAGGCTGTTTTATGCTAGATGCAATCGTCAGGTGGCCTGACGATTGCATCTAGCATGAAACAGACTGTCGCCTCTAAGTGTTGACTTCTATGTGCACTTTTATATTTATATATATCTATATATATTATTCATATATATATATATATATATATATATATATGTTTGTGCGTGTGTATGTATGTATGTGTGTGCCTGCTTGTCTCTACGTCTCTAAAAAATGTGAATCAAATGCAATCAAATAAAAGCATGCCCCTATATATATCTTTATGAAAGATGTATCTCGTATTTAAATACACGATATATATATATATATATATATATATATATATATATATATATATATAGTTTAGGTGATCGATCCATTAAATGCTTGAAATTGATTATGTCTATGTTGAGGTAATTTTTTTTAGTAATATATATATATATATGTATATATATATATATATATATATATATATATATATATATATATATATATATATATTATGTTTAGTGTGAGTAAAGTTTGTCACTTGACTGTTGTTAACTTCAGTATCCCGATTGCTGAGTTTTCTAGACGGACGGATATCAGTAATTTACTGCTCATAATTTTTCGATTTTTTATTCTTTTAATGTAAAAGTTGTGCATGTTCTTTTTGTGTGTTTATTCTTTATGTTTGTGTGTGAGAACCCAGTCATGGCTGTCAGCCAATTTCTGTGACCACATCAGCCTTTGCATCTGGCCACCTAACTGTCCAGACTGCAACTCACTTGATTATTACGTGTGGTGCGCAGATGGGCGAGATAGCAACAAAACTTCTTCTAACACCAAAGACGAAATGAAGGCAATGATTATGGCATCTTTCACCAACTTACGCAATGAGAACGTCAGCCAATGCAGATTATATTAAATAAATTTACTGCGTAGTATTAAATTTTAAAGATATTTTTGTGTGATCTTGCTTACAATATCTGGTAAAATGTCAGTGTTATTTTCATTTTTCCTTAATGTAGACGCCAATTTATCCATGCCACACACACACACATACACACACCAGTCTGTCTGTGGATAACAAAGATATATATATATATATATATATATATATATATATACATAAAAAACATGCCCATTCATATATGTAAATATATATATATATAATATCTATATATATATGTATATATATATAAATATATATGTATATATAAATATGTATATATATATATATATAAATATGTATATATGTATATATATATATATATATATATATATATATATATATATATATATATATATATATATATATATATATATATATATATACGGATAGATAGATAGATAGATATTGAAGAGCATCAGATAGATAGATGGATGGATAGATAGATAGATAGATAGATAGATCATCAGATATATATATAATATATATAGATAGATATAGAACTAGATAGATAATGAAAGCATCAGATAGATAGATAGATAGATAGATAGATAGATAAATAGATAGATAGATGTTCGCTGCATCTCGTATTTCGGGTATGTGTTTGTGTTTATGCGCCTCAGCGCATGCGCGCCTGTGTGTGCTTGGGTGTGCTCGCGAATGTGTGTGTGTGTAAGTTATCTATGTGTACGTGTTACAGTTTCTGCGGAACTTACACAACATAAGAATTCGTGAAGACTCATCATTCTTTCCTTAAGGTACAATTATTTGTCGATAAGTAAATTGTGATAAAAAAAACCCTCATAACTGATGTTATTTTTGTGATTTATCTGCGGTTTTTGCTGTCTTGTTCTATCACTTTTACTGCTTTATTAAATTATAGAAGCCAGTCTCACATATGTCATACACGTTCCAGAAAATATAGAATATCCCGATTTTTGACAATATAAATACCTAAATATTTATTCCCGAAAGCCTGTTATGATTTTCAGATAAACAAGACACTATAATTACACATATACACAGCGACATACACACGCACACACACACGCACATAAACACACGCACATCTATATATGTACGTGTATATATATATATATATATTATTTAATGAGACATGTCTTAATATATATATATATATATAAATACATATACATATATATATATATATATATATATATATATATATATATATATATATATATATATATATGTGTGTGTGTGTGTGTGTATATATATATTAAGATGTGTCTCATTAATTAATTTAGACAAGTTTTGTCTACTCATTTTAAAAGAATCCTCTTGTAATTAGAGACAATTTTCTTAGTATCTTTATTAAAGGAAGAAAGAAAATTACCATGCTGATGCATATTCATTTTATTTCGAGTACTTTCGACATTAGCAAAATGTCGTCATCAATCTCTTGTATTTTCTAAGACTCCCTTTTCCCTTATCAGGAACTAAGTATCGTTATCCTAGGCAACATTTTCTTACCTACTTCCTAACTTTTTAAAACATTTCGCTATAAATCTAAAGTATTGCATGCATATGATAAATTCCAGACCAAAATTGATAAATTCCAGACCAAAATTGTTTTGTTCATCATTTGTGCTTAAAAATTCTGACCAAATCTTCCGATAACAACTATAACTATAAATGCAGATGATTAAACAAAGACGTAACAGGGTAACAGAAGCAGATGTTGAATATGTGTGAGCGTTATATCCACATTCACTTTCTATTCTGTTTTCCCTTTCTTTTTTCTCAGGAAAACCAAACCGACTCTTTAATATGTCTTTGCCATCCAAACGGAATTATAATACTTTACACCCCCCACACACCTGTATATATATATATATATATATATATATATATATATATATATATATATATATGTGTGTAATAATCCATTTGTATAAAATTCAAGTGAATCTTAATAGAATAAATTTATAAAACTGATCCACAAAAAAGAGCTCAATGTATTTATTATAACAGAGAATATAATTTTATTCCTTACACCTCTGCGTTAACAATGCCAATGTAGTTCGTCTTGTTGGTTGAAATAGATACTCGAATGAGATAATGTTGGATTTCTATTCTATGTAATATATATATATATATATGTGCACTAATTTGGACATCTAACAAAAAAGCTGTAAATGAA
Organism: Acanthosepion esculentum; assembly: GCA_964036315.1. Lineage (NCBI taxonomy): Eukaryota > Metazoa > Mollusca > Cephalopoda > Sepiida > Sepiidae > Acanthosepion > Acanthosepion esculentum. Next base: position 51,300,536 of record OZ038486.1, read on the forward strand.
ACATTTTAAACATACTTCAATAAACTGCATTCTGTATTTAATACCATATATATATATATATATATATATATATATATATATATATATATATATATATATATACATATATATATATATATATATATATATATATATATACACACACATATATATATATGCATATGCATATATATATGTGTGTATGTGTATATGTATGTATATATATATATATATATATATATATATATGCAGTGTAAAATTCCATGATACCAAATTGGATAAAAGAGCAGCTTCTTTTGTTGTTAATTCCTGTGAACCAATTAATGACATCAGCTTTATCAGTCGATTAAAAGTCCAAGGCATCTTTTAAATTATTTGTTGACTCGATCCTGGATAACTTTGCTAATCTTTCCTATATATGTTTCCTCATGGGTAGTTTGATCCCAAATCTGGTTTATGATCTTTAATTATGACATAAGAATCTCATGTCATAATCATAAACCAGATACCAGATTTGGTACAGAGATTACTAAACGTATTGCTAATGTTAAGTTTAACAGTGATATTTTTACAGGCAGTGTTAATTCTATAAACTAAATTGTTTTATTATTCAACTTCTTATAATTTGTATTAAATTATTTTTTTAATCAAAACATTATAATCTTTAGGATTAACTTTATAAAAATTAGCAGTTTTGTCAGATTTGACAAAGATTTTGTTAGATATTAATATATTTAACAATAGAATCTAAATGCCTCTGAAAGTGATTCCTGTTTTTATGAAGAGATATCGTTAATAATTCTTAGTAATCGTTTTCATATCTGTGTATGCGCTGAATGATATTTACCCTTCCATTTCCAAGCATCTTTTTGCCTTAGATTTGGAATTTGCCAAGAAATACTATAACATTTTCAGTGAAGACATAAATATAATAAAGAACTGTAGAAGATCTATTCTCATTAACAACAATGAACAGTGGAGTAATAAATCTGATGAACACTTTGATAACTTTGTGGGAACATATGGTGGGTATATATAACCTATATAATCTTAGCGCTTATGAGGATGTTAATGTTGATTATATAGGGTTATACAGATATGATGGTCCTATGGTAGTAAGAAATTCTACTAAAATCAAGGCTCACAAATTAAGGAAAATGATTCTTAGCGAATTAAAAAGCTTAAATTTTAAGGTTAAGGTAACTAATAATCGTAAACCGGTTGATTTTCTTGATGTTACATTAGATCTTGTTAATGATGTATTCCAACTTTATATGAAAAATAATGCTAACTCAATATATTTTAATTCCAATGCTAACCACCCTCCATCTATAATCAAACATAGAACTGAGGATTAGCAACAACTCATCTGACAATAATGCGTTTCATAAATGCAGTGCTGTTTATAATGCTGCTTTATAAATAATAGTTACAAGTACGCTGAAATCAAAAATAGAAAATATGATAATATTGATATAAAGAAAAGGAATAGGAATAGAAAAGTCATTGCGTACACCCCCCATATAACCAATTAGTCAATATTAAGTTAAGTCAGAAGTTCGTCCATTTAATTGATAAACATTTCCTTAAAATTAACCCTCTTAGTAAAATATTTAACAGAAACACATTAAAACTAAGTTATAGCTGCACCGATAATCCTGAAAAGTTTGTGAAGAAGTATAATAATAAAATTTCAAAACATTTAAAAAATTTGGATAATAATACACATCCCAAGATAAATACTGTTAATAATACTAGCCAATGTAATTGCAAGGATTCTAACGAACGCCCATTACGATATTTAACCACCTCCCTTGTTCATCTAAGTACTGTTTCTAAAATGGAGAATCCGACTGATTAAAAATTTTGTTCGTGGAACTAAGAATTCTTTAAAGACTAGGTAGAATCCACCTGTCTTATCCTTCACTAATAGTACTTAGAAAATAATATATCTCTTCCTAAATATTTTTGAAATTTAAAAGAAGCTAATAAAATTCCTAAGGTAAAATGGAAAATTTAAAAAAATCTAGTACATGTTGATCTTTAAAAAGACCCTCTTTTCTATGTCTACATGAAAAGTTTGAAATTATCAGATTTTTTGATAAAAATCCCTTAACAGATCTCGACATCTATCAGAGAGATGAAATTTATTTATTTTTATTATTGCATTATACCAAAACATTAACACACCAGCATATAACTATTAATGCCAACAACTGGGCACAAGCATTTATTAATTAAAAAATAGTAATTAATGTATAATATTATTTATAACTATATGTACAACAATGTCTTTTTTAGAACAGTTAAAAAGTAGCCATAAATAGGTAAAAATGCCCATAATGTCGAAAAAATAGTTTTCCCACAATATAGTTATTTGTGCTATGTTATAATGCTTATTACCAAAACAATAATAAAACTGAATCATTTTTTGAAACCTTATAATAGATTTAAACACATCACCCTAATAGCTGTTGTGATCTGTAAACCAAAGAAGTGAACTGACTGTTAATTATCGGTATAACCTGCATTTAACATTACACTATGTTAAAATTTTGAATTAGATTATAATTTTTCTAATCGTAATTATCAGTAAATGAGCCTTTGTACACTTTATATTGCTTAGTATTCTATTTGCATGATTCATATTCTTTTAATATTGGTTTGTATTAAAGTTTCGTTAGAATTATTAACACCTTATATGGATATACAGTTGTTTAGTTGGTATTATAACTTCCTTCTTCTATTGATTAGTTGGTATTGTTAATATATTATACGGATGTTCTTTATTTAACGGTTGCATATTATTTTGCCAAAGAAGTTCTGTATTTCTGATCCGTTATTTTTTCAAAGGGTTAAGTTGTTTGCCAGTTTCTTAAATGGTTCTTTTCTTTATCAACTACAATTTTTTTATGTAAGAAGCTGAACGAGCATTTATGGCCAGCATTATTTTTAATTACCTTCTCATATCTTTCGCTTTTGCTTCTTTGGAAGTTTTAAGGTCAGACAATATAACAATCTATATCTGATCATAAGGATATTGTATAGGTTTTATATGTAAACAACTTCGTGTCATGACGTATATTAATAAGCTTTTTTTCTGGTGAATTTGAATTTAGTGTAGGTCACATTCGATTGGTTAATGACGACAAAGCTCACAAGTCTATTTTTAAATTGTTCTGCTTTTTTAAATTAAATTAACCCTTCACTCCCCAGTAGTTTAATATCGCATGAAGAGACATATTTATGGTGTTGAAACATAACTGTAATTGTGTAGCGATTTTTCACATGTTATAATATCCGAAAATAAATAATATTTGGCTCTAGTAAGTGTTGAGTCCTCTGTTTAATTAAATGTTACGTACAGTGGAATCATGCAATATTTGTTCGCATTTTACCTATAGTCAGTCGCATACAAGCCTGTTTCACTGTATCACAGCTCATCAGTGTGCCAAAATTTAATTTCTTGTGTATTATCTGTGTTTATGTATGAGAACCAAGTACTGACTGTAAGACAATTTCTGCGACCACGTCACCTCATATATTTATCCATCTAATAGCCCAGACTGCAACTCACTTGATTGTTATGTATTGGTGCGCAGTTGAGGGAGATATATTTGTGAAATTTTGAAACCTATATCTATTAAAATGTTCAATTTCGCGTAATGTAGACGGGAATGTATCTATACAACACTATATATATATATATATATATATATATATATATATATATATATATATATATATATATATATATATATATATATATATATATATATACGTACTCACAGACACGTAGGCACACGTATGGGTGCGTAGTCAAACGCAATGCAATAAATGAATGCCCGTGCGTGTGTGTGTGTTACATATGTGTACGTTTTACAGTTTCTGTGGAACTCACACAATATTAGCATTCGTGCAGACTCTTCATTCTTTCCTTTCTTTTATGCATATATATATATATATATATATATATATATATATATATATATATATATATATATATATATGTATATATATGCTCGATGTATCTCGTATTTCGATGCATCATGTATATGTGTCTGTTTCTGCGCGTGTGTGGGTGTGTGCGTCTGTGCGTGCGTGCGTGAGAGCGATTATGTATGTGTGTGTATGTTATCTATGTGTACGTGTTACAGTTTCTGAGGAGTTCACACAACATTAGCACTCGTGCAGACTCTTCATTCTTTCCTTAAGGTACAATTATTTGTGGATAAGTAAATTTTGATAAAAAAAACGAAATCTCATAACTGATGTTCATTTTAGTGATTTATCTGCGGTTTTTACTGCTTTTCTCATTACTTTCATAGCTTTATTAAATTATAGAAGCCAGTATCATATATGTATGTAATACACGTCCCAGAAAATACAGATATCCTGATTTTTGACAACATAAACGCCTAGATATTTATTCCCGAAAACCTGTTATGATTTTCAGATAATCAAGAGCCTATGCTTACCCATATACATGCCCACCTACACACTCACAGAAAAACATACACACACACACACACACACACACACACACACACACATATATATATATATATATATATATATATATATATATATATATATATGTATATATATATATATATATATATATATATATGTATATATATATATATATATATATATATATACATATATATATATATATATATATAAAGGTGTTATCACTTAAAAAATATATATATATTAAGACATATATATATAAGATATATATATACACATATGTATACACACACACACATATATATATATATATATATATATATATATATATATATATATATATTAACACATATATATATATTAAGAAATATATATATATATATATATTAAGACATGTCCCATTAAATAATTTAGACAAGTTTTGTCTCATTATTATTAATAGTATCCTCTTGTTATTACGGAGAAGTTTCTTCGTATACTTTTAAAGGAATAAAAATTAACGATGTTGATGAATGTTCATTTTATTCCGAGTTCTTTCGACATTAGCACAATGTTGTCATCAAAATTATTGTGTTCATAAGAAAAGTAAACTTTTTACGTGTGAAAGGAAAAACGTCATGGTTATGTATTGTACAAATTTACGTTTTATTCTGTAGTCAAACGGCAAACGTGAAGGGAGATAACTAAGTTAATGTAATGTCTAATTATTTTTTAAATAAAAAAAATTATTTAAGACTAGCGGCATGGCCCGGCGTTGCCCGTGCTTGATTCAAAAATCGTACGACTCATGCAGCAATCGCTATCACTTGACTTAAAATATTTTTGCCCTTCCTTGCAGTGCCCTTTGCCGTTCTGATGTTGCTACATGTCTTACTTCTGGCACTGCGAATTTTTTCTAAGCTCTATACTAAACATTACATCTGTTACGAAAAAAGAACTAAACAAAATGAATACAAAATGACCAGGTTTAAAAAAGGACTCGTAACTGGAAAAACCGAATGAAAAAAGAATGTTAACAACAAATACTTTTCCCCACCCAATCCAGTTCTGTGGAATCAGAATCAACGTTGAGTTTAAGCTAGCGAATGAGACAATTGGAGTAAAGTGCCATGGAGATTTAAATTTTTCCCACTTGTGACGAATGAAGCTTTCGATTTTTTTTTGCATGCTAGCATGCGAGTTAACATTCGTGTCAGTCAGCTGTTGGCTCTCACGCTGGCCAATAGAATCTTCCTGCCTATTCGTGGCAGCCAGCTGTAGGCTCTCACTCTTGCCAGTAGAAAATGGTCGCAAACTACATGAAAACTGCCGTAGAAGCATGAGAAAATAGATTATTTGCACTATCGATGGGAGTTGGGAAATGCAAAGTCGGTCTTGGCTTTTTTCGCTAACTTGGAGCATGTGTATGTAAATTTTGGTTCAAATCTGTCGAGAATTGCGGCCGTGCATTCGTTACACACACACACCTCCTGCCTTTTATAGATATAGATTATTAGTTAGAAACTAGCTATTTTAACCTATCTACTGTAAACATTTTAAAACATTGGTGCAGCATTCATAATTCATTTTTAAAGGTTTGTCATTTTTTAATATAGATCGCTTCAAAATATATTTATATTCAATATTAATTGATCTTTATTATTTTCATGAGAATATTATGAACGTATGTCCAACAAGAATTTTCCGACATTGCGAATGTGGACAGGCATGAAATCTTAGTTCCCTTCCTTGAAGTTTGCATGTGTTCCTATATGATAAAATGGATATATATATATAATGAATAGCGGCTGGGTGTGAGGAATCGGAGAGCCGAGTTCGAATTCCAGTCGAATGAATTACATTCACTTATGTGCTATTATCCTTGGGAAAGGTATAAATCTTCTTCTTCCCCCCCACCTCAACTATGGGTCAATAGCAGGACATACCGGGTTCTATAGCCTTGGATGGAAAGAAATGGCAATCTACTGCGAAAAAAAATCTGCCTCGTCAGTCATGTATCGAAAAATACATGATCGCCAAAGCGTGTATCACGCATGGCACATAACCGACTGAGCTAACTTTAGCGTTTTTCACGTCACACGTAAAAAAAAAAAATCTTATAAACACAACAAATTTGACTTAGATAAATGATGAACACAGCAATTTTTGGTCGTACGAAAAAAGTTGTTGATGTTAACATTGTGCTAATGTCAAAAGTCCTCAGAATAAAATGAATATGCATTAACATGATAATTTTCTTTAGTAAGGATAGTAAGAAATTTATTCATAATTATGAGAGGGTCCAATTAAAAATAAGTAGACAATACTTGCCTAAATAATTTAACGAAACATGTCTTAATGAAAACATGCTGCCAATATATATATATATATATATATATATATATATATATATATATATATATATATATATATATATATACTTTATTTTAGGATATTACATCAAAAACACGTAAACGCTACACAAATGCAATCATGTTTTGATGTGTATTAACACATCTGATCAGGCGTTAGAAAATAACTGGTGAGTAGACAATTTATTGAGATTTAAAAACAACATACATCATCTTTTCATGAGTAAAGGATGAAAACAAAAAGAGTAAGAAAGAAAAACACACGATACACCCTCTTTACTCGAGAAAAGGAAGAATAAGAAAAAGAGTAAGAAAGAAAACAGAGGAGATAGTAGCAGGATTTGTTTTGTTTTTATTCAAATCAATCAATCGGAATGGCCTACGCTAAGTTCAAAATTCTCTCTCTCACCGTCTATTTTAGTCTGTCTCTTTACCTCTCCTTCCCACACACTTTCTCTCTCTTTCTCTCGCTCTCTCTCTCTCTCACGCTGTATGTCTCTCTGTTTGTCTGTCGGTCTGTTTTTTATCTTTCTCTTTCTCTTTCAAAGTTTATACCTGCGTGTTTGTCTCACTCTCTGACTTTGCCTGTGTACCTGTCTGTCTTTCTGCGAGCGCGCGCGCGCACACACACACACACACATATTTAGAATGG